>CM031236.1:623297974-623412974 GCA_018340775.1 Taxus wallichiana var. yunnanensis | reverse complement strand
CTCCGTGTGTTAGCTCAACTTAATATTGAGACCACCGAGTTATTACGTGGAGATCGAGAATTTCATCGATCCATTCATGGCTTGTTCGAACCATGCACCACCTTATTTCATTTCATTATGTAGGGCCACATTGCAAGTCATGGCCGAGTTCTAAATGCCTTCGAATTGAGTGCTTCCATTCATTACAAATCTGTTTTGACCTACCTAGGCCGAGTTGGTCTTAATCACATTGAGCTACTCCCGCATCAAGCTTTCCAAAACAACCTAGCTTCCTTCATAGAGCTCTTAAGAGCCCAGTCCTCCATACACCCCAATGTTGAGTTGCGAGCTTGGATCACCACTTGATAATGTAAGATCCTTAGATTTCACAACCTAATGAAACACGGTTGGGATACTTCTCATGACCACCGTGCTCTAGCTCATTGAGTTCTATAATGAGCTCGACCAAGACAATGGTACATGCTAATTTGACTCATTGGTCCCGTAACGTCTTTGATTACTAGGTCAAATCATTTGAGTAGCTCGTCGAGCTACTTGGTGAGCTCGTTTTATCTTGGTGCTCCTTAGGGGCTCGTTTTGAAATTTTTATTTTTACCAAGGTGGGCTTGGTGGGAAAATTGTTTTTCCTTTGGGGAAAAATTGTCAACAATTTGGCAACTCATGGGGACATCTACCTACTAGATGTTCTTGTACCAAGTATCCCAATATGTCCATTGGGCATGGAGTCAATTAATACATGCAATTGATCTTGAATATAATAAAATTAAAACCCAGACCTGTCTGCATACCGCTGAACCTACTTTGCTTATTTGCACTCTCAATTTTCATAAGAAAATATTAAAATTAAGATTTGTGAGAGTAGAAAATTGTCCGACTCGAGATCTCCACCCATTCTCTCTCGCAACCTTGTCTTATGAGAATAGAGTGGACTATCCCAAAAAAATCATTCTCCCAAGTAGGAAGCACACAACTGATGATTGTTTGGCATGTATTGCACACTGCAAAGTTTTGAATAAGACAATTTTCAATTTTTACATCATAGAACTCTATTAAATCTTATTTTTTTCTTTCTTCTGAAATTTCCACTCTTCGACATGATGTTGTACATTGTTTCATGCTCTGGAAGAGGCACTTGGAAGCTCACATGTGATTGGTCTTGAAGGACTTAAAGAATGAAAATAAAACTTGTCCTTAACCTGATTTTAGTTGCTTTGCATTTGTTTTCTTTTAAGATTTATAACTGTTTCCCACAAGTATGAACCTTTTTCTTTATACTGACACTTTGCAAGAGGCACACTAAATTGCACAATGAGACAACTTAGAAACAACAAAAATATGCCAAAGTACTTAGGAAATTGAAACCTAACCTCCAACAAGATAATCTGTATAGGCACTTAGATGAATTACAATCCTAATCTAATATATAAAAGGTGAGGTTTTTCCTTTTAGTAGCAATGTTTAAGATAGATACAGCGTTTACCATAATTGGAAGTTATTCTCCGTCCAAAGTAAACAAGCTGGAAGGCATTGCTTACTCTTACACCCGAGTGACCATGTAGGGGCCACTCCAAATGGCATCGAACATGGAATGCCTACTCGGTTTTTCTTGATCTACATCTCACTTCAGATCTAGGTCCCCTCCTGGAAGGTCCTTGTTATTTATTTCTTATCAAACCACCTATTAACTAAGGCATAATATTTTTCCATCGTTTGAACTACATATTCTCGATTTCTTGCAATTCACTATTAGCTCGTGCATACCTAGCCTTCATCGGTTCAAATTTTGACAAGTCTAACTACTTCATAAGCTCTCTTGGGGGAAACTTCAATTATATAGATAACACTTCTTCCTTTCCATGTATTAACTCATATGGAGAACTACCTATTGACCTATTTGGCATTATCCTATCAGCCCACAATGCTGATTTAAGTTTGGTATGTCACGTGCTTTGATTTTCATCTAGAGCCCTCTTGATGTTCTTCACCACATTCTTATTTGTAGACTCTTCTTGTCCATTACCCTAGGGGTAATAGTTAGAAGAGGTACTCAAATATATCCCATTCGTAATAGCCCATTATGTGATCTTGGAACCTAGGAATGTCAATGCATTATCGAAATGATAGTGGCTAGTACACCAAACCTTGTGACTATTCCTTCGTAGAAGTCCAGTATACTAAACTCATTTTCTTCCTTGAGATCCACCACCTCGGTCCACTTGGTGAAATAATCCGTTGCCATAAAAATCCAATTGTGGCCTTGCCATGAATTTGGATTGATGATTCCAATGAAGTCCAATCCCCATTGCATGAATGACTAGTCAACTGAAATCGGATGCGGGGAAATCGCCACCTTCTCCTTGCACTGTGAAGAATGGACATTTTTGCATTTCTTGATCCGAGAGTAGAAATCACTAAATACTATGGGCCAATAATAACCTACCTTCCTTACTTTGAGATTTGTCGCACATGGAGCGAAATGACCTCCTACCTCTCGATCGTGAAACTCCTATAGCACCTTCTCAATTTGACATGTTCCAATACATCTCAATGGAACTTGATTGATGTCTTTCTTCAACACAAAATTATCAATAAGCGCATATGGAATGGCTTGTAATATGAATAATATCCTCTTTCCTTTTCTCATTTTTGGGGCATAGTCCTATTTTTGGGAATTTTATCATGTCTCGTGTCCAAAAGGGATATGCACATAATCATTTGTTTGTTCCTTGGTCATCCTGTAACACCATAATAGTTTCCTTCTCATTGTTTGCCTCAACTGTTGACTTAAGGCCAACTGTTCACATAATACCTTCCCACATACCAACTTAGTGACTTTAATCTCAATATTGTATTCCATGACATGAGTGATCCATCTTGCATGTTTATCATGCAAATGCTTATTCAATAGGAAGTCCTCGATTCCCACATGTGACACCAACAATTGGATCTTGTTGTTTGATACCAGGTGCTTGAATTTCTGTAAACTCTTGATTATTGTAAGGATTTGTTTCTCAATGATGGAGTACCTAACCCCATACTCCTCCAAACCTTGACTGGAAAAGGTAATTAGTTGCTTAGATCCCTCTTTGTTTTGCCGCACAAAAATTGCAAAAATTGTGTCTGGACCACCAAAATCATAAATCATGAAGTGCTTAGAAAAATCGGGTTAATGAGACTTGGAGCTTGATATATAGTTTCTTTGATGGCCTTGAAACTTTCTTTACCCTCTATAATCCATTTAAATTCCATTCTCTTTTTCAATATTTGTGTTATTCACTTCACAAGAGTGGAAAATTTTGGTACAAACCTGCGAAAAAAATTGATCCTTCCCAAGAAGCTCTTAAGAGCCTTCTTATGGCTTAGCAAGGAAAGGATCATATTGCTTGAAATCTTTCTAGATCAATAATCATTTCTTCTTCAACACAATGTGGCCTAGAAGCTTTCCTTCATGGGCCAAGAATACACACTTATTTGGGTTTAAATAAACCCAGAACCTTCTGCATCTTTGAAATACTTGTCTCAAATGAAAGAGGTGGTCTCGATGCATTTTGGAGAACAAACTGATATCGTCAAGATACACCAGCACTATCTTTTTATCAACCCCTCGAATGACATGTTCATCACCCTTTGGAAAGTGGCTTTAGCATTTGGACTGTCCAAATGGCATTTTCCTGTAAGCATAGGTGCCCCACTTAGTGGTGAAAGCCGATTTGGTGATCATATTCTTTCACCATTATCTTATTATATACTGAGTAGCTATCTAGAAGAGAGAATATTTCCAAACCAGCTACCACCTATAAGATATGATCCATCAAAGGGAGTGAATATTGGGTCTTGAGAGATGCCATGTTCGAGTCCCAAAACTCCACACATAACCGGATTTCTCCGTTATTCTCTCTAAGCGGCACCAAGTTTGCAAACCATCTTGAATGCTTAATTGGAAATATAATGATTGCCTCTATCAAAATTTTCAGCTTTTTCTTCATGAGAGGTTCAATGTGTGGGTTGATTGGTCTTTGCGTTTCTTGATCGACTTAGCATCTAGATGCGGTTCTATTGTATTTTTGCTAACTTCAAATTGAAACCTTTCAAATCTTTGTAGCTCCAACCGAAGACATCGAAAAATCTTGGAAAAGTTTTACGAACTCACATCTCTCTTGATTAGTGGCCACTTTCCCAATTTGGAGTGTTTTTCCTTCCACCCCTTCAATTGGTTACGAATTCTCACCGTTGACATGTATATTGGATTTTTCTTTCTAGAACTAATCATTCAGATTGAAGATAGACTCAATGTAACTAAGACTTTTGGGATCTAATTTATACATAGCTACACTACTTGATCCTTGATCTTGCTACTCAATTTATCTTGATTCCTAGATAAGAATTTTACCTCCTTCCATAAGAAATTGATGATATGTTGATCATTCTAAAACACCTGTCAACTTGTGTTATTATCTAGAACTACTAGTCTTACAATCACATGGATATGGGGCTGAATTTTATCCCTTTTGATACTATCCACCACATCAAAATTTTCCCCAACTCTTTGGAAGTTTATCCATAGCTTCATTCTTCTTTCTAGGTATGTATTCAATGTTGAACGCTTCAAACTCCCCAATTAGGTGCCATACCCTATTTTTATAGCTCTTGAGAAGATAATTCTTTGCAGCATGTTGTCCTTTGACTTGATTAACAATCATCTCACTTGTCCACGAACACCTACATTATTTTAATACCTCTTTTTTGGCCCAATGAAGTCCATGGACTAGAGCTTCATATTCAGATGTGTTGTTTGAACATGCAAACTGAAATATGAAAGCTAAATAGTACTTGAAATTTTGTGGAGATACTAACATTGCACCTCCCCACCCCTTGTCTCGATTTGTGAACCGTTAAATTTTTTTCCATGCCTCATTGTCATCCTTATCTTCTAGCTTGGTGAGGCTAGGAATGGGTGAATTCTCTTCATGTACACAGTATACTCCTAATTCAACTTCTTCCATCTCTTTGTAGGGATCAAAAACATGTATTTTTATTTCCCACTCATCCAATGTCAAATTTGGAATGTTACTAATCTTGGTTCCTTATTTTGGAGTACCTGGGCAGTCTTCTTGATCAAAAATTGAACAATTTTCATTGATGGGGCTAGGCACATGCTGATCATTGTGAAAATTGGCAATAGGGTCCAACTTGATTGTGGCCTTAGATCTATAACTTGTCCTAAAAATCATGTGTGATGAATTTTAGATAGATATCCACTAATTTTGACTATGAAGTATCTTGATAGACACAATCCAAAGAGGGGAGGTAAGTCATTTCTGAGAAAAATCTTGCAAGACAAAGGCATTGGGACATGCATGCAATGTTAGGATTAACCCTTTGATGACACCAACTATTCCAATTGTTGTCCCATCTAGTTATACCACTCCTCTTAAGAACAGATCGTACTTGATACCAAGTTGATCAACTATCTACTTCAACATCACAGAACTACTTGCCCATGAATCGATCATACAATTGTATACGAACTTGTCTCCAATGATCAATGACACATAAAATGGTGGAGGCTTCAATTTTTACCTTGTTGACCCCCTTCTTGTTGCACAACATTGGTAAGAACCTTATCTTGATTTCTAGGTGTCTCCTTTGAGGCAGACCATTTTTCCATTGTAGCTTGCAACAAATCTCTTTATACTAGAATTGCTAGTGATTCCCACATTGAAATATTCACATGTGTTTTCTTCATTTGATCTATGATGTTGAAAGGAGATGGACTATCTTTGTGTTGTACTTTACTATCACAACATTCTCCTACACATGGGATTGTACTATAGCTACTGCAAAGGGTACCTTAGGTTGACTTTGTACATTTAGAGTTGTACTTGTCTTATTGGCACCTGGTGGCATGGGAGCAAGGTTGAGAAACAAGTGGGTTAGACGACTTTACTTCCTCTATGTTCCTCTTCTTTGACCATGCATTAGTAGAAAATCGTTGGGGCGGAGGTTGATTGACTCCACAAAATCCCTCCACCTACCAATATACCAATGTAATTTCAGTCGAGGACCTTCTTGTTTACTTTCTTGTTTGTTGAATTTCCTCTTCACTTGGCTCTTGGGCTGCACCAACTGTTTGAACTATCAAATCCTGATTGAGTGTACCATTGAAGCACGTTGATTTATTATGAGGTAGATTTCGGGGTAACACATTCATACTCCTGAGTAATATTGTTTTGAGTCAAAACCAAGGATTTTTATGTTGAGGTTTCATTTGGATCATATGTGTTAACTTTCTAAGTTACCTTTAATAAGAGGGTTATTCAATTTTCATATTTTTGACCTTCAATGAAATTGTTTTTCCTTTGGGATTTCATTCATTATGTAAGTTTATTTTTTCAAAAAAAAAATTCAGAGCTTGCAAATTTTCCGAACTCTAAAGTCCAAAATTTGCATTTTGGATTTTGAAGTATCATCTTTTCGAGAGTTTAGGTTATTGTTATTTTTCACATATTGATATTCTATGAAAGCCACAAGTCCAAAATCGAAGTTCTGAAATTTTGGAACTTTGGAATTTCGGATTTAGGAGTTTCACTTCACATCCTAGAATATTTTCATTCTCAAATCTTGAAGTGGGAAAAGCTGAAGTTCCAAAATTTTAGAACTTTAGACTTTTACATTTTGGACTTTAGGGGTTCATCTTTGAACGATCATGCATTCATTTCAGATTTAAATTTTTTAAACAAGGCAAGAATTACCCAACCACCCTACACGTGTCATCCCGTGGGAATTAATTTATGGTTTACCTATATAAATCCATATTTTTACCCATCATTTCAACTTGGTGTTTTGCTCGACATCTTATATTTGCTAAACCCAAAATCATACTCCCAAGGCATCATTTTGAAGGTGATTTTTTTTTTTAAAAATTTTTGGTATTAGATTGATTTTAGGGTTTTTTTGTTATCCTTTTCTTCTTTTTTTTTTTCCTTCTTGCCTAATTCACCACGGAGGCCACTTTATTATGCTACTCAATCTCAATCTTTTCATCTATGGTGATGGGGTTTTTATTTAAAATTGTAAACCTCAAAATATACAAGCGCCAAGTTTGTTCGAATCTAAGGATTTTCAGGAGGCTATCACATTGCATAAGCCAAAGGATAATGAAATTCACCCTACCAAGTTTGGAGTTTCCATTCTTTTCCTTTTTGGGTTTTGGAACTACTTAGCTTTGGGATTTTGGACACATACATTTCGAAATTCCATTGAGAATTTCGGAGGCTGCTAAATTTCGAGGTTACCACTTGAGTTTTGGGGTTTTCCTTTTAGAGTTTTAGGTATTTTCTTTCGAGTTGGGGGTGTTTATTTTGGAGCTATAGGCTTTTGGAGGTATAAAGGTTTCAAAATTTCAGAGGATTTATTTTTGGGTTTCGGAACTAGCAGAGTTCGGACTTGAGGTCATGATTTTTGTATTTCAGAGTTAGAGGGTGTTTGAAAGGTTTTATTTTTTAATCTTTGGGTTTTAGTGTTTCAAAGTTTTTTGAGAATTTTATCATCAATTTTCAAGGTTAAATTGGGTTGAATCCAGTAATTCATGTCAACTTCTTCATTGAAAGGAAAAGGGAAAATGAAGTATAATTTCTTAGGAGTTGCCCCTTATACTTGTTTATCTTCGGATTTGGGAAACATTGGAGAACGACATGGGATAGGTGGACATGCTTTGGAATACTAGGAAAACTAAAGGATCCTAATAATAAACCTTTGATGCAAGCTATATTTTGATGAGTGGGCTTGTTCTCGCTCCTATTTTTCCTACATCCATGCATTGCCCTAAATTTGTCTTAGCTACAGTAGCCCAATTCAATAAAGCCTCTAGGTCTATAAGAGATGATGATGGAAAATTTTTGATTAGGTTAGATATTAATTTTTTGAGGACTTATTCAAACTTCCAGATGTCAAATAATATACAAACATTTTCCAAGAGGCTGTGATTGAACACTTTGGGATAAGGAATCTAAGCAATGCATGAAAATCATGATGAAGAGTTACTTCACCAAGAGTGTTACTAAGCATCCTAAAACATTATTCCACTCAGAATTTATCCAAGAGGTCAATGACCTTATTGTAATTTTGATAAGAGTTTGGTCTCACTTTGGCAAAAAAATTTCAACAATGCATGTTCCTTTACATTTTTACCATTAAGAAGAATAAGGAGTTCATACGATGGGAGATCATATCGAAGCTCAATGTGTTTTCAATTGGGATATGTCTTGACTTCAAAAAAATATTCATGAATTCTTACCTCTTCTATGTAAGGCTAAGATGAGGGAATATAACGAGTTGAATACGAAAGGTAAATGATGTTTTCTTTGTTGTCCTCTTGTACCATTTTGATAAGAATTTGTACAATTACTGAGTGTCGATTAATATTTTAGGGAAGTAATGGAATGGGGAGCCATATATCTTCAATTCCCAACATTCACATACATCAAGGTTCCAAGTTTCCTAGGTGCTCCTAATAAATTACCAAGATGCCCAACTGATAAATGGGTCTTATTAGAACTGGTTCGTCAATTATTGGATTATCATAAGATTCAAAATAAATGACACAAGGCAGGGGTCCAGTTTCCTATTTCAATTGGAAGATACACTTGTGCTAGTATTTACAAAGAAAAGAATGTGGATGGAGAGATGTCTGAAGTCACCCTACAAACATTTAATCCTAGAACTATCTTTCATTATTGGGGTAAATTCAGTGAGATGAGATTGGCCAGTTCTCATGTTCCTCAGTTGGAAGACATTTGGATCCACTATCGGGATGAGATTATCATTAGAAAATGAGAATATGAAAGGTTGACTTTGAATGAAGTTAAACAATTTGGTATTGCAGATGTTCTAGAAGAGATCGAGGATGATGATGAAGTGTTGGATCCAATTTATGGAGCAATAACATTGCTAATCAACCTCTACCATGGATTTATTTATACCAAGAGGAATGTTGTAATACTAAGGAAAGGGCGGGTCCCATCTTACAAAGGGCATATGATTGTTTATCTACCTGGGAATCTCACCCATTTGTGTCGATACACCCATAAGAATAGAATCCCAAAGTGAACACTAAGTCTCCCTACATCTTCAAGAGGTAAAAATTCTACTCAAAAGGCTGCTACAAATCCAAGGAAATTTTCATTTCTTATTGGTGGTTCATCTTCTTGCAAAGGTCCCCATTGCTATAATTATGTCCCCTACAATATACGTGTCTGAAGTTGTTGATGTTAGTGCTTCTCTAGTTGTATCTCAAGATCTTCCACTCTCCCATTCACTACCATTATCACCATCCTCAATCGGCCTCCTCGATCATCATCTACTAATCCTCTCATTTATGCTTTTCCATCTCCCTCTATGGCCCAAGTTTTCTCATCCCTTCCTATTTTTTCATTTGGAGATATGATTGGGTCTCTAATTTTCACTCGACTTTCTCAACAACTTGCATTTCCTTCCATTTCTTTTTTCTTCCCTATTTCATCTTCTCCCGAGGCTATTTTAACTTCTACACCCTCTATCATTACCACTTCCATTCCATTTTCCACTTTGTTGTCACTAGTGCTATTGTTTTATCCAGTGCTCCAAGTTTAGCTATAACCATTCCACCTTTGTCTGCGTCATTGTACCTAAATGGTTATATCACTGACCCCTAAGAAAAAGAAGAAAGTACCGATAGTGGATGTAATTGATTTGAGTGTGTTGGAATAAACTCCTAAGAGGTAGGCCAAATGGCCAAGAGTCATCTCTAATTTATTAGTAAATCAATCAGGAGAAAGATTCATGGAGATAACCACTCCCATACACCAAATATATATATATATATATATATATATATATATATATATATATATATATATATATTATTGCATAAATGATTATCGATTTCTAGGTTTACATTGGGAAAAGTTACGCATGATGGGGAAAATCGGGATGTTCAAGTGTCCTTGATAATTTACGTAAATTGTATTTTTTACCTCTTAAGGATTAAAATCTCAAAATGACCCGCAAGCCCGATAAAGGAAGGGTCAAAGCTTGCTCCAGTCAACACCGGAGGTGCGGACTCTCGGGGGGAATTTGGAAAAAAAAATTTGGGAGAAAAGGAGTTAAAACATCAAAATGGCCCATAAGCCCGATGAGGGAAATAGTCAATATTTTGCCCTGGTCAATGGCGAAGGCGAGCTATGGGGAAAACTTGGAAAATTTTCCTTTTTCCAAAAAGAGGGTCAAATGGCATAATTTGGCTGTGGTTCCACTAGGGCCCACCTTAGGACACATGTCAGGATCATTTCCCGAGGGTGGAGGTGCGGAGCAAAATGGAAATTTTCCCATTTTTTCAAAAGTTGTAAAAAGTCAAAGGAAGCCCTTGAGTTGGTTTTAAAATTTGAATCTTCCACGTGAATGGCCCAAATTCAAAGTAAAGATCAATGGCAGGTGAGAGTCTAAATCTGATTTTTCCCCATTTTTCTCAAACATGCCGGAAGTGTGAGTTTTCACAATTTCTTGGTATTTCCTACACGCCAAGTGGAGGGGGAGTTAATGTTGATATCTGAGTTTGGTGGGAAGATCTAGAAGACTCTTTCACCATTAAAATGTTCGACTATCGTGCTCGATTGGATTTTCCATTTTCTTCTCCCGAGCACGCAAGGAGCTAGATTTGTGATTAGGGTTGGAGGAGGTTAGAAAATTGAAGAAAGAGTGATCTACTAGGGGGAAAGAGTTGAATGTGAGAGGTATTCGATGAAATCTACCCTCGAGCACCAGTGACTTTTGCAGATCTCGATTCGAGAATCACAATCAAAATCATGGCGACCACCGCGCATTAAACATTTTTTTGTCTTTTGGGGAGAAGGGGCACTGTTGTGAATGTTATAAATGGCACAATTTTTTTGTGCAAAGGGTTAGAGGTTAGAGGTTGGAGTGTTAAAGGTTGAAGAAAATTCCCAAGAGGAAAATTTGACAAAGCCTATCTTTCGAGAATTCGTCTGAGAAGATTGTATATCTCTTTTGTATTAAGTTTGATCGTGTCAAGGTGGTTGCAAGTGCATAGCCATTGATAAGCTCTGAGATTGTTCTAGAAACTTTCCCTATAGATAAATTTAATCAAACTCGAGTTATTCTGTGTGGATCTTATGCAAAATGTGTTTGTTTTACTTTTGAATGTCTGCAAATAGTTTTCCTTGTTTCTGTTGCAATCTTGTATCAAAATCTATCTTGATCACATAGATCTCAATCCTTGTGATAGTTTAGTGGTATCTGTAATCTCATTTCTTGGGAGAGCTTTCACCTAGGAGTGAAATAAAATATTTAAAATCACTTTTCTTTCATTTGTTGTGAGATATTGTTTGTAAGCCTCTAGGGTCACCTCGGGCGTGATTAATCTTAGATCTTGATGTTTTATTGAGTCTTCTAACTCGAGCCTTCGTGTTAAAATCTCATAGATTGTGTGAAAAAGTGCCAATCTGGGCCTCCATTTGAATACATACTTTGGTTAAAGGAACATTCTAGCTATTCAAGTATTCTTGTTTGAAATTTCCATTTTGTAAGAACTCTCAAAGACTTGGTATAATCAACTTTATCCCGCTTCACCTCCTACCAAAATCTATTTAGAAATAGCTAATCCTACCCATACTACCCCTCTCGTCCTATGTTCCTACCAATGCATAATATCTATTACCAAAACATGCAAAAGCAATCAGGGTTTCAAATGTCTTTAGTAGCCTGAACCTTGCCTAGAGAATATCTCCACTATCTAGAGTGATAACTCGTGAGAGTTAGATTTTGTTGCATTGATCATATTCTCTTCAAGGTCTCCTTAACAACTTCATTAGGAAGGATATCTCCATCTCCTCTATAAACAACAAGCTACAAAAAGGGTTCTCTTACCTTGGTTGAAAGGCACAACCTAAAATAGTGAGGATAGATCAAATCCTCTTGAGGGTGCTATCCATTTCTCCACATCTGAGTGACTAAGGGCCAGTTAGATCCCATCCCTAGATACAAAATGACTCATCATGATCTATCTATCTCTAAGCTTCCTGATAAACCTATGATGTTTCTCAAACTTTGAAGGAGAATCAATTTGGGTACCAACACGATCAATTTTTCCCGAGGGGCAAAATTGGATAACAATTTGGCGACTTGCGGGGTCACGCGCCTACTAGGTGGAAAGATCAGTTTCTTGAAGCATCCATTGGGCATGGAGTCATGAATGATAGCCCGATATTGATCTTAATCTCGAAATTTTTCCCGAGCCACTTTGAAACACTACTAGAACTGAAGTGACCTCCCCAAGTGTTACCTTCAATGGATCGTGCAAGAGCAACAAAACACCACAACACACTATGTACAAAACTAAAAATCATACACACCCCAAGTGGGATATGCAGAGTGTGCAAAAGCACTTTTCTTGCTAAAAGAAAACCTACCTACTCTACGCTAACCAGAGGAAAAGGGAACTCAAACAAATCCTGCAACTAGTAGGGAGAAGTAACTTCCCTTTCTCAAAATAGGCAGCCATGTATATGATTTGGCACTAATCATGGCTGTTATAATGAGTGAAAAATTGACAAAAGGCCGATCCTCCACCCAAATCATCAAGGTATCAAGTGGAAATAAAACAAATACCTCTTTTAGTTGCTTTGCATTTAGATTGAAGAGGCATTACAGCTGATCCTTGGTACTTTGAAACTCATCCTCATGCTCAGAAGTAAGCATGACTTGTTTTGCTTCTCCTTGGCTCCAATGAAGCCAAGTACCTGATTGGGAAAGGTATGATCCGATGGATGTGCCCATTGTTTTGAAATTCAACTCCAAGAGTGGAGTCTTCCTACGGACCTTCCTAGGTGAATGGTGTGGGAGAGATGGGATCCTCATGCTCTTTTCCTTCCTCCTTCTAAGAAGAACATGGAAGATTAGGATCCTCCAACCTTGGTTCCAGAGGGTTGTTATGAAGTGTAGGCTGATGTCCTTGAATGCTCTCCTCCATGGCAGCGAAATCATGTGCTTAGAAGGCAGATGATGGAGGAGAAAATGATGTGATCTCCTCGGGCTCCTCTCCATCAAATCAATCCTCCAAGTCAAACAGATAATCTGCCTCCTTATTGTCCTATGTGCATGTGCTCAACCTCCTCCATAGTGTCCTCTTGATCTCACAACTTGCTCACCATGGTTCCCCTCATCCTCAAACATGAAGTTTGAAAGCTCAAAATCTTCTTCGACATTAGAGCTCAAAGGGGATGAAGTGGGAGGAATAACTAAAGGTTATTTTATGGTCTTCTCTGTGTTCAAAGCCTCTAAAATTGTATGGTTCTCCTCCACATCCGGAATACACTCCTCCTCTTTTGGATTTGGAGTAGTTGTTTCTTCCTCGCTTGGACTGATTGTGTAGCTTGAATTGGATCAACATTCTCTTCAAATAAAGTGCCATCATGGACACTACATTCGAGCATATGGTCTTGAGAACGGGTCGAGTTGCAGAGATCAAACCCAAAAAAATGCTAATAATCAAATCATAATAATTTGTTCTCATAATTCATTTACATATTGCAATACTTACATATATATAGGAATATAATTCCTATATTTTAGGATGTAGGTATAACTACACCTCCACGAATATCTCTCCCAAACTCTATACACGTGAGTGGTTAAACTCATACAACAATATTTGTTATAGTTGTTTAATATAACAACTTATAACAAATATTTACTAACTTACCATTTACATAATAATTACCAATGTAATTATTATTTACTAACATATTTACTACCACAAATTAAGATGATAATAATTACTCTCATAATTATTATTTAAACACATATATGTGGAGCACTAACTATGGATTTCCTAACATTCCCCCCTTAGTGCGAACATGGGGAAAACCTGCCTTATACTTGCACCTACTCATGATCTGGTGATTTTCATAGGATGATCACAAACCTCAAGGATGGTTTTGTAAACGGTTTACCAAAAACCGAGAATGGTGGTTTTGCAATTGGTTTACCACAAACCACAAAGTGATGGTTTTGTGAATGGATTACCAACAACCAAGAATGGTGGTTTTGCTATTGGTTTACCACAAACCACAAATGAAGGTTTTCAAGTGGTTTACCTACAACCACATCATGATATGTAAAATACTATTCTCAGCCCTCATCACATCTCACTGCAGGGAATAACATAGGAAATTTTGTTGAAATCTGTTGCTCGCGCACAAACTGAAAACTAGAAATGGAACATTGGATTATGTTCCCCCCCTCAATGTGAAATTTCCACTTATTTCTGCAAACCAAGGCAACCATGAACACTGCATATAACAACACTAAAATCTGAAGCAAACACAACTGAAACAAAATGTGCCACCAAATCTTTGATGCGGCCCCGTCGTTGGCGACTGACGAGAGGTCGCTAAATGACCTCAACCTCCATTTGCCTCCATCCTCCAGTGTCATACTACTAGGTTAGCTAGATTTGATCACAAAGCTTAAGAAGAACCCCCACAAATTGGACGTTGCATTCTAGCGATAATGTGTCCTTTACAATTTTTAATGTTTGACATTTATTACTCAATAAGGCTCAAAAAGGGTACAAAAAAGAGGGTATTTTTTGAACTTGGAATTTTTCAATGAAATTAAAACCAATGTGACGGGGATGAAAAAACAAGCACTTTTGTAAAAATTGGCACTCTATTTTGAGTTACCATGCAAAAGTTATTAAGGTTTCAATTTCGTAAAAAGACCCAATTTAATTAAAATTGGCTCAACGATTAAAAATTTACTCAAGATGGAGAGAAAATTTATTGTGTGACCACTTGTTGGAACCGAGAGGAAATGTAGATTCCAAAAATGTTTATAACCTCAAGAATTGGTGCCAAAAATGTATTATTTTCCCTCAATTTGCAATTATTTAAGCAAAAACTATAGAAAAATAATTATTTTCAAACTATAGTTTTGCAAAACTATAAAATAATTAGCCAATCAGAAATGGTTGTGGGAAGGCAAGAAACTCACGGCTGATTTTGAAGTGACCAACAATGATTTGTTCATAACTTGAGAACTAGAGCTCCGATTTGAAAACCAGTTTAATGCGTCGGAAAGCTTATTTCAGAGCTTTGCAATGGTACTCATTTTGTTTTATTTCATTGCATGATATGAAAGCTGTTATTGACTGAGTTTGACGCCTAAACCGGCTAAAAAATCATGCTTTCTTTTTTTTTAAGCTGCAAGAAGTTATATGTGGCCAAATCCTTCTTTTGACTGCTGGAGATATGAATGCACAACACTAAATATATGGCCAAGATAGAGGAGACAAAGTGTAGGAAACAAAACTATTCCAAAATCATTGAATAGAAAATGCATACACAGGAGCAAGTACAACATTGCTCCCTTAGTTACACTCAAAAAACCATCACTGAGAGAGGATTAGAATGCTGCTCTGATACCAAATCTTGAGGACGGGTCAGAGTTGCAGAGATCAAACCCAAAAAAATGCTAATAATCAAATCATAATAATTTGTTCTCATAATTCATTTACATATTGCAATACTTACATATATATAGGAATATAATTCCTATATTTTAGGATGTAGGTATAACTACACCTCCACGAATATCTCTCCCAAACTCTATACACGTGAGTGGTTAAAATCATACAACAATATTTGTTATAGTTGTTTAATATAACAACTTATAACAAATATTCACTAACTTACCATTTACATAATAATTACCAATGTAATTATTATTTACTAACATATTTACTACCACAAATTAAGATGATAATAATTACTCTCGTAATTATTATTTAAACACACATATATGTGGAGCACTAACTATGGATTTCCTAACATATGGACTATTGATCTTCTTGTTCCACTGCTGCTACAAAATCAGCCTTAGCCACCACTGGCTCTTCAACTTTGACCTCCTCGTAGGCTTAACCAACAAGGGAATATTTTCAATTCCGAATCTAAGAGCCAAGCTCACCAAGCTTCTAATCATTTCTTATTTTCTTGGCTCTTCTTCTTGTTGCTCTCCTTGACTAGATTTTTGAGTCTCTTCCGCCATGGACTCGGGAAAGTAGGAGGAGTGGTGGGTGGGGAAGGTATTGCTTTTGGCTCTTGTGGAGGGGACTTGGATTTGGAAGGGAAAAGGGTAGAGAAATTAAGATGGGATGGGAGACTAGAAGATGGAGAAGGGAATTCAACACTAGGGGCAGCAGATGGGAAGCTTGGAAATTGAAGCTCAGGTTGAGATGGTGCTTCTTGGGGAATGGAGATAAAATTACTAGATGATGGTGTAGGACTTACCCATTGACAAGGCTCCCTGACACCAAGTTTGTAGGCCTCTATCTCCTTGGTCCACTGTGCAAGTTGAGGCAACATTTCAACCATGAAGTCAAGCTTCTCCTGTGGGTTGTAATGTCTTGGCATAGGGATGACCCATGGACAAGGTGCCCTATAGCCAATTCTGAATGCTTTCATCTTAGATGTGGCCCTTGATTGTACCATGCATGCCTCCATTTTTGTCTCTTCTCCAACAAATCGGTGTTCTCCATGTAATTGATTTCACTACATGTATATCCCTCTTGGCAGGTTCCATATCCGAACTGATCCTGGTACTGCTCATAGGGGTAGCCATAGTGATTTTAGATTTTCTCATAACACTGATCGGAGGAGTTGAGAAATACATTGGAGAAGGATTGCACCATTGTTACTGCAAGTGTGAATTCCAAGATGGGAATGAAGTCATGATTGCACAACTTCATGGAATGGAAGAAGATGAAAGATGTAGAAAGAAGAATGGGTGGAAATGGATAAGAAAAGGTCGAAACTCGAAATGGGTTGTTTGGATGAGTGGAGTCACCAAATGTGCTTGAAAGTGCCTCCAAAGGCTAAAATCTTCACCAAGAGCACATCGAACCTAATGAAGTGAAGTGGTAAGGCAATTCAAACTGTCCACTAGGCGTGCCAAAATTGTTGACACGATCACACGGTGGCTTAATATTTGTTGTTTGATAATGAGAGACCTTGGAAAGATGAGATAATCCAACTCCAATGTACCAAGAGCATGCCAAAACTAATGACATGAAATTACAACACCCCGTGAATGGCCTAATTTTGAAAGGGGCATCTAGTGTAATTTGTGCAACATTGGATCATCTCTCAAGCTATGGGACTTGCGGACTTGAGATGGACCTCCGGAGAAAGCCGACTTCTTCTTCCTAATCCTAATGTTAAACTACTTCTAAGGAAGGAAATGCAACTATCTACTCCTAATCTAACAATGCCAAGGAGACAGGGAGAGAGAGAGCATGAAAATAAAGAAATCCTACACTACAGAGGTGATAGCACCAAGAAAAGGGGGTTTCTAAACACAAATCCAACTTCCTGAAGTGGATAGAGGTGAGCAATGAAGAGGATGGACAACATGCATCATAGACCAAAGATAAATTTCACATAGAACACCACTTCAACCCATTAAACACAGATCCCAAAACCTACAATAGACATCAGAGATATGCATAGTATACCCTGTAATGATGAGAGGAAAGAAGAGACAATAAAATAAGAAAAGGATGGACAAAATGCATCAAGAAATAGATTTTATTGCTCCAAATATTTCACACAGTACATCATTAGTGGGAAAGAGGTAAGAAAACACCATTACAAAGCAAAGAGAGGAGGCTTAAACTCCACATTTGACCCTAGAGAAGAAAGAGAGAGGGGGAAGGAGAGAAAAAATGACCAACCTTTAGAAAAATTCCCCCTCCTTACAATATATAGGAAGAATGAGAGAGAAAGGAGAGAAGAATTTGAATCTTGTTTCAACCACCCAAGAAAGCGCATTGAACTCACTTACTCCAACCACCCCAAAAATGCATTGAACTCACCTGCAACAATGATGAGTTCCACTACAAAACCCATTCCTCCATGTGTTGTTCCTTTTTGGGCAAGAAAGGAATCCCATACCTCATTATGGTGGTAGGTAAGAAGCCCGACTGTGACCTCAAAATGGTAGACTATATTTATCATTTTTCATTAATGGTGGTAGGTGAGTAGCAGACGTTGAGAGCTTTCAAAAAGTCCTCTCTTTCTCAAATCCAAGCTTCCAGTCGAAATTTATGATCATCTCCAAACTGCTTTGGGTTTTGAGTCTATTCGTGCAAGATCCACGTGGAATCCCCACACATTGTTAAGATTTTACTTCCTTTTAGGGTCCTGGGGATGCGATGTGCGACACTTGACACCGTCCATGAGACTTCTCTCGCTTCCTTTGTGCTGCTCAAGTCCCTTCTGTTTAGTGAAGATACTATGTCTGACCCTAGGCACGTGGAGGGCTAGCACACATTTGGGACCTACCTTTGTATTTTACCCTTGAAGTTATGCGTTGAGATGACACGTGGAGGCTTCCATTGGTTCTTAGAATTTTTAACGGTTGCTGAAACTTTCTTGGGCCCTAGACATGTGGAGAGCCTATGCTCGTTTGGGGACCCCGCTTTTGTTGCACCTTTGAAGTTGCGCTGATGAGACATGTGGAGGCTTCCGCTGACTCTTTGACTTTTCAACGACCGGTGTAACTTTCTCGGGACATAGACACATGGAGAGCCTACGCTCGTTTTGGGACCCCTATTTTTTCGTACCTTTTGAAGGTACACTGAGCTGACATGTGGCACCTTCCACGGCTCTTATGCTTTGCTTTGAGTTGACTCACTCTGGGCTCGATCTTCTTCAACATTTCCATTGGCCATTCATCTTCTGACCCTGCTTCTCCATTGTCAAGCCTGCCGCCACTTGATTTTTTGGGATCGAATGTGAGCTCGTACGACTGAACCAACCTCTCCATTTCTCCGTGCAAGGTTTTGTTCGATCAATTTTACCCGAGGGGAAAAATTGGATAATGTATTTATGATCATCCTCTTTCAACCCTGTTATTCTTGACTGATTTTATTCATATTCTCTCTCTTGTTCTTGCTCTTGAACCTGTAGTTCATCTTTATCTTCTTTAAACTTCTCTTTGTCTAAATTTTTCAATTTTTTTCCTACATTTCTCCTTCATTTCCTTTATTTATCTTGCATTCCTTTAACTAATTTTTAACATGTACCTATCATGAATAACTCATCAAGATTTTATATTTATTCATACAACATGATTTCCTTTACCTAATTTTTAACTTGTACCTATCATGAATAACTCCTCAATCCTTTGTATTTCCTCATACAACATGATTTCATTCTCCTCTTCACTTGCTTCATCAAATTTAGGACTTATTTGGTCTTCTTCTTCTTTGAAATCACGTGCTTATTTACTAGATTCAGTTTTCACTTATTTTTCCTTCATTTTATTTTATTCTTTCCCCATTTTTCTATCTTCCTTTTATTGAATCTCATTCACTTGTTCTTCACCATGCATGTTATTGTTTAAAATTAACTCATTCTTACCTTCAAATGTCTATTCATTTTCATTCTTATCCAATTTATTCACATTGGCTTACTTACCTTGCTTTTCACGTACTTTCCTCTCTTGCTAAGATCCTACGAGGTTACCTTGTTCTTATCTTCTCTCTTTGACTATCAACATTTGTATCCTTGTCTCTTTAGGTTGTATCCTTGTTCTTATAGTTTTAGTCTTCCTTATTATCTCATAGATTGGTTTGTGCTTATAAAATTTTCTCTCATTCTTTATTTCTTTATCTTCATCATTGGATTCTTGTTCCACATTGAAATATAACCTTGGATTTTAATTTTCCTCTTTTTCCCCACTTTATACCATAGCTTCATTATCTTCTTTCTTTTATTTTATTCCTTTTTCACAAAGAACTATTTTTTTGATCTATTTAGGCATAGTTTATCCATGTCGAAACTCATTTTTTAAGAACTAAAATCTTATTTCATTGTGTTATCTTATATTTCAAATATTTCCCTAACATGTGCATAAAGGAGATCATAATCATAATCTTTACATAATTAATTATAAGAAAACTATGTTACCATGTCCTTCTCTTTTCGTTTTTATCATCCACATTTTTGTTTTTGCTATTTTTCTTGTCTTCTCTCTCTTGAATGCTTTCCAAAGCATCATAAAACTTTGTGTTCTCCTCTTCTTCTTCATTGAAATATTGGAGGATATAATTTTTCTTCTCATATACTTATATAACCTTCTATTTTCTTCCGTCATGTATACTTGATCTAATTTACCAAATTATTCATACTTGTATATACACATGCAAACACAACATTAGAGAATAAAATTATAGACCACATTGTCTCTATAAGTGCCTCTGTCTCTTGGACACTTTCCTCCTTATCCACCATTCATCACTAAGTGTTTCATTTTTAGCTCCCTTCTTCTCCATTCTTCTTCTTTCACTATGTTCTCCACTATGAGAACTCTCTTCTCTTCCTCATGTTTCTCAAATGGAAACTCTCTTTCTCTTATGCCTCCATAGGCTCTCACTTATTTTACTCCAATTCTTATATAATTCTTCACAAGTGACATGGTTGGCCACTTCACTCTCCTTTTCAAACTCCATCCACCTAGCTCATTTCTTGCTTGACTTCTTATCTGATTTCTTACTTGTAACCACATATTTTCTAAGGCTTCCAACCTCTACAATTCAATCCTCGAATATAATATTTTCTCTCTCCATTAATCACTCTTTCTTCACACTTCTTTTATTCTTAGCTATAGGCCTTCCTTTAGTTCTTGTGTAACCAAATTGTGTATTCTTTGCGCCAAATATTGTTAATATTTTATTTTTCTCTAGTTTTCCCACTCGATACCAAATGACATGAGAGAAATAGATATAATCAATCATCTTCTCGATCAATAAGAATATTCAAACAACTTAACTTCACTTGTGCTCTGTAAGAGGGTCTTAACCAATCGAAGAAAGGCTATTTTTTTAAAATGTGACAAATAAAATCCAAGTATTACCTCACCCACAATAAACACCTATCTATGATGCTCATTACCTTCATTTCTTTCTCAATCAATCCTCAAACCGATCAAGATGCATTTGAGTTCTTTGACCACTTACCTTGTATTGAAATACTCAAGTTATTGATTTTTTTACCATGCTACTCAAGAATTAAATCTAGGTTTCTTACTCCTATAATATTTCTCCTAACTATTCCCCTACTTCAAAACTCAATCTTAGGCATTATGATCCCAAAATAAACCACAAAATACCTTCCTACTTTACTATTTCCTTTTGCTTGAAAACTAGTCACTTTAAACTTCTTTTTCCTTTGTCACATCTTAGCCTTTCCTTTCTCTATACCTTATCCCAAGGTTATCTGATCCTCTTTTCCCTATACACACTTCATACATATTTAATTACACTCAAGAAGTGAAATCAAACAATCCTTCAACCTTCACTACTTTCCTTTTGTCTCATACTTCCCTAAATGCTTCTCAAGCCAAGTTTGTTGCTCCACTAGTGCAAATGAGATCATAGCTCTATCCACAAGGTAATAACACCTCCATTAGTTTTACTTTAATTCCACAAACATTATTGTAAAATATCAAGACTCAATTCTTTGCGCAACTCCTTGTAGCTACTTTTTTACATTTTTTCTTCTTAACTCTTACTAGGTTAGTATAGAAATATTGTCAACTATATATTTCTCTCTATGAAGTTTCAATGCATAAGTAAGAGGGTTTTAGACACCGATTAAGGGATTATGGAAGAGTAAAAGTTTCAATATAAGGCCATGAGTGTAACTAAAACTTCATTTGTAAATGTTTTTCTAGGATTAGGCTTAGCATTGTACTTTACTTCCTCTTTCTAGAATGTCAAGTAGATCTCATAAACTAACCATCAAAAAGATAAAATTATCTTTAAATCATTTATTCCACTTAATTTTCATTATTAGTTTCAATTTTCATGTTATTTCTCAAAAAAATTGCATCTAGACCTCAAGCCTAAGCACGGTTGGATGGAACCCTCCTTCTTAGTTTCAAATACTAGGCTTAAACCGAGGTAAACTTATAGAATTAAATAATTTCAATTCACCTTCATAGGTATCTAATGATCCCATAGAATAAATGTTGAAAAATTCTATCACATTTTCTCCTTTACACCTTTAATGATTAGTATGACTTGAAACTAGGCTCCCAAATGACCTCTTAAATTTTTGATCCACAACCTGTCACCAAATTCACATCTACGAGACCTCTTCCGCAAGAATAATTTTTGAAACAATATGGAAACTCTATGAAGTTAATCTTTACAAGTTCACAGACATTGAATCCATGTGAAATTTCTCCAATTGTACATTTTCTTTAAACACTAAGAGGTTTTCAAAAATAAACCTATGAAGATCCTTTTCTTGGAAAGGTGCATTACACTTGTTTTCATGATTTAATAATGTATTCAATAGATATAGAATGGGTTTTATTATATCCCTATTCTAGAATGGGGTTTCAAAACAATCATAAACCTGAAACTCCTTGTTTCTCACTTAAATTATGCATATTGAGACCATATTACAGTTATGCATGGATCTTGTTAGCAAACGTAGTACTATCTTCATTAAAATCATTAGAAAAAATTCAAACAAAGGGGAATTCATACTACTATTCAAATCCTAGACCAAAAGAACTTGCATAACTCCATTTATTATTGCAAGTAATCTTTCCCAAACCTAACTCAAAGTTACTAGTCATAGAATGTTGAAAATACATCAAACAAAACTATGTAACACTATCGTATTCACATAAGAATTAATGTAAAAATTATATAACAATTACATCCCATGAAGAAGTTACTAATGAAATTTAATACCTTCCTCTTTCATACTCATCATGCATGTAGCTTCAAATAGCTAAAAGCTGTGCATTTGCAAGGATAGGTCATGATTGAGTTCCAAGTAAGTTATCAATCTACATCCAATGAAGTGTCTCTTAAAACAATATTGAAATCCTTATTGATAGAATTATCAAACCTTTCTTTATTTTTTATACACACTAATAGCTTAAGAATCCAAACAAATTATTACCAAAACATCTTATCAACTAGTAGGATTATATAATTTTCACATAAAAAGAGTATCTCATTTAAAGTCTATACTTTCCTTACAAAATTTTATTTTTAGGTATCTTCCAACAAGCCTCTCTCCATCCTATTGAGAAAATCCTCTTGGTTCTTCAGATGTATCCTTTAAAAATACATTGTTTTGAACCCTAACTATTTCTTGCTTGCATGCCATGGACTTAAAACATAAAAGACCTATTTTTACATCATTTTTATCCTTTTATATACATTAGAGTCTTTTTTCACATTAATTTACCAAGAATATACTAACTCTAACCACACACAAACATAGAAAGGCTTAAGTTACTCAAACATTAAAAATTGAACTTTTGGAGAGAAACACATCATTTTGAATTTTTCCAAACTTATCTTCATTCAAACATCATATCATGAATCTAATGAACTCATAGAACACTTAAGACCATCATCCCAAACCAAAATTGATAAAAGACACCAAAATCTACACCTTAGAGAGATACTCCCTGCATCAACACGGTTTTCCACCTTTATTACATGAAGCAATAGTCTCAACCATGCATGACTAACTTGTGCTCAATCTTGGTAAGCCATGTATAACTATGGATAGTTCTTAATCATCATTTTGATAAAGCAAATAATAATCCTATAATTCCTATAAAATATTTGTACCCTTGAATAAGGAACTCATTACCTTCATAATGTAACCATTCTATTCGCTCAATAACACACAATCCAAAATGATGAAGAGTTGATTAGTAATTGGGTCTATTAAAAAAATAGTAAGATCATGTAACAACTCTTTCAGTTTAACTTTGCACGAGAGGATCATGCCAAGCCAATATAGGCTCATAATATGAAATATTTTATCATGTTTCCTATAAATGGCCTTCACACAAGCATTCATCTCTCCATGTCCTATATATAACCTTACTCCATGCTAATAAAACTATAAAAATGGCACATGATGAAAGCCACCATAGATCTTACCCAATTTCTCCCACTTTGGTCAACTTCTTGCCTTACTCAGCTCTGTAATGCCCGCTAAGACGACCACTCGAGACCCAAGAACAACCTAGGTTTACCTAGAAAAATTACGAATAATTTTTTTGAAAAGCGTGACCACTACCAAGCTTCAAGCAATAGTTGTCACAACAAGGATTCAAAGTCAATTATAATTTACTAAATGAAAATTTCCCATTGTAACAAACATTAGATCCACATTACAAAATTAATGAGGGTAATTAATCCAAATATACTTAAATTTCTCTTAGGAGTTAACTTAATAAGTAATTAAATTAACATTATAGTTAAATATTCCTTAATAAATTTTAGAGGGTCAAAGAGGCCAAAGGAATTAAATACCTTGGGTATTTAATTCCACCAGGTCTAAACAATAAACAAGGTTCTTATTTGCATGGGATAGAAAAACATTCCCTTATCCCCTAACGTGACCCCTAAAAAGGTCAACCCATGCTTTAGAGTTAAACATTTAAGTTAATAAGGGGTAATTTCCCATTTACCCACTCTCAAGCTCATCTTTGCACTTCAACCTGATTTTTCACATATTTAACACACTTAAGGTTTCCTGAAAACATTTCCATTAGATAGAAAATTTCTTCCTCTTTCCAATGATATAAATAAGTCCTCCTAACTCCTCATATTTCTTAAGTTACAGGTCGATGGGCATGGGGAAAATTTTCCCAAAGGAGGGCATGTGGGCCCAAGGAAGAAAATTTTCCCAAGCCGTAAGGAACACGTGTCACGTTTTTAAGTCAATGTGGGAAGGCAGTTCATCGGAGGTAATTTGGATTTTAACTCTTTTTGTTTGAAAGGGTGAAAATGTTTTAAAACATCTGCGCCTCTGTCGACGCCTAAAGAAGCCATGTGTCGAGGTCCGGAAGTTACAAGTAGGAATGTGGACCAAGAGAGAAACTTAAGAAAAGTTGGATTTTGTGTTAAAAAGCATGAAGGCTAAAAACAACCGCACTCTCGCCGACACAAAGCGAAGCAAAGTGTGTCACCCAAAAGTGACTGTGGGAAGGCGGGTCGGCGTGGAAACTTAGGAATTTTTGCCAACCTTTTTCCAAAGGCGATAAGGTCTAAAATAATCTACGTCTCTGTCGATGCCTAAGGAAACCACATGTTAGACCCATAGTGACAAAGCGGGAAGTAGACTGGCGGGAGACTTAATATTTTTCACCCTTTTTCAAAAAGGTAAAGTTTGAAGGTGCGGGCCCACGAACCCACGAAAGCATTTTTTTCGAAGGTTTAATCGGGCAAAGCTGCAGGCCGTGGAGGAATTTGTGACTTTGCTTTTTGCAAAAAGTTCCCTAAGTAATTTTCGGGCCTGCGGGTCCGATTTACAAAAATTTCCTTTTAAAAAGATAACACATGATCAAATGTAACACAAATGAGATAAAATGTAACACAAATGTAACACAAAGGAGATAAACAGGATTCTTCAGATAGTTTCTCGAAAGATGGGCTCTATCAAAATTTTCTCTTAGGAAATCAGTTTCTGACTCCTAACACTTCTACCTTCACAAACTCCCAACCCTTTTCACAGAAAAATCATGCCTATTTATATCATTTTACAACAGGCCTTTTCCCCCAAAACCAGAGACATTGAGTGTACCAGTGCTCACCATGATCTCGATCATGATTCCTAGAATCAGATTTGTAAAAATTTGTCAGGTGCTCAAGGGAAGATCTCTTCAAACATCTCCCGCATTCAACTCCTTCCTTTGGTAGATCACTTTTCCCTTTACTCGCCAACCACTTCCACCCCTATTCTATCCAATCTAGTTCTTTGCATGCCCGGGAAGAAGAAATGGAAGATCAGATCAAGCTCAAAGGTTAGGTCTCATCTTAATGGTAAAATACATCCCCAAATTTTTCTCACCAAACCCAGATATCAACAGGTCTTTCACATGCCAAGGAAAGAAAAATCAGGTTGAATCCGGCCAGATTAGATATTAATGGTGAGAGATGTTTACAGACCTTCCCCACCAAACCAAGATATCAAATTAATGCTCCTCTTCATTTGGCATGCAAGAGACTCCAAGAAATGATAAAAAATCATAAGAATACGCATCCCGGGAGCTGGAGTGAAAATGGTAGAAAAATCGGACATGAGATGCACATCTCTGCCGTTGATTTCTATTTTGAATTTGGACTGTCCACGTGGGTCTAGTTTTTAGAGTGGGCCTGTGGGTTCCTTTTTCCTTTTACAACTTTTGAAAAAATGTAAAATTTTCACATTTTCTCTGCACCTCCGCCTGAGAAATGAGCCTGACACGTGTCCTAAGGTGGGTCCCAAAGGAACTGCAGCCAAATTCTGCCATTTCACCTCCTTTTTGGAAAAGGAAAATTTTCCAAATTTTCCCCGCAACTCCGCCATTGACTGGGAAAATTTTTGACTATTCTCTATCGGGTCTATAGGCCATTTTGATGTTTTAATCCTTCTAGTAACAAGAGACAAAAAAATCAAGTTACCTCCGATGGTCCACTTCCCCGCCCCTTTGAATTTTCAAAGCCAGCCTTGAACTCCCTTTTGTCGGGCTTGCGGGCCATTTTGATACTTTAATCCTAAAGAGGTAAAAAATCCAAGTTGGCCCCGATGGTTCACTTCCCGCCCTTTAACTTTTCAAACTGCCACGCGTCACAATGGTGCATCTTGAGATGGTCCCCAAAAGTTGAAATCTTGAATGAGCGCGGGCTCACCATGTGTCCTGGGCCTCTCAAAACCTTTTGAAAAAAGACTAAGTATGGGAAGCCCCGTGAAGCCTCCACGTGTCTTCATGGCGAAATTTCAACATAGAGACCCAAAGCGGAAATCTTGAACGAGCGCGGGCTCACCACATGTCCCTTTCCCGCCGAACTGCATCACCAGTGCATAAAATTTTTCTACGTCTGGGGAAAAGCAATGAAACCTCCACGTGTCCTCCCGGCGCAACTCCAAGGCCAAACCAAAAAGCAAATCTTCAAATGAGTGTCATTCCTCCACGTGGAAAATTTTTGGGTTAAAACTTTCCACAAAGTTTAGGAGTGCCCCGCTGAGCCGCATCAAATCAAAAATGAACACGTGGACACCCTCGGGGGAAAATAAGAAATTTTCCCGCCACTTAAATTTTCTATAATCAGATCTTGTTGGGACCACGGGGAGAGTTCAAATTTTTTCCAAAGTATCCAAAAAGAACAAGTTCACAAAAAAACCCACCACGTCCCATCCAATTAGAAGAAGCCACGTAAGCACCAAAAGAACCAATCGATTTTTTGAGCGGCTACTGGGACCAAATTTACCTTTTTGCAAAAAAAAAAAAAGTGATAAGTTAAAGCATTTTCTTGCCATCCCCTGACCAACCAAAAGAATCCATGTGACCACCGAATGCTATGAGGAATAACTTTGATAGGAAAAGACACACCAGGACCATCAAAAAAAACATAGAAATTCACCATTCATGCCCATAACTTGATTTTTTCGCTAAGGATGAAATTTTTGAAACAAAACCAAGTGAATCATGGTTCGAGCATCTTTCAACCATGGGTTTGGATTTTCAAAGGAATACAAATGTAAATTGATCATTCTCGAGCTTCCATAGTCGAGAAAAGATAGGGAAAATGGCAAAGCCCGCAGATTTTGAAGAAATTAGGGCAAAAAAACAAGGAAAACTTGGAGACTCCTTCAAGGAGAGACATGAAAATGGATTCTGAAAACAATTCGAAGCATTTAAAATGAAGGTAGAATCTTTCATAACACCCGTGTTGAGAGACAAAACGTTTGAAACACACAAATTAGAGGAAAATAATGGCAAATGGGGCAAAACAAATCTGAGCACCAATATCAGCTCCGACTCGGGATGGGCACTCCCTGCGAGTGCCACAAGAAAAAAGGTAGACCAAGTGCCAAAATATCCATTGGGAAAAGGATTCAGCTTGTAGATACAAACCAGTAACCGTCCCCCAAAAACAAATAGAGAAACCAGCAAAAACAGGCCACGGGGCCAAAACAAACAAGAACATGAAAGACAGAAAACAAACCAACAAACTATACACTGTACAGATGATGTTCACCTTGGTTCTGGGGAATCAATCCAAGAAATGCTTCAAATTCCTACCATTAACAAGCAATTTGAGAAATTCTCCATCCAAATCCTTCAAGAAGAAGGTATGCTCACCAATCCGAATATCTATGGAGTAAGGGCCCATCCACAGTGCATCAAATTTACCATGCTTGCCCTTATCTTCATGCCTGCTATCCCATAGCAAAGCACGAGATCTCCAACATTGAAATCTCTTGGGGTGACCTTCTTGTCGAACAACTTCTTTAGCTTCTCTCTGAACTTTACATGCCTTTGGTGGGATGCCCTCCTTTCTTCATCAAGCTCAACAATCTAGTTAATGCGGGCATCATATGGACTTACTTCTTGATCTTCGGTTGTTGAATGAACTGATATGAGGATAATTGCATATGCGGGGGCACAGGGCTTCGAGTTCCATACACCAACTCAAATGGACTCTTTTGAGTGGCTCTTTTAACAATAATGCGGTCTTCCTGCAGGACAACAAACTTCAAGTGCTCACCCCATTTCCTCTTGTTCGGCTCAAGGTTCTTCCGATAATCTTGACAAATTTTTATTACTAGACTCAGCTTGTCCATTTCCTTGGGGATTGTAATTAGATGCATATGTCAAGTTGAACCCATATTCTTTACACATTGCCACCAAATTTTTAGCTCTAAAGCTCATGGCATTATCAGCAACAATCTTGATTGGCACCCCAAACCTGCAGATGATATGGTTCAATAGAAAATCCATGACAATTTGGTGTGTTGCTCTTTTGGTGGGGATTGCCTCCACCCACTTGGTGAAGTAGTCTAGTGGCTACTAGAATCCACTTATGGCTAGCACTTGAAGGATCTGAAATCTCACCAGTGAAATCCATCCCCATTGCTTGAATGGGGCTTCAATTGATACAGGCTGCAAAGGAAGGGAGCCTGAAGCTTTCAGTATTCCAGAGAAGTGCTGGCAACTCTCACATCTTCTAACCAAAAGAGTTGTATCCTTGAAGAGGGTTGGCCACCAATAACCAGCCCTTAGGATATTGTGTTCTCTGAATCTTCTAGCAAAATTCCCCCCACAAACTCCTCCATGGAGATATGTAATTATCTTGGGGGCTTCATCTTCAGTAATGCACCTTAAGAGGAATCCCTCGGGTTTTTCCAAGCTAACCCATAATCAAGCAATGAAATATTTCGTGAATTCAACTTAAGGGCCCTTTTCTAGTTCTTACTCAAATACTCGAGGCGGTAATATAAATGTCTAAGATAAAAAATCACATCCTTGTACCACTCAGAACTCATCAATTTTTCAAAAACATCTACCCTACCTTCTTCTACCTCATTTACCTCAATAGTTTGCAAGTTGCTCTCAGCCATAAGCTTATCTAAGCCCAAACCTCTTACCAGCTTTGTGGTTTGGATATCCATGTCATATTCTTGCAACTTGTTCACCCATCTACATCTTTTCTTGAGACTTCCATCTCTGATAAGATGTCTTTCACCATGGTGTGGGGAACATAAGCAACAATATTAGAACTCAAAATGTAAGGCCTGAAAACCTTTGTTGCTTTTACTAAGGAAAATGCTTGTTTCTCCATAATAGTGTATTTCAACTCATCCCCTGCAATGCCTTACTAAAAAAGGCAATTGGCCTCTCATCCCCTTCATCATCCTTCTGCAATAGGATAGATGCAATAGTGTTCTCTGAAGCAAAAGAGAACAATTGAAAGGGCTTCTTATAATCTAGAGCTGCTAGAACATGTGCATGCTTTAGTGCCTCTTTAATCCCATTGAAATCTTGAATGGAATCCTCCTCCCACTTGATGACCTGGTCCTTCTTTAACATGGAAGTGATTGGAATGGTCAACTCAGAAAAGTTTGATATAAATCTTCTGATGAATTTTATCTGCCCAAAGAAGGACTAAATTCCTTTCTTGGTTCTTGGGATTGGAACCTTGCTGATGGCCTCTACCCTTTCTGGATCAATCATCACCCCTTCTTGTGACACAATGTGACCAAGCAACTTTGCCTTTTGCACTCCAAAATGGCACTTCTTTGGATTGAGTGAAATGTCATATTCTCTACATCTTATTAGCATCTTTTCCAAGTGCAGCAAGTGATCAGTTCTCTTTCTAGAGAACACAGTTACATCATCTTGGTAGAAAACAATAAAATCATTGATGTAACTAGCAAAAGCAACATCCATTACTCTTTGAAAATTTGCTCCAACATTCATCAGTCCAAAGGGAATCCTGACATATACATATGTTCCCCAAGGGGTGGTAAAGGTTATTTTAATCCTCTTTGATTCCTTCACCACAACTTGGTTATAACCAGAGAAACCATCCAGGGTAGAAAGTAGCTCAGAACTAGTCACTAGCTATAGCATGTTTTCCATGTTTGGTAAAGGATAATTATCCTTCATTGATGCTCTATTCAGATTTCTAAAATCCACACACAACCTGATGTCACCATTCTTCTTTCTAATTGGTACTAGGTTTACAACCCAAGAAGAATACCTTGTGGGCTGAATAATCCCTCCATCCCTTAGTTTCTTCAATTCCTCTTGCATCTTAAGAGATAGGAGTGGATTGATTGGCCCTTTTTCTTCTTGAATGGTTTTGCATTGGATTCCAAGGGAATCTCATGTTTAAACAGATCCTCTCTATATGCCTTCAGCTCAAAATAAGTCCAAGCCATGTAATCTTGATACCTTTTCAACAATTAGATGTAGGACTGCTTCTCCTCCTTGCTGAGATTTCTGCCTAACCAAATATTCCTTGGTTTCTCCTTTGTGCCAAGGTCATGCTCCTCAATATCCCTTGAGGCTGCCATGCATCTGTTAACAATGCGATCAACATTATCAAAATTGGACTCAAGGGAAACTAGCCCTTTGGGAATGGTATTAGTCTTTAGTTGGATGATGCCTTTGCCAAACAAGGTTTCTTTACCCTCTTCTATGCACACCATTGGTTTCTAATCAATATTCTAATCAGAAAACTCCTCTTTGTTTTGCAGAAATCTTTTCGAGCATCGAGCATCAAAAACTTGCCAGTGTTTGATGTTGTCAGATACTTAGATGGCCTAGTTAGCACTTCAACATCATACTCGTAATACGGGGACATTACACAATTATCAAACCGAGATCCCAACACAGCAAGCATGTCTTCCATATCATTGAACTTCCTATCATGATGCACAATTTTGAATGAAACAAACATCTCAATGAAATCCCAAACTGCATGCTTGTATTGTTTCATTCGCTGATTTTTGTGGCATACGCTTTTTTGACTTTCTTTACAATTAATTATGAATCTCCCTTGACAATGATGTCTTCAACACCATATTTCCAAGCAATTCTCGAGACCTAACTATAGTGCCTCATACTCAACAATGTTTTTAGTGCACTTTGTAAGTTGAGTTTGAAAGAAACGACAAACTCTTCTGTCTCCGGGAGATCAAAACCACACAAGCACCATTTCGAACTTGGAGCGAGATCCATCAAACAATAAAGTCCAAGGAGATCCTGTCTTTTCAAGACACTTACATTCTTCAATCTTGTGCTCCTTTCCATGCCAAATCCTACAAAGTTATCAGCATCAACACTTGTGTACAATACTTCATAAGATGCATTGTTGGGATCTTCAATAAGGTGTAACATCTTCTTTTCCCCATACAACTTGACAAGGCTTCCCTCAATTGGGATGGTGGCATAGGACATATCCATTTGAACACTCCCACCAACACTTGCAGCCCATTTTCTAGATAACAACATACCCCACTTGGCTGGGCAATCAACAATAACTACATCAAGCTTCAAGTCCCTACCTGGATAGGCAACAAGTTGTACCACTAGACCCTTCACACATCCCACCACTGGCACCTCTCTGGAATCCATGGTAGTACACTTCCCATATGTTATTGTTACTTTGATATTCAGCTCATTCATGACTTCTAGAGGCATAACATTACATGATGCCCCTGAGTCAAACATACAATTGTGTAACAATCTCTTTAATAATCAGAGTGGTGAAGAATGGATCCACATTCAACTGAGAATCTACCAAGGATGTTCCCAAATAAACCTTAGGTGGTTCATCTAGCTCTTCTAATGCTGGTGGTGCTTCTAGTTCTTCAATGATTGGAGGAGTCTCCACAATGTTTATGTTTCTACCTAGAGGCTAGTCTTCTCCTCTTTCAGCCCCAAATACTCAAGAGCCCATTTTTGTGCTCGAAATCCTAAGCAACTCAACAATTGGGAACCGAGTTCTTGATCTCGACTCAAGACTTGGGCAATATCATAAGGGAAAAAAATTTGGCAAGGTGACATTGGAAGGAAGGTTGACACACTCATTAGATGGCACATAATTTTTGTGACTGGGCATGAGGAGGGGTATGATTTTTTTTTGGGACAGCAAGGCCCTTGGCAGATGCATATTTCTTAGGATCCTCTTTAGAAATATTGGAGAGTAATGGAGATTTGGCTTGGATTGAGGCTCTTTCCCTTCGACAACCCTAATTCTTGTGTTGTACTCCTTCTCTTGAGCCATAACAACATTCATCAACAACTCGCATGTCCTCCTCGATGGGATTCCTCCATCATACGTCTTTATCCTTAAAGCTCTCAAATATTCAAAGTCATTATTGGGCATTTCAAAAGCTTGTACAAGTATCTACTTTTAAAGTATGAGAGGGAGGAAGAAAAGGTACTGATGGATACAATCCCAAAATTTAGTAGTAGTTCTAGCACTTGTTACCTCGGTTGAAGTTGCCCCTTGTTATGATCTTGTGGAGCAACCCATCATGCAAACATCATCATCATTTTCATCACCAGCTTCTTCTTCTTCTTGTTGATCTTCCTCACATGGAGCATGGGGCATGAAACATTTTTCACACCAATCAATGACATATGTCTCCTTCACAACAGCAACTGACTCGGCAGCCAAAGGATCAGTACCATTATGTTTTCCTTGGCTCAGGACTGCTATTGCCAAATCCAATAGGTTCCTTACCTCTATCATCAAATCTTTGGTGATTTATAAACCTGTCTTGGTCTTGTTGCTTGTGTTGACCTTGTGAACTCTGCCCAATTCCCTTTTCTTCCTAGGCTAATTTGCATGATATTTCTTTGACAGCCCTTGCCAAAGTTTTCACAACTTCCTCCAAATCAGCAACCTTACTTGTTTGAGGATTTTCGGGTTAATTAGTTTTACACCGTCCCTTTTTGAGGTTTTCCAATTGCCTTGATGTTATTCTCAATTTTTAGGGCCATGGTGAATTCCTACCTCAAATTAGCAGGGTTTTTGTCCCTCAAGTAGTAAGCAACCTTTTTATCAAATGCATCTAAATATTTGATCAAACATGATTCATCACATGGCCTTATCCTAACAGGCAATCTCCTCAAGGTCTTATTAAACCTCATTTTGAAATCATGTACTGACTCATTAGGATTCTTATTGATGTTTTCAAATTCTGATGGAAGAAACCTAGTTCGGTTCTATCACCATACTACAATCTAAATGCATTGTTCATCTCTATCCAAGAGTTAATGGAATTATCTCGCAAAGCTTTATACCAATCCCCACGGCATCTTCTTCCAAGGTATGGGTAAACAGGTTTGATATATACATCTTCATGTTCAATCTCAAAGTCTTCCATCATATTGATAAAGAGATTTAGATGTTGATCACCGATTATAGCGTTGTTTCCTTTGAACTTTGGTAATATATTCCTTACATCTTGGGAACTGCATTTGGATAACCAACCATCCCTATGAAATTTATAGGACCAAAGGTGTTTACAACAAATGGAGGTAAAGGTGGGGGTAGGGCCATGTTGTTTTGAGGAGGTGACCCTAGAGGGGTGACAAATTGATAAGGGGCAGAGGGTCTTTGAAACACAGGGGTATAACTTTCAGAATGGATACCCCAAAGGCCTTATTTCTTGGAAATCCCTATCAACTTCTAAAAAGACAGGAGTAGAATGAGAAGCAAACCTTTAAAAATGAAATGAAGACCCCTCTCCAGTTAGAGAATTCAATTCCACAAAGAGGCTACCTAATTTAGAAGCACTTGATTTGCAGTCTTCAATGATAGGCAGATCACTTTCATTAATGGAGATCCATTTTCTTGTATGCTAATCTCCAACAACTCTCCGAGGATTTTCTTCCTTTCGACTTTGCTTTTCCCAACTATGGAAATAATGTCCTAGCAGGATCCCTAGCAATGAAAGATCTTCTTCCATCCATCTTTGCAAACATTAGCAAAACATTTCACTTGACGGAGATTAAGACAACATTACTTATCAAGAATCAGATCACGGGAGTTCATTACTAAGGATTTCCACCTTAGTTGTGCAAATGCACTAAAATATGATCTGTCAAATGTCTATCAATACTAGAAATTGGAAATGGGATGATTTGACTTTTCTTTACCCAAATTTATTAATGAAAGCTAGTGCACTAGGTGTGGAAACTGAAAGAATTGCACACAACACTTGGAGCATATAAGAAGTGTTTTACCAGGGTCTGAATATGAACTCAAATCACAAGTGTCCCCGCAATGGCACCAAGAGTATAGTGTTGGTACCCAAATTGATTCTCCCTCAAAAATATGAGCAGCATCACAGTCTAGCAGAAGCTTATAAGCAAGCAAAGCATGTAATGTGTCATTTGTAGCCGGGGATGAAATGCAACTTGCTCTTTGTCACTCAAATGTAGAGAAATGGGTAGACCCTAAAGAAGATTTGACCTATCCTCACTACTTTATGGTTGTGCCTTTCAACCGGGTGAGAGGACCCTTTTTGAAGCCTGTTGTTTATGGATGAGATGGATATGTCCTTCCTTGTGAAATTATTAGTAAGACCTTGAAGAAAATATGATCACGTAACAAAACCTAACTCTCACGAGTTGTCACTCTAGATAATGGAGATATTTTCTAGGCAAGGTTCAAGGCCACTAAAGACAATGAAAACCTGATTTTTTTTTGCATGCTTTGGTAGTAAAATTATGCATTTTTATACACACATGACAAAAAGGGGTAATATGGGTATGATTAATTTTTTTGAATGAAATTTGGTGGGAGGTGAAGTAGGATAAAGTTTATTATACCAAATCTTTGAGAACTTTTACAAAAATGGAAAGCTCAAATAGTAGAATGCTTTCAGAGTAGCTAGGGTGTTCCTTTAACCAGAAATATGTGCTCCAATGGAGGCCCAGATCAGCACTTTTCATGCACACTTCAAGGATCAAAAATGAAGGCGATTGGAAAACTTAACCGAACATTATCAATCTCAATTTCATCACGCCTAAGATACCCTAAAAGGATAACAAACAATCTTATAGTCATGCTAGGAGTTACAAAGTGATTTTAAATTTTTTATTTCACTATCAAATGAAAGCTCTTCTGATAAATGAAATTGTAAATTCCACCAAAATATCACAAGGATAAGATCTTGTGTGATTCACATAGATTTCAATGTAAGAATGTGTAAGAACAAGAAAAACTACTTGCAAACATTCAGGAATGAAGCAAACAAAATTTTTTCCCAAGAATAACACAGATTAACTCAAGTTTGGTTAAATTTATCAGCAGGGGAAAGTTTCTCAAACAATCTTAGAGCTTGTCAATGGTGTACACTCGCAACCACCTTGACATGATCAAATGTAACACAAAGGAGATAAACAAGCTTCTTCAGATAGTTTCTTAGAAAGACGGGCTCTATCAAACTTTTCTCTTAGGAAATCAGTTTCTGACTCCTAACACTTCTACCTTCACAAACTCCCAACCCTTTTCATGGAAAAATCATGCCTATTTATATCATTTTACAATAAGGCCTTTTCCCCCAAAACCAAAGACATTGAGTGTACCAAGTGCTCACCATGATCTCGATCGCGATTCCTAGAATCAGATTTGTAAAAAGTTGTCAGTGCTCAGGGGGAAGATCTCTTCGAACATCTCCCGCATTCAACTCCTTCCTCTGGTAGATCACTTTTCCCTTTACTTGCCAACCACTTCCGCCCCTATTCTATCCAATCTGGTTCTTTGCATGCCTAGGAAGAAGAAATGGAAGATCAAATCGAGCCCAAAGGTTAGGTCTCATCTTAATGGTAAAAGACATCCCTGGATTTTTCTCACCAAACCCAGATATCAACAGGTCTTTCACGTGCCAAGGAAAGAAAAATCAAGTTGAATCCGAAATGATCGATTGGATATTAATGGTGAGAGATGTTTACAGACCTTCCCCACAAAACCAAGATATTAGATTAATGCTCCTCTTCATTTGGCGTGCAAGAGACTCCAAGAAATGGTAAAAAATCATAATAATACGCATCCCCAGGAGCTATGGAGTGAAAATGGTGGAAAAATCAGATACATATACACAGTTTTCATTGATTTCTATTTTTGAATTTGGACTATCCACGTGGGAGGTCCAAGTTTTCAGAGCGGCCTGCAAGTTCCTTTTTTCCTTTTACAACTTTTGAAAAAATGTAAAATTTTCACATTTTTCTTCGCGCCTCTGCCCTTGAGAAATGAGCTTGACACGTGTCCTAAGGTGGGTCCCAAAGGAACCACGGCCAAATTCTGTTATTTCACCTCCTTTTGGAAAAGGGAAAATTTTCCAAATTTTCCCCGCAGCTCTACCATTGACCGGGGCAAAACTTTGACTATTCTCTATTGGGTCTATGGGCCATTTTGATGTTTTAATCCTTTTGGTAACAAGAGGAAAAAAATCCAAGTTACCTCCGATGGTCTGCTTCCCCACCCCTTTGACTTTTCAAATCCAACCTTGACCTCCCTTTTGTTAGGCTTGCGGGCCATTTTGATACTTTAATCCTTAAGAGGCAAAAAATCCAAGTTGCCCCGATGGTCCACTTCCCTGCCCTTTGACTTTTCAAACTGCCACATGTCACAATGGTGCATCTTGAGATGGTCCCCAAAAGTTGAGATCTTAAATGAGCATGGGCTCACCACGTGTCCAATGCCTCTCAAAACCTTTTTAAAAAGACTAAGTATGGGAAGCCCCAGCAGAAGCCTCCATGTGTCTTCATGGCGCAATTTCAACATAGAGACCCAAAGCGGAAATATTGAATGAGCGTGGGCTCACCACATGTCCCTGTTCTGCCAAACTGTACCAACTGCATAAAATTTGTCTAAGTCTAGGCAAAGCAGCGAAACCTCCACATGTCCTCCCGTGCAACTCCAAGGCCAAACCAAAAAGCAAATCTTCAAATGAGCACCGTTCCTCCACATGGACAAGTTTTGGGTTAAAAATTTCCACAAAGTTTAGGAGTGCCCCGCCGAGCCACATCAAATCAAAAATGAACATGTGGACACCCTCAGGGTGAAAATAAGAAATTTTCCCCGCCACTTAAATTTTCTTTAATCAGAGCCTAGCGGGGCCGCGGGGTGAGTTCAAACTTTTTGCCAAAGTAGCCAAAAAGAACAAGTTTAAAAACAAACCCACTGTGCCCCATCCAATTAGAAGAAGCCACGTAAGCACCAAAAGAACCAATCAAATTTTGAGCGGGCTACGGGACCAAATTTGCCTTTTGCCAAAAAACAAAAAGTGATAAGTTAAAACATTCACCTATCATCCCTTGACCAACCAAAAGAAGCCACATGACCACCGAATGCTGAGGAATAATTTTGACAGGAAAAGGACACCCGCCAGACCATTAAAAACATAGAAATTCACCATTCATGCCTAGAACCCGATTTTTTCGCTAAGGATGAATTTTTTTGAAACAAAACCAAGTGAATCATGGTTCTCGAGCATCTTTCAACCATGGGTTTGGATTTTCAAAGGCATACAAATGTAAATTGATCATTCTTGAGCTTCCATGGTCGGGAAAGATAGGGAAAATGGCAAAGCCCACAGATTTTGAAGAAATTAGGGAAAAATAGGGAAAACTTGGAGACTCCTTCAAGGAGGGACATGAAAATGGATTCTACAAACAATTCAAAGCATTTCAAATGGAGGTAGAAGCTTTCAGAACACCCACATCGAGAGACAAAATGTTTCAGAACATGCAAATCAAAGGAAAATAATGGCAAATGGGGCAAAACAAATCTGAGCACCAACATCTCCCAATCTTGAAACATAAAACACATCATGGATGTGAGAAAAGGTAGGTGGTAATGCTAGACGGTAGGCCAAAGGACCGATACGCTTCAATATCTCAAAGGAGCCTACAAATCTAGGAGCTAACTTAGAACCTTTTCTGTAATGGATAGGGATCTTATGTTGCCTGACACGAAGGAAAACCTTCATGCCCACATCAACACTACAAGTCGGTCCTATGCTGATCTGCATACTTTTATGTTTTTCATGTGCCTCTTTGCAGGTCTGTCATCGATTATAACCACCTAATGCTCCATGTCCTGTAATAAAGTTGGCCCAAGAGAAACCATGTCCTCTAACTGTCCCAACTAAGAGGTGTCCTACACTCTCTTCCATACAAAGCCTAAAAAGGAGCCATGCCTATCAAACTCAAAACTATTATTGTAGGCAAACTCCACCAAGTACAAATACTTCTCCCATCTCGACTGATGATCCATAACATACATCCTAAGCATGTCCTCTAAGATCTGATTCACCCACTCAATCTGTCCATCTGTCTCAGGGTGATACATAGTGCTAAAATTGATCTTCGTTCGAGGGCATGCCGCATGGTAGTCCAAAAGTGAGAAGTATACAAAAGAGCACGGTCAAAAATGATTTTCCATAGAATATTGTGCAATCTGAAAATCTCATCTAGATATACCCATGCCACTACACTAGCTATATAAGTGGTCTTCACCAGAGAAAAATGAGCCACTTTCGTCAATTTATCCACCCTGACCACGATGGCATTCTAGTGGTATCTCAACATTGGTAGCCCAACAATGAAGTCCATGGAAATGGTGTCCCATTTCCATTCCGGTATAGCATGCGAAAAGATAAGACTAACTAGAGGTCGATGCTCGGACTTCACTTTCTGACACTCTAAACAATGTGACACAAACTAAGCCACATCTCTATGAAGCCCCCTCTAATGATACAATTGTCTCAAGGTGGCATGCATCCTCTTCACCCTAGGATGGGCTGAATAGGGTACACGATGTGCCTCTACCAGGAATGTCGTGCCTCAAGCCTCCATCTCTGGAAACACAAATCCAGCCTCTATTCTGAAAAGGCCATCTATCTCCAATGAAAACCCATAAAACGTCCCTCGAGGGGTTTCTAATACTCAACCTCCACTCTAGCTGCAATGTAGAAAATTTTGTGAGGAAGTCTGCTTTGTAGAATCTCGCTTCATAAATTTTTGCTCACCGAGGTGGCCGTAACCACATGTCTCCTCCTCTTGAGATTTTCTACAACCACATTCTCCTTCCCCTTCACATGCTCTATCTCCATGTCATACTCACAAAGCAACTCCATCCAACGCCTGATGAGCGTTGAGATTAGGCTGCGTGAAGAGGTGGTGAAGACTCAAGTGATCAGTCTTGAGTGTGAATCTCCGGCCAAGAAGGAAGTGTCTCCATCAAACCAAGGCATGCAAAACTACCGTAAGAGCTCAAGATCATGAGTTGGATAATTGAGCTCATAATCCTTGAGTTTGCGAGACTCAAAAGCAACTACTCTGCCCTCCTACATCAACACACCTCCAACTCCTACCAAAGAAGCATCCGTGCATACGAAAAACTCACCCTACGGATCTAGCATTGCAAGAACAGTTTTTTTGTGAGGCATTCCTTGATTTCCCGAAGGCTTGCTCACATCTATCTCGTCCAAAAAAATTCTTCCTTTTTTTTTGAAGGAAGTGATGGGGTGTGTAACCCAAGAGAAGTCCTGAAAAAAACTCCTATAATAACTGCTAAACCCATGAATTTGTGCACCTCTGTCACACTAGTGGGTGCTGGCCAATCCATAATATCTCAAATATTGGAAGGATCGAATACAATACCTTCCCTAGAAATGATGTGGCCCAAATACTACACCTCTGTCTGAAAGAACACACACTTCTCTAGGTTCCGTAAAGCTGCTGCTCACGAAGAAACTAAAGAACCTGGTGAAGGTTCCTCATTCTCCTCACGCGTACGTGAGTAAATCAAAATTTCATCAAGGAAGATGAGCATGAAGTGATCCAAGAATGTCCTGAACACCCCATTCATCAAGCTCATAAACACTACGGGGCATTCGTCAAACCAAAAGGCACCATGGTGAACTCGTAGTGGCCATATCTCGTATGGAAGGCGGTCTTATGAATGTCTACCTCTGTAATCCTCAACTGATGATAACCTGAATTAAGGTCTATCTTAGAGAAAACTGTGGCCCCTTCATCTAATCAAACAAATCATCAATGCGCGGAAGGGGATAACGATTCTTGATCGTTACTTTGTTCAGCTGGCGGTAATCAATACACAACCGCAAAGATCTATCCTTCTTCTTTACAAATATCACCGGTGCACCCCAAGGGGATACACTAGGATGGATTAGGCCTTTCTCCAAAAGCCCTCTAGCTGTAACTTGAGCTCAGAGCTCAGGGGTAGTCATCCGATAAGGTGCTTGTGAGATAGGCTCTACTCCCGGAACCAGATCTATGTGAAAATATATCTCACATGGGGTGGTAACTCTGGTAGCTCCTAGAAAGACATCAGAAAACTCTCTCAAGATGGGATGGTCATCAAGCAATGTTCCACTAGACTCACCCTCCGATTGGTCACTAATCTGTGGACAAAGATACATTTGACAACCCCATCGCACACACCACTTAAGCTGTATGGCAGAGATGGTGTGAATGAAACAGTCTCCTAACCCCTACTATCACTGAATCAACTCCTAGATCATCTGCACATGATATAATCTTATGGTAACAATCCACTCGCTCTATGTGTAGACAACCAGTCCATGCCTAAGATGACTCCATACAAACCCAACGGAAGGATACGAAGATCCGAGGTAGTGGTGAAGGGTCCTAAATCCACTACACACTCCTTAACTAAAGAGTCTACAGAGATTTTGGCTCCAGAAGCCATCTCAACATCCCAACTAAGACCCTTCCTAACTGCCACCAACTTACATCGCTCTACCAAATATGGTGTAATAAAAGAATCAGAAGAACCAGAATCAAATAGAATGGAGGTAGGAACACCACCAATGCTACATGTCATCTCAATCACGGTACTCTGGTGCTCATCCTAGTGTTTCTCAACCGCTACATAGATCTGATGACCACGCCCCATGTCACCAACAGAGGCTCGACATTTACGTCTTATCCTTGTTACATTATGGTTCTGTGGGCGGTCTCTCCAAAATGTCCAAAGAACACCACAACCAAAACAACCGCTCGATCCTCTCCCATGAGTAGTAGCTCCGGTGATACTCTAGAGGTCTGTGTTGTGGATCCTGATGATCCAGCTATGGACTGTTGAGGTCTCTGCTGACGATATCCTACTGACTGAGATTTCGATGCACCTTGTGTCCTAATGGGACCCCTAGGAGGTGGCCCCATACTCCGTCCCCTCTGTGCACCAAATCTCTATGGAGGCCTGTACGGTGGGTAGGTCTCACTGCTACTTGTTGTGGCCTAAAAATGACTATATTGAACCCTATCCACCATGAGGAGAAGGAGATAACCCCTCGACCTATTGTCTTGCATCTACTTGATGCTTTGCTCCATACTCTATCTCTAGCCTGTTGTGTCTTTCCTCCAATCTCCTCTACTATATAGGCCTTATCAACACCTCAACTAATGTCTGTGGGCAATGGATACACACCACACCACCCAAATCTACATTCGGTTTTGGATGAACTTGTGGATCCATACCTGCTCCTCCCGCATGCAATCGACATACTGGAGTAGATCCAGAAATCGAATCTCATACTCAGCCTATCACAAAGATTCTGTCGGAGATCTTGAAACTCATCTATCCTCTTCGTATAAACCTTCGTGATAAGTACCTACTCATGAACCGCTCCTCAAAGAGCTCCAGGTAACCGTCTCTGAATCAACATGGAGCTTCTACTCCTTGGTCCTCCACTAGACACCTGCTCCATCCCTTAGAAGATGGATTACAACACGAGATTTCGTGTTGCTAGAACAAGGGTAGAGCTTGAAGCACCCGCTCAAGCTCACTAACCAGGCCTCTCGCCTAAAATCCACATGTATCACAGAATAATGAGATGGTTGTAGCTTCAAGATCTCCCTGATATGGTCTACAACTGTAGTCTGGAGACCCCTAGGCCTCTCTGCATGCTCATCTCTAAGCCTAGGGCTCTGAGACCTATCCCTGTGTCTAGAATTTTATTCTCCCTGCCCCCTTTGCGGTGACTCTTCTCTGCCTGACTCCACACAAGAGTTCTCTCCTCTATGCTCCTCGTTGTGTCGAGGAGATGCATGAGCCTCAAAGGATGGCTCCCAACATGTTTGGCTACCATCCTCCTCCTACGGATCCTTCGTGTAGAGCGGTATTAATATCCTGAAGCGTCCGAAAATCTGGGGTAGGGGTAGGATGGCACTGAGATATGATCCGAAGGTGTTAAGTCTAGGTCTATGTGAAAGGACCCCTGGTCTTGTCTGCTCTCTGCATTGACCAAGGTGAGAATTAGTTCGTTATCCTAGGTTTTATTCAGTTTTCCATGTTTACTAAGATATGCAATTTTCAAACAAAGTTGTTTTCTAGATTTAAAAGTGTGCTAGGTTTAATATTGTACTAGGTTTAGTGTTCATGTCTCAAGTTTTCTAGTGTGCCCAAGGGTCCAAGCTTTGAACCCACGACTCTGATACCAAGTGTAATGCCCGCTAAAATGACCACTCAAGACCAAAGAACAACCTAGGTTTAGCTAGAAAAATTAAGGAATTTTTTATTTTAAAAACATGACCACTACCAAGCTTCAAGCAATAGTTGTCACAGCAAGGATTTAAAGTCAATTATAATTTACTAAATGAAATTTTCGAACTATAACAATCATTAGATCCACATTAAAAAATTAATGAGGGTAATTAATCCCAAACATAGTTAAGTTTCTCTTAGGTGTTAATTTAATAAGTAATTAAATTAACATTATAGTTAAATATTCCTTAATCAATTTTAGAGGGTCAAAGGGGACCAAAGGAATTAAATACCTTGGGTATTTAATTCCACCAGGTCTAAACAATAAACAAGGTTCTTATTTGCATGGGATAGAAAACATTCTCTTATCCCCTAACGTGACCCCTAAAAAGGTCAACCCATGCTTTAGAGTTAAACATTTAAGTTAATAAGGGGTAATTTCCCATTTACCCACTCTCAGGCTCATCTTTGCACTTCAACCTGATTTTTCACATATTTAATGCACTTAATATTTCTTGAAAACATTTCCATTAGATAGAAAATTTCTTCCTCTTTCCAATGATATAAAGAAGTCCTCCTAACTCCTCATATTTCTTAAGTTACAGAGCCGGCAAGCCTGGGGAAGAAAATTTTCCCAAAGGCGGGCCTACGAGCCTGGGGAAGAAAATTTTCCCAAAGGCGGGCTGCGGGCACTGGGAAGAAAAATTTTCAAGCCACAAGGGACACGTGGCACATTTTTAAGTCAACGTGGGAAGGCGGGTCGTCAAAGGTAATTTGGATTTTAACTCTTTTTGTTTGAAAGGGCGAAAAGGTTTAAAAACATCCACGCCTCCACCGATGCCTAGAGAAGCCACGTGTCGTGCCCGAAGCTACAAGTGGGAAAGTAGACTGGTGGGGAAACTTAAGAAAAGTTGGATTTTGTGTTAAAAAGTACAAAGGCTAAAAACAACCCGTGCCTCCGCCGACGCCAAGCAAAGCCACGTGTCAGTCCAACAATGACCTGTGGGGAAGGCCAATGGGGAAACTTATGAATTTTTTCCAACCTTTTTCCAAAGGCTATAAGGTCTAAAATAGTCCATGCCTCTACCAATGCCTAAAGAAGCCATGTGTTAGACCCACAGTGATAAGTGAGGAAGCAGACCGGTGGGGAGACTAAAGATTTTTCACCCTTTTACAAAAAGGTAGAGTTTGAAGGTATGGGCCCACGAACCCGCGGAAGAGTTTTTTTTTTCCAAAAGTGAATCGCGCAGGGCAAGTGGGCCATGGAGGAATTTTTGACTTTTTGCTTTTTTGCAAAAAGTGCCCTAAGTAATTTTTGGGCCCACGGGTCCGATTTAAAAAAATTCCTTTAAAAAAAAAAAAAAAACTCAAAGAAAGTTAAAACTTGAAGGCCATAACTCTCCACTTGGAAGCTCATTTGAGGAAATGAGGACTTTTGAAAAGGTATTGAACTCCCTTTGCATAAGAACCATCAAAATTCATTTCTAACAAAATTAAGTGGGTTATTTTGACAAAAACGTTTTTCCTTCCATTAAAAAACATGAATTGAACTTTTCAACTGCCATAATTTGGTCTAATCCGCTATTCTTTCTTCTTCAACACACCAAACAAAGCGTGGAGAAACACACTTGAAAGATTTCAAAAGGATTGCAAGGATTAATTGATTAACGGTTGAGATTACAATACAAATTTCTTTTCTTTTCGGTGAAATTGCATTATTATGCCTCTTGCCCGATTACTGGAGTTCTGAATAAATTACTAGGGAAATGCAATTGTTTCATGATGTGCTTTGTTCATCCTTAGTTCATTTTAAAGTTTCATTTTTTCTTTCAAGTTGTAGAGTACTCTGTAAATTTTTTTGATAAATATTTGCAGTTTACAGTGAATCAAAAATAGAAATCATGCTTAAACTTGAATGGATCTACTTTTCGTTATCATCCTCTAAATATTTAAATTCATTCAAATCTAATTTACAAAATTTAACTTTACTTCAATCAATGCGTGAAGACCCAAAATGTAGTTCTACTTTCAAATCATGCATTTTGAATGAAACAAAGAAATGTAATATTTCTTCATACGTATTTCTTTTTCAATTTTCAAACAGAGATTTCACAATATATTTCAAACACATATTTCAAATGAAAACCATACCATTTGTGGTAATTAAAAAAACTTCTATTGAACTCCAATAATTCTTTTACAACTTCTTTTTCATTCATCAAATACAACTTACAGAATATACATCTTTCACATTCGAATGTAGGTTCCATTTCCAAAACAGAGCAACTTTCCACCACAAATAATATTACAATGCCATCCACTTGAAGTGGGAAATTTTTACAAGGAAACCCCAAGGGGACTGCAAAATTTGTCTTCATCCTCAACTCCTCATCACAACAAAAAAGGAGGAGAGGCAACGCTCTCCACCCAACCAAGAATTCCAATGAAGAGGAGAATCCATCCTCCTCATTGGCCCCCGAGCCCCAACCACAAAGCAATAAGAAATGTATTTCAACTCATGGCAACAAACAGGCTTCCACAACACAAAAATAATTTTCACATATAGAACACAATTCAAATACATACTGCAGTTTGCAACCACAGGAAGAACAACAAACAATACTTAGGCTTCATCATGCACAAGCCAAAGGAGCAAGACCTATGGGGGAAGCTGCTTATACCTCCCTAATGGGGAAATGGGTGTCCACCTTAAGATAAACCCGCCAATATATATATAATTTCAAAACCCCTACATGCCCTTATGCCTCCCCCAAGTACCCCTTATACCTCCCATTCTCTTATGCCTCCCCACACTCTTATGGCACCCCATAACGAGTAAAGAAATGAAAGCTATTTCTTTTACAAGGTGGAACCCAATCCCAAACTCCTCCACAATAACACTTATACCTCCCCAAAACTCTTATGCCTCCCCACAAGAGATCCCCATAGTCTTCTCCTACACCATACCTAGGCAATCTACCCAACTAGCCAACAACATACTAAAATATTCAAAGCATTCACATATGCATAAATAAAAGAAGAACATTTTAAAGAGCCAAGCTCCTACCTCTCCATGGTAGAGTTTGCTCCAAAATTTCAACAACAAGATTTTTCCAATCCAAACAGTCTAAAAGCTCCAGCAATCCACAAGCATTCAAAAAAAATCTCTAACTCTCTTCAAAATTACAAGAGCTCCAAAACCAAAAGAAGTAACCAAAATTGAAATCACCAAAATGAAGTAACCCCAAAACAAGAACAAATAAGAGGGAGAGAGGAGGATGAGGTGGGTCCATGTAGGATGCCACATCACACATCCTCAACTCCACCTCACAAGTCAACTTCAAACTCCAAAGCATAATTAAAAAGGTGGGTGAATAAATGACATTTTACTTACACACACAAACCAAGTCCACACCCCAAGGACCAAAATTAATTTTATGTAAGAAGGTGCAATAAAAATTACAACTTGCCTTCCAAAAATACATAATAATGCCTAATTTTGACTCCCCAACCCATAGGTAGGGTTGGTGTGACAATTTAAGAGGTGTGGGACAAGTTTAACTTGTCCTACAAGCCTCCAAAATCAGCCCCTAAGGACAGATCCGAATTTCAAAAGGAAGGTGAAGTGTTTCACACTCCAAGTTACTTACACATTACTTACAACACTAAAACCAGATCCATCAACTCTAATAAATGCATTCTTTTGACACAATTTATTTATTTAACAAGATTACTCGCTAATCAAGAACCAAATAAAATAAATAATAAAGGGAAAATACATCACTAAAATCCACATACTAAAATTTAAACAAAGGAAATGAATAAGAGAATACACCTAACTCCTTGGTCACATTCGAAGGTGATTTCCCCATGGGAACCCCTAACAACAATACCAACATACACAAATAACAATTACACATTGCCATGGTGACCCTTGTTGAATTCATCTAGAATTCCAATGTGGTTGGTCTCCAATCCCCCAATGTTTGTTGTGACATGTTTACCTGCAAAACACAAATACCTCCTTCACCTTGTGGCCGCATCAAATCATCCAAAATAAATATAAAATATAACTTCCAAAATCATCTATATATGAATCACAACATCATCTAGACAAGTAACAATATTATTTACAATTTCATCAATAACCATATGATCACAAGATTAGTTCAATTTTCTAGGTTTACTCGATATGACAAAATATCACATGTACGAAACACACACACACACACATATAACCATGTCAAGCAGTGTATCAACATCAATATAAAATGTCTCTAATAATCCACATGCATCATATATGAATCCAAATCAACCACATTCCATGATTTCTAATGTCTAACATCATACCAACTCAAAGGCTACAGTAATGTCCATAAGTATAGTTGACAGTATCATAATCAACAACAAAAAGGTGTCGGAGGGAAGTGGGCACTACAAGCTCCTGGCCAAATTCCAAATCTTTGGGTTTAAGGATCCTTCTAAATCCATTATCTCACTTCCATTATTTTCACACTTCAAATAAAGGTTATAACCATTGGATCACTAAATGATAAAATAATGTTAGAATGTCTATCTCTTAATAGAACTTGTAAAACTAGTTGTTAGAGGTCTTAAGTCAAAAATTCTTTCTTAGTTACAGTTGGGAACAAAAAAAAAACCTTAAAATATAAATACAATTCTCCTTATGAATAATTTACCCTCGATATATTGTGTTTTAAGTTTTAAATGTCACCTCCTAGTGTATCTCCTTATATCACAAATTTTCACTTTTGGCTTGTTCTAATGTTAATAGGCCGGGGCAATCTTTCTTCCTTCATAGTTTTTCCTATAGAAAGGGTTCAAGAAAAAACTTAATATTTTTTAATACCCATTAGGAATGTCCCCAATCATATTAAATTTCAAGTCTACAATATGAGGGAAATACCACCCCCTTTGTTAAACACCCTTTCTTATTAGGTCTCGAAATTACGTAGATAGGTCAAATTGAGACTGTCAAGAAATTCTCCCATTTCTAGTGACAAAAATTAAAATTCCTTCAATTTCTGCTTAAGGGACTTCCTTCATTTCTACCACTAAATTTCAATCCAAAATACCTTGATTCGATGATTCATTTCTCATGCCATATAAACCTCTACTTTGTATCTCTATGAAACCCGTGATCCTATTTTTTGTAAAAAAAAATTGTAATAAAAGGTTTAGGGCTATAATTTGTGATTGTAGGTCTATAATGACCTTGGATTAAATAAAATATTACCTATAGAATGATTTTAATGACACTCCTTGCTCATCCCCTTGAACTATCTCATCACATGATGCGAGATGAGTAGGCTTGAGTTTGCACACATCAAAGAGAAGCTTCTTAACGATAGGTTCTTTATCGTCAATTCACTGAAATTTGATAAAAATCTCCACGTGGTATTCTACCTTCATTACATGTAGTAATAGTCTTAAACCATGCTTGACTAACTTGTGCTCATTCTTGGTAGATTGTGTATAGCTCTAGACACTTCTCAATCATCTTTTGCTAAGAAATAATAAGCCTAGAATTCCTAACATATACTAGTACCCTTGATTAATCAACTCCTTACCTTCATATTAAAACGATTATATCCTCTAAATAACACACAATCCAAAATTATGTCGAGATAATCAATAACTTGGTCCATTTAACAAGTTTAGTAGGATCCTCTCATAACTCTTTCACTTTAACTCGCACTAAAGGATCATGTCAAGCTCAAAGAGGCTCATAATCTGCAATATTTGATCTTGTACCATACAAATGGAATTCACACAATATTTCCTCTATCCATGTCCTACATATAACCTTATTCCATGATAATAAAACCATCAACATGGCACACAAGGAAAGTGACCATATATCTTACCCAATTTCTCCCACTGGACAACATTTTTCCATACTAAGCACCTAATCAAATTTCAAATGTTTGGGTTTAATTCTCCTTCTAAGTAAATTTTCTCACCTCCCTTGTTTTCACACTTCAAGTCAAGGTTATAACCATCACTGAATGATAAAATCACCTTAGCATGTCTAGCTCGTAATAGAACTTGCAAAACTTTCTCTTAGAGGTCTCAAGTCCAAAACCCATTCTTTGTTATGGGTTGGGAACAAGAACATTCAAATATAAATAAAAGTCTCTTCTGGACCACTTTACCCTCAATACATTGTGTGCCTAGTTTCAAAGGTCACCTCTTAATATATCTCCTTATATCACAACTTTTCACTTTTTGCTTGTTATAAATTTATTAGCCTAAGGAAGTATTTCTTCCTTCATTTTTCATATAGGAAGGGTCGAGTTAAAAATTTAAGATTTTGAGCACCCATTACGAATTTTTCAAGCATGTTAAATTTCATGTCTAGATTATAAGGGTAAATACCACCTCCTTTGTTAAAGAACTTCTCTTATTAGGTCTCTAAAGTGTGTGCACATATCAACTTGAGACTATCAATAAGTTATCCCATTGATACAGAAAACAATAAATTCCTTCAATTTATATTTAAATGCATTTCCTTCATTTCTCCTACTAAATTTCAAACCAAAATACCTTGATTTTATGCTTCAACTCTCATGCCCTAGTAACCCTTTACCTTGTGCATTTCTATGAAACCCGTGATCTTATTTTTGCAATAACTTTTTGTAATAAAAGGTTTAGGGATAAAAATTTGGAATGTAAGTTTGTAATGACCTTCACTTCAAGAAAATATTATCAATAGAATCCTTCTAATGACAATCCTTTCTCACCCTCCTTGAACTATCTCTTCATAGGATTTAGATAATTAGGCTTCATTGTTTCACACATCAATTAAAAGATTATTAACCATAAGTTCTTACCTTTGATCCATCAAATCCTTATAACAAGCTCCACATGGTCTTCCACCTTCAATACCCATAGGAATAGTCTTCAACCATGCATGACTAACTCATGCTCATTCTTAGAAGACCATGTATAAGCGTGGATGGTTCTCAATCATATTTTTGGTGATAGATAATTATCCTAGAGTTCCTAACAGATATTAGTACCCTTGATTAATCACATCTTAGCTTCATAGTGAAACCATTCTATTTAATCAATAACACACAATCTAAAATGATGCAGAGATAATCAGTAAATCGGTCAATTTAACAAGTTTAGTAAGATCCTATAACAACTCTTTCACTTTAATTCTTCACTAAAGGATCATGTCAAGCCCAAATAGGCTCATAATCTACAATATTTGATCTTGTACTCTACAAATAGTATTCACACAAGAATTCATCTATCCCTATCCTACATATAACCTTTCTCAATGCTAATAAAATATGAAGGTATGGAGGAGATGAGAGAAAAGGAACATGCAGAAACAAAGAAGGATGAAAACCATATTTGTGAAGAGAATGCGAAGACCTTAAGGAAAGAAGAGGCTAAGAGAGAAGAAGTTGATATGGTGAAACAAGAAACAGAGATGAAATAAAAGGAGAAGAGGCACATGAAAAATTTATTTAAGACCAAAATCAAGGTCTATTAGATGATGAATCAAATGATGAAGTCGATCAAGATGACAAGAAATGGGAAAATGAGGAAGTGTACAATCATGAGGGATGGATAGTTTCAACCAGAGAAGGTAAGAGATGGAAATAACAAGAGAGGAATTCTCAAAATTACATACTGATTTGTATATAGGACATTCACTTCATACAAAAGGTCAAGAAGGCCTATGAAGAATCCATGGATGAAGATGAGAAGAAAAAGGTCATCAAGAAGGTACAAGAGGCATTCAAGCCTCCTAATTTTCAATCTAACATTGAATCGGACTATGATTTTTCACGTACAAATGAGGTACATGAAGAAGTGAATCTTTTAAGAGGAATGAAGGTGATAGAATATGAAGAAGATATGAAATGAAAACACGAAGAAGAGATAACAAAAATGAATAGAAAGACACTTCTGAAGCATATCAAGGAAGAGAAATACAAAGAACATGCTTTGAGCTACTCAAGAACCGGGAGACAATGAAGAAGATAGGCAATGTAATGAGTTGGAAGCTCAATTTTTCTACCCTTGAGAGTATGATGTAGGGTAATCATCTCCAAAGCATCGATTTATAGGTTCTAAACATCATTAGAGGTTATAGAAGTCCTATAGGGTCCATGAGAGGTCAAGCTTCTCTTCATAAGAGAAAGAAAACAATTTTCCCTCCAAAATTTATAATTCAAATATTTGAATTAGTAGTCTATAGCTTGAGAGCTCAAAAGGTATGTAAAAGGGAAAATATGATGTTTCAAGGAGTCTAGATGGTTTCTAAGTTGTGAAGGTGATTAGGACTATGGTCATAGGTCCTAGGATGAAGTTGAACCAATAAAATGTTGATAAAAGTGTGATTTTACTAATGATTGCATTAAGCACTAAGAAGGTAGTTAGTTAGGGATTGTGTAAGAGGGAAAAGGACGAGTTAAAGCTCAAATGGAAGTTTGTTAAAGGTATTCTTAGAGGATTTCAAGGTTGGGAGGAACGGAGAAACATGAAATTTTGTACAATAAACTTGGTTAATATGAAAACTCTAATTTTGGATTAATTGTTTGTATATATGCTTGCATTGTTCAATTCTATTGGCATTAATTTATCGATACTCAATGTGTTTTGTTATTTCATCTTTAGGATCAAATATAGAATCCTTGGGATCTACTCAAGAAGTTTGAAAAACTTTGAGTGGTGCATGTTCTTATCTTAGCTTGAAGGATAATACTTAAACTATGCATGATGTGAAATTGTGTTTTTAAAGAATGTTTTGTTAGTTTTGTGACCATGATATTTAAAATGAATCTATTATCCGATAACCATGTGGGAAATGTTGTTGATATGATATTGTAGGATTTGTGAGGAGTACTTTGTTTTATGGTTTGTCTAACAAAATACATGCAAGATAATTTGACCATGTTAGGTGACTATGTATGATTATTATTCATTAGTTACAAAATAATGTATGTATAAAGACCTCATGGAAGGCGGAAGATGGTTTTGATTGGAGTTATTTGTGCACGAAGGATGAAGAAGGATTATTAATATGGAGAACTCGTTTATTCAAGGTAAACCCATGCTTTCTACAATATTCACAAGTAACTAAAGGTATAATTTGATTATTTGAAGGTCATTTAAGCCCTTACTATCAACCCATATACGATTAGGAGGTGTATTATGAACTTAGAACAAAGTGGTGAGTCATGAAATCAATTTGTAATCATTTTATAATCTCTTAAGCCTTCTTAGGATCATTGGAAACCCTTTTTAGGTTTTTACCAAGAACAAAACTTTGAGACCTTTATAATTGAAATCAAGACTTGAAACTCTTTTCATGATCTCTTAGGGTTGTATGTAGAATGTTTTGATTGGGTTTAGGGATCAATAAATCATTGAAATCTTAAGAACTCTGACAGTAGTCACGGAGGATGACTGTGACAAACTTAAGACCTAATTCGAGGAGTCAACAAAGAAGGAAACGGGGATTTAGTTTAGTAATTGATAAAGAAATTTTATAGACAGTTAGAAATTGGAAACGGGTGTCAGTATATGCTAAGATTTTGTTGGGAAACCTCTTATAATGAAAGATATCCTCAAGAAAAAATAAGTAGAATAGCTAGTTGAGACTAATGCTCTAAGAAAGTAAAGTTGAGTATTGAAGGAGTTAGAGGAGATAGGATAGAAAATTTAACCCACCCCATATTGGTTGAAAAGCGTATTTGAAGAAGTCTTTAGTTTTTGTGGGCATGCACATATGATCCCAACCATGAATCATCCACAAGCATTGCTCTTTAGAGATTAGTTCGGACAATTATTGAGAACCTAAGATGAAGGAGATTTTTGGAGATTTCGAGATGGAGACATTATTTTATGGTTTTTATTTCAGAGACAATTCTTGTGAATAGTTTGCATCATTATTCCATATATTTCCTTGGATTCATTGCAGGTTATTTTTTCTATTATATTATCATAATTTTTTAAATTATATTTGCCAAATATTTTTAATGGGTCAGTTTGAATGAAACTGGAGATGCAGGAATTTTACGTTGAACTCCATAAACAAACTCGATATCTTGCCTTTATTTTATTTCAATTTTCATTATTATTTCAGTTTATATTAGCTTTAAATTATCATTAAAATTTAATAATTAATAACTAAAAATTGATTTAAAAGTCTTATTGAAAATATTGAATATGAATTGGATGTCGGAGTTGAACACGGGATTAGGATTAGTTTGAATCACTCACATTCATTTTTGGTTCAAATTTTAAAGGTTGACATTCAGTTTTAAGATCAGATTTTTAACGTATTCTCAATTTAGTAAATCGGGAATTTTAAAATTTTAAAATATTTGATAGTATGAGGTATACAACAATTTATAGATCATTTAGAAATTTTCTACCTTTAGACATCTATTTATTTGCATCTTGTTACTTTTAGAAAGTTGCCCAATTGACCATGTTTTGTTGTTTTTTACTATTCCAAGATGTTTTTAATGTTAAAATTTTACTATTTTGGGAAACTTGACATTTTTAGAGTATATTTTTGAGCACATGCTATTTTGGAAAGTGGACTTACTGGTGTCAAATTGCAATGAAACCATCGTCACTATGTTCGATTGTACATCGTGGTCTCTGTTTCAATTTTCACATTTTTCCATCCACTCAATCTCCGGAAATAAAAAAGTGAGTTAAATTAGGGATTATGTTTTCAAGTTTATGTATTAAAAAAGTTAGGTCATCATAGGATATAAATATTGAATATTTTGAAAGGCATTTTGGAGAAGATAAATATGGCACAATCTCATTGCAATCGAGTTTCTAGTTTGAGAGATATGAACAAAACTTTATTTTTATGGATGTGATTGTTCTAGAAAGATTTGGTTATTATATCTAGTAGGAAACAATGTTTTTCAAGGTGTGATAGCATAAACAATGGAGGAAGGGTGACTTGTGTTGAAGAAATTGGTTAAAAACGTGTTTTATTTCACTTTTATACTTCCTTGCTAACCATGGATCAAACCTAGGTTAAATATGAGCTAATTCGAGGTTAAAATATGGTTTTAATGAAGTAATTATGACATAAGGGATAGCGCGGGATCAAAATTACACCTGTAAAGCAAGATCAATACTTGAATGATAAACACGAGAAAGTGCGAGATGAGATGGAGGGGCTAGGAAAACCACTTGCAGGGCCACGAATGGTGCCTAGGAATTTCAAGGGCTTCATCTTGAGCATGGGTGCATTTTCTTTTCCCTCTTTTCCCCTTGGAAAATGGGGATACAAAATTTTTCCGATGGTGATGGAGTGAGTGAAGAGGAGTAAAGGGAGCAAGGATGGATGAGAGGAAGGGGTGAGGAATAGGCTTGCAACACAAAGAGGTCGTATTGAGGTCCGGGGATAAGGTTTACACATGGGAACATTTTCTTGTCCCTCTAGTCTTGCTAGATAATAAGAAAAATTGGGACATAAAATTACATCCATGGTGAGGCAAAGAATGGTGTAAATTTTTTCCCTCATGTCCCCCCTTAAACCATGAGTGTAAACGAGACACACATAGCACTTAGGACACCAAGTTCTCTAAAGTGGTTCTAGGGAAGGAGGATGAGGGTGAAATTTTGTGTCCCTCATTTCTCCCATATCCCCAAGTGGGGAAATAGGGACATAAGGAGGTTAAAAGTGTGCCTTTCGATAATCTGAAAAGTATGATTTTACACTAGTTGGCTAAAAATAGTCGAAAACATACTTATTTCACCGTGAAGGATTAGGATGATGTTGGAGGATAAAATATTATATGATTTTGACTCCAAAACACATTTTACGATTAGTGGAAAACTTTTAAGACATTTAATTGGCCTAAAATGCAAACCATTTGCCCCTTTTCGTTCGGGACTACGAGGGCAGGCTGGATTGTTTGGACCATATCAAGAATATTTCATACTTGGATCAAAATGGATGTTTTCACAACGTAGAGAATTATTCAATATTTTCATTACTTACTTTTTTCCTCTTTAATCCTAACAAATAACTCAAAATTATCGGAGAAGTCGAGATTCATAATGAGATTTATCATTTCTTGCACCTCAATAACTTTTTCTTGTGCAAATTGTCCCCAAATGGTCAAAACTATCATAAATGTTACTAAATTTCTTCCAAACCCTTAAAATATCCCCAATACCACCTCTGGATACTTGAGGCATTTTCATAACTCTTCACCGGGATGCACACAAGCTTGAAATGATCAAAATTGGTCTTTCTAGGATTCTAACAAGACTATTCTTCCTCAAAACCTCACTAAATCATATGATGAACCTTGTTACAATTTATTTTACACCGATACAAGTTTACTAGTGCATTATGAATACATACAAGACTAATATGATGATGATATATGAGCTAGGTTGCCCATGGGAGAGATCTAGGAGGGTTGGAAGAGAAAAATTTGCATTATGGTCTAGTTGTCATGGTTTAATTTTTTCATTTTTGGCAAGTAAATTCACACGACAACATGTGGATAGCCATAAAAATTTAAATTACATTAATTTAAATTCCTTATTTAATGTATCCTTGGAATTAAAGTAGGAAGCACCAACACAATAACAAGGAGTGCAAATGATGAACTTGATGTTGAGTTATTAATTTCCAATTATGCAAGAGCCATGTTAATCTCCAATCTTTAGATATATGTATGTCTTTTAAATGGATCTATATGATATATTAAAAGTATAGTATACAATCCTAGGAGTTCCCAATAGATCCTCCAACATATGTTATTGTTGAACTCAATAGTTATTTGAGAATACCATTCAAAGATTAAACTCCACATAAAATACCAATTACATCAAGACAAAAAGGATGCATACACCAATTACCCTTATGGATGGCTTTGGGCATAAACAATACACAAATCACAATATTTGACTATTTCAAAATCTACGTGTTTAATGTATAAGATAAGCAAAGAACAAGGTGAACATTTATGGCGAGTCTCTCATATAAATTTATTAAAAGGAATATGATAATGACATCCGTTTACATAAAATCAATCGATAAGATGAAAAAACATTTGAAACGAAAGGATGAGGAAGAGATACAAAATAAATTGGAAGATAAATAATGAAATCTATTTATTATAAATGTCATAGTATGAATTTGTTGTTTTATGTTGTGCACATGACATATTTTCATTAATATTAATTCATTGTTAATTATTTAAATTATCTTATTTATATTTTTTTTGGATAATTTTCAAATACTTGTCTTACTATCATTTAATGTCATATATATTACACACTTTAATTTTAATGAAAATTTTCATATTATATGGTAAAATAAATAGACATACCCACAAATTCTACAAGCATACCTATCTTAAACTAATATATGTAAGAGACACCTAGATGCATCATTCTCGATGTACCTAATTCACTTATATCTTAATTATAATATAGGTGCCTAGAGATTTATGCCTCTCATTGTCTCTTACATAGATTCATCCTATATATGTATGCTAGTGTATTTATTTTATAAACTATGAGTTGTGACAAGGACAATAATTTGACAAAACGGGCCCATAAAGATACATGGTAACTTATGCATACTTTTAAGGGAACAATTTTTCAAGAAACAATCTAACATGGATGTGATGAGATAAACATGACCATCCTTTATTCACATGGTTATTTCTTTTATTTTTTATATGTCTACACTACATGTACACACATTAGAATCGGCATTAGGTTGATGACATGCATAATCTTGTATATGTACTTCAATCTCATCTAACCATCAATTAATGTTATCTCCATCATCTACAAGAAGTAGATTCATTGTAACCCCTTATACAAGTTACTTTACATAAAATTATCAGTAATCTCTAAAATAACATTGCTTTGTTTGAAATGATGTATCCTATTTGCATACATGTTTGAATGAAGAACATAAATTTACGTATTTTGAAGATCCAATTGAAAAATAATTATTTTATTTCATCATGGCTCCATATTATTATTTTTTTACATGCAATAAGTAGACATATCCATCCACATTTTATTTTTTTCATACCCTTTAAGCATGGTATTTCATGAGAGCACATATTTTTGAGGAATTCCCTTATATTGTTAAAAGATTTACAAAGAAAAATGAAAGATACACAAAGTGAGGGTATGTTCCAAAGAAATGTATTAATTTAAAGAGTTGTATTCACAAGGGATGTGTATGCGTCCACATTTTTTTATACATATCTACCATATCACTTCCAACTAAGACATTTAACAAAATTTAATTCTCCATAATGCTTTGATGGGTGTCATTAGTATCGAGTGATTTGAAAGTGTCCTTACAAAATTCATTGTATACATATCCTACAATAACAACAGCCATAAGCCACATCGGTTTAAGGAAATTTGTTGAAAAAATCATGTGCATTGTGTATGCCTCCAAAATTTCATGCATGTTTACCAATGAAATTACCAATTCACCTAAAAAACATAGCTTTCAATTATTATTTTATGGATTTCTACACACGGTGAATCTCCCATTTTGGTATGACATGAGAAGCTACGAACAACAATTATGGAGTGTAGCTTTAAACCTAGCAAAAAAAAAAAAAAATTCAAAGTTTTGAAGCCATTTTCAAGGAAAACAGTTTTTGTATATCCTCCAGTCATTGCATTTTATTTATTTTTAATTAAAATATAATAGTATATTTTTAACTAAATAACATGTTGAAATCAAGATTTTTTGAAAAAAATGTGATTCACAACTTTGTGTTGTGAAGGAAAATTAGAAATTTGTACCCATAAATTACCGAATGAAACCAAAAAGTGTCTAATCTAATCAGTTCACCTTTGTAAGCATATTATCATTTCTATCACTAAAAAGAAGTACAAAAATCATTTGAAATACTAATTGCGTGAAGTCACACTTCTTCATTATGTACCAAATTAAAATATTTAATTTATGTGATTGGTGTTTCTAAGTGGACGTTATTAATTAGCACGTATTCTTTATCAGCGACCTTATTGGAAGAATCTTGAAAGAGGAGCATGTATTCAATATTTTCTTCATCTTTTCAAGGTTTTCAAATGGTTGTTGAAGCCTATGGCTGCCGCATATGGATGGATTGCTCTGTTTGGTGATCTATTACATGTGGTTCTACCATATAATATGAAATATTAATCAAATAATTAAATCTTCTTGTATGAAAAGTGATACTTGATTCAGGATGATTAAATTCTAAAAAATTCAAATCGATGTGTTTTAATGTTTTTGGGCATTCCTTGTTGTTCTTGAAAAATAATGCAAGGGAATATAGGAATTTCCCATTCTAAAATAATTTAGATTGTTATATAGGGTTTTGTTGGAATTGACAGCAATAATGTAGGATTTATAAATTTTTATGGTCTTTCACCTTATTTTTCACTTGTTATTTTTATAATTTCAAGATTTTATTTTTGTAATTTTTTTAATGTTTTTTTGTCGAATTTTGCAATGCCATGAATAAAAATGGACTGTTTGACATCTTTTAGGAAATCCTCTATTTGTATGTACTAAAATCTTAGAATCGACAGGTTTATAATGCGACTCTCTTTGTATATAGAGGTAAAATATTTTCAATCTAGAAATATCTTGATGCGAGATCGAAATAATTAACTTATTAATAAGGTTAGATAATTCAAGGAAAATGCCTCATTTTAAATGATAAATTTAGTATTTGGACATGTTATGAAGTTAAGGTAAAGATAAATAAAACTCATAAATTAATTATAAGAATAATATTTGACTCGGTAGAAGTAATTACGTCCTTGTCCTCCTTCATGATGTAGGAAGTTCATTAGTATATATATTCCTAGTTGAAATAATGGGACCTTGTTTTGTAAGGACATCACATAGATAATATGATCTATGGTGGATATAGTAAGTTTACAATACATAATTATTTTTATCCTCGATTAAGTTGAGCCTTGAAATATATAAGTAAATTCATAAAAAAGTTTCTTAGGAATAATCTAAATTTTACATATTCGAAGTTATTTATCAATTTCCAAATTGTGCAAGTAGAGTATATTTTATAAATGTGATACAATATTGATATTTGATATGGATTGTGAATTTCATGTGTTCTTGAATATAATAAATAATATAGTGGTAGGAAAGATACTAAATTTTTACAAACTTAACGATATAATTTTGTATTGCTTCACGAGTGTACCATGAAATATAAAATAGGTATATGTATGTGGTCTTTTATAGAGGTAGAGGAATAAGGGCATAGATAATGTGAAACACGGGATATTTATTAGATTATATTAGTTAAGAAGAATAAAAGAAATATATAAATAAATGAATTCTAAACAAGAAGAAAATGTTAAAAGAATATATTTCAAAGGAAAAGAAGATTTTATGTTCATTTTCCTTGCCTTTTTAGTGACAATCTATGTCTTATTTTTAATTTTGTTATATAAGAGATGATTTCTTCTTTTTTGGTATTTATTCCAAATAAGATCTTTTGTATTCCTTTCTTAGCGTGTGAAAACAAATAATATATTTGTAGATTCTCTCTAGTTCATTTTTTTATCAAATTTACAAATTTTATCCTATTTTTATGGCACTATCTTGCAAAGATCAATATTTCCTTATGATAATATTATTTCATGGTGATATGGGATTGCTAATATGTTTTCTCTTGAAATGAAATTTGATGACCATCTATGTTTGTAAGGTATGTATGAATATGACACGGTTTAGAGTTGAAGGTACTAATGAGTTGTATGGGTGGATTCTCTTGTTATTCCTTACCCTTTTACATTTAATATTGAAACGATAAGTCTAATATGATTTGATTTTGTAATAGTGTGATAGGGAAGAGTTTATACATATATGGTTATTGGTTGTTTTTCATTGTGTGATATGTTATATTTCACATATTATCGTTTCTTCTATTAAGATATAAACAATGAGGATTTGGTTTTCTACTTTCATTCAACTAAACTACATTGATTTATGAATAGAATGAATTCTATACTTTTCGAAAGAAATGTGTTGTTGTGTGTTGGTGCTCAAAATAGTCTCTCCCCATTTTGCCAACAAAACTATCAATTACGGTCTGTCACATTTTATCTCCCCATATTGTGCTTGAAATGAATTTGTCTTCCATTTTGTTGCTGTAATCAATCCTTTCCTGGGCCGAGGATCACTTGTGGATCTATAGTTGATTTCTCGTTTCTATATTCATATGAAAAGGTCTGTAAACTGGGTATAAAACTTGAGTTATCCGTTCTTTTCGTTTTCCATGGTCGGGAAATTGTTGTCCCTGTCGTTTCTGTCCCAAATACTGAAGAAAAATGAATGGATGTAGCTCAGGGGAATGTGTTTGAACCTTGTAGCATTTCCAAATTCTCTATCCTCGAAGAAAATTTCATCTCCAGGCTCAAACAGTTGTCTTCCTACATTTTACGGTTTGACGGGTGAGTTTTCCCCATCAAATTCTCATCTCTGCATCACTGGAAATGTGGCCTCTTTTGGTTGGACGTGGCTTGGCAAGGTACTTCAAAAATTTCATGAATCACCTCAACTTAAAAACTTGTCTACGTGGAAGAACAATGCTCATTTGAAGGTTCACTTTTTGGTTTGGCCTTGGAGTTGTCGTTGGGAGGACACATGGAGGTTTCCGTTGCTTTTCCCGGACTTAGACAAATTTTTATGTAGCTGGTACAGTTTGGTGGAACAGGGACACGTGGTGAGCCCATGCTCATTTAAGGTCTCCGCTCTTGGGCACCATTTTGAAATTGCGCCATGAAGACACGTGGAGGATTCCACCGGGTCTTCCCATACTTAGTCTTTTTCAAAAGGTTTTGAGAGGCTGGGACACGTGGAGGGACCGCGCATGTTTGAGGACTAGCCCTTGAATTTTATTTTAAAGAAGCACCGAGGAGGACACTTGGAGGCCTCCGCTCACTTTGCATTTTGCTTGGACTTTTCAATGGCCAAAGGAGATTGCCTCGGACCCTGACACATGGCGCCTTCCATTGAGCTTTAAGCCTTCAAACAAATTTTGTCAAGCCAGGACACGTGGTGAACCTACGCTTATTCAAGGTCTTAACTTTTAGGGACCATCTCAAGCTACGCCATTGTGATGCGTGGCAATTTGAAAATTCAAAAGGTGAGGAAGCGGACCATCGAGGGAAACTTGGATTTTTTCCTCTTAAGGATTAAAATATCAAAATGGCCCACAGGCCCGACAAAGGATAAGTCAAAATTTGATGGGAAGGTCAACGGCGGAGGTGTGGAATTTCGAGGAAATTTGGAAAATTTTCCTTTTGTGGAGAAAGGATTTAAAAGTGTAAAATGAAGCGTGGTTCCATTTGGGACCCATGCAGAAACTAAAAGTGGAAGGGCGAAGCTGCGGGGGAAACTTGGAAAATTTTCCTTTTCCAAAAAGGAGGTGAAATAGCATAATTTAGCCACGGTTCCTTTGGGACCCACCTTAGGACACATGTCAAGCTCATTTCTCAAGGGCGGAGGTGCGGAGCAAAAAGTGAAAAATTTACATTTTTCCAAAAGGTTGTAAAAGGAAAAAGGAACCTGCAGGCCCGCTTTAAATTGGATCTCCCACGTGGACGATCTAAATTCAAAATAGAAAGATCGACGACAACTGTGCGTCTGTATCTGATTTTCTGCCATTTTTCTCCAAAGCTCCTGGGGATGCATATTCTTATGGTTTTTTATCATTTCTTGGAGTCTCTTGCACGCCAAATGAAGAGGAACATTAATCTGGTATCCTGGTTTGGTGGGGAAGGTCTGTAAACGTCTCTCACCATTAAATATGCAATCTGACTGTCGGATTTGACCTGATTTTTCTTTCCTTGGCATGCGAAAGACCTGTTGATATCTTGGTTTGGTGAGGAAAATCCAGGACGTCTTTTACCATTAAGATGAGATCTAACCTCTAGGCTTGATCTGATCTTCCATTTTTTCTTCCCAAGCACGCAAAGAACCAAATTTGACAGATTAGGGGCAGAAGTGGTTGGTGAGTAGAGGGAAAAGTGATCTACTAGAAGAAGGAGTTGAATGCAAGAGATGTTCGAAGAGATCTACCCCCTGAGCACCTGACAACTTTTATACATATCGATTCTAGGAATCGCGATCGGGATCATGGCGAGCACTGGTACACTCAATGTTTGGATTTTTGGGAGAAAACTCTGTTGTAAAATGTTATAAATGGCATGATTTTTCCGTGAAAATGGTTGGAAGGTTGAAGTGTTATGGGTCGGGATTAAATTCCTAAGAGAAAATTTGAGAAAGTCATCTTCTAGAGAGACCAATCCGAGATAACATGTTAATTTATTCTGTGTTAGATTTTCTATCATGTCAAGTTGGTTGCGAGTGTACAGCCATTGACAAGCTCTAAGACTGTTCTGTGTAACTTTCCCATGTTGATGAATCTAAGCAAGTTTGAAATCAATTTGTGTTCATCTTGGAGCAATTAGTGTCTGCTTTGTTTCAGAATGTCTGCAAATAGTTTTATTCATTCCTATTGCAATCTTATACTGAATTTTTGTGAAATCACATAGGATCTCGTCCCTATGACAGTTTAATGGTATTTGCAATTTCATTTCAAGAAGAGCCTTCATCTTGGATGAGATAAACAAATTTAAAATCAATTCATTGTCATTTGTTGATAAAGATTATCTGTAAGTCTTCGGGTGTACCTTAGGCGTGGTTAATCGAAAATGTAGTGTTTAATTGAGTCTTCTAATTCGAGCCTTCGTATTGGAGTCTTAAATATTATGTGAAAACGTGTTGATTTGGGCCTCCATTGAAGCACACCTTCTAGTTGAAGGAACGTCTTGACTATTCTGAAGCTTTCTATTGTGAAGTTTCTCATTATTGTAAAGTCCCTCCAAAGATCTGGTATAATCAACTTTATCCTGCTTCACCTCCCACCAAAATCATTCAAAAACAATTAATCTTACCCATACTACCCTTGTTTGTCATGTGTGTATACAAATGCATAATTTTTACTACCAAAACATGCAGAAATAATTAGGTTTTCATTGTCTTTAGTGGCCTGAACCTTGCTTAGAAAATATCTCCATTATCTAGAGTGACAACTTGTGAGAGTTAGGTTTTGTTGCATTGATCATATTTTCTTCAAGGTCTTCTTAATATTTCATAAGGAAGGATATCTCCATCTCCTCCATAAACAGTAGGCTACAAAAGGGTCCTCTCACCCTGGTTGAAAGGCACAACCATAAAGTAGTGAGGATAGGTCAAATCCTCTTGAGGGTGCTACCCATTTCTCCACATTTGAGTGATAAAGAGCAAGTTGCATTTCATCCCAGCTACAAAACAAAACACTACATGCTCTACTTGTCTCTAAGCTTCCTGCCAAACCTGTGATGTTACTCAACTTCTGAGGGAGAATCAATTTGGGTACCAACACCCGTTTGGCGTCGTTGTCGGGGACCGATTTCCATTGTTGGGAACTAATTTGAGTTGCTAAGATAAATTTGTTGATCTGTTGCCCGTTCGTATCTATTTGGCCCGTCAACACCTTCTGGCACCGTTGTCGAGGACATAGTGGTTGCGATTCATATTCGAGACCTATTTCCACACCTAGTGCACTAGCTTTCATTGATAAATGTGGGTAAATAAAATTCAGATCATCCCATTTCCAGTTTCTAGTATTGACAGACATTTGACAAATCATATTTTAGTGCATTTACACAACTAAGGTGGAAATCCTTAGTGACAACTCCTTGTTGATCTGATTCTTGATGAGTACCAATGTCTTAACCTCTATCAAGTGAGATTTGTTACTAATATTTGCAAAGCTAGAAGGAAGAAGATCTTTCTTTGCTAGGGATCCTACTAGGACATTATTTCAGAGCTAGGAAAAACAAAGTCAGAAGGAAGAAAATCCTAGAGAGTTGTTGGAGATCAGCAGACAAGAAAAGGGATCTCCATTGATGAAAGTGATCGGCCTATCATTAAAGACTGCTATTCAAGTGCTTATGAATCAGGTAGCCTATTTGTAGAACTGAATTCTCCAACCGGAGAGGGCCTTCATTTGATTTTGAAAAGTTTACTTCTCATTCTGCCTCTGTCTTTTCAAAATTTGATAGGGTTTTCCAAGAAATAAGGCCTTTAGGGGATATCCATTTTGAAAGTTATACTCATGTGTTTCAAAGACCCTTTGCCCCTTATCAATTTGTCTCCCCTCCAGGGTCACCTCCTCAAAACAACATGGCCCTTCCCCCACCTGACCTCCATTTGTTGTAAACACCTTTGGTCCTATAAATTTTACAGGGATGGCTGGTTATCCAAATGCAATTCCCTAGGATGTAAGAAATAGATTACCAAAGTTCCAAGGAAACAACACTATAATTGGTGATCAACATCTAAAGTTTTTTATCAATATGATGGAAGACTTTGAGATTGAACATGAATATGTATATATCAAATTGTTTATCCATACTTTGGAAGAAGATGCAAGGGATTGGTATAAAGCTTTGCCAGATAATTCCATTGATTCTTGGACATAGATGAACAATGCATTTAGATTATAGTATGGTGATAGAACTGACCCTAGGTTTCTTCTATCAGAATTTGAAAACATCAAGAAGAATCCTAATGAGTCAGTACATTATTTCAATACAAGGTTTAACAAGACCTTGAGGAGGCTTCATGTTAGCTTAAGGCCATGTGAGGAATCATGTTTGATCAAATATTCAGATGCATTTGATAAAAAGGTTGCTTACTACTTGAGGGACAAGAACCCTACTAATTTGAGGCAGGCCTTCACCATGGCTCTGCAAATTGAGAACAACATCAAGGCAATTGGAAAGCCTCCAAAAAGGGAGGGTGTAAAACTAATTAACCCGGAAAAGCCTCAAACAAGTAAGGCTACTGATTTGGAGGAAGTTGTGAAAAATTTGGTAGGGGTTGTCAAAGAAATATCATACAAATTAGCCCGGCAGAAAAAGGAATTGGGCAGAGTTCACAAGGTCAACACAAGCAACAAGGCCAAGACAGTTTACAAATCATCATAGAAATGATCAGAGATCTAATGACAGAGGCAAGGGACCTGTTGGATTTGGAAATAAACATGCCCAGGACAGGGAAAACAGAATGGTACATAATCCTTTGGCTGCCAGAGTTACTATTGTGGAGGAGACAGATTTCATTGATTGGTGTGTGATGTTTCATGCCCCATGCTCCATGTGATGAAGATCGGCGGGAAGAAGAAGAATTTGATAATGATGATAATGATGATGATGTTTGCATGATGGGTTGCTCCACGAGCTCACAACAAGGGGAAACTTCAACTATGGTAATAAGTGCTAGAAGCTGCTCTTGATTTTGGGATTGCATCCACATGGTACCTATTCTTCCTCCCTATCACACTTTAAAAGTAAATACTCTATAAGCTTTTGAAGCGCCCAATAATGACTTTGAATATTTAAGAGCTTTGATGATAAATAAGTATGATGGTGGAATCTCGTCGAGAGGAGGACATGCGATTGTTGATGAATGTTGTTGTTGCCCAAAAGAAGGAGTATAACACAAGAAGTAGGGTTGTCAAAGGAACACGGGGCCTCGGCCAAGCCAAAACCCCATTGCTTTTAAATATTTCTAAAGAGGCTCCTAAGAAAGATGCATCTTCCAAGGGCCTTGTTGTCCCAAACAAAACTCATACCCCTCCTCATGCCCAAGTGTCAAAAATCTTGTGCCATCTAATGAGTGTGTCAACCTTCCTTCCAATGTTGCTTTGCCAAAGTCTGTCCCTTATGATATTTCCCAAGTCTTGAGTCAGATCAAGATCTCAGTTCCAATTGTTGAGTTGCTTAGGATTCCTGAGCACAAGAAAAGGATTTTGAGTATTTGGGGCTGAAAGAGGAAAAGAGTGCCCTAGGTAGAAATATAAACATTGTGGAGACTCCACCGGTCATTGAAGAATTAGAGACACTACCGGTGTTGGAGGAACTAGGTGAACCACCGAGGTTTATTTGGGGACATCCTTGGTGGAGTCTCATTTAAATTTGGATCCATTCTTCACCACGCCGATCATTGAAGACATATTGTTACACAACCGCATGTTTGACACGGGGGCATCATGCAATGTTATGCCTCTAGAAGTCATGAATGATCGGCTATCAAAGTAACAACCTGCATATGGGAAGTGTACTACTATGGACTCCGAGAGAAGTGCCGGTGGTGGGATGTGTGAAAGGTGCGGTGGTGCGACTTGTAGCTTACCGAGGTAAAAATTTAATGCTTGATGTTGTTATTGTTGATTGCCCACCAAGTAAGGTATGTTGTTATCTAGAAAATGGGTGCGTGCAAGTGTTGGTGGGAGTGTTCAAATGGACATGTCCTATGCTACCATCCCAATTGAAGGCGATCTTGTTAGGTTGTATGGAAAAAGAAGATGTTCCACCTTATTGAAGATCCCAACAATGCATCTTATGAAGTATTGTACACAAGTGTTGATGCCGATAACTTTGTAGGATTTATCGATGGAAAAGAGCACAAGATTGAAGAATACAAGTGTCTTGAACAAGAAGGCTCTTCGTGGACTTTTTTGTTTGATGGATCTTGCTCCAAGTTCAGAAATGGTGCTGGTGTTGTTCTGATCTCTCCAAGCCATGAAAATTTTGTCTTTTCCTTCAAAATCAACTTTGAGTGCACTAATAACATTGTTGAGTATGAGGCACTATTGTTAGGTCTAAGGATTGCTTGGAAATGTGGCATTAAAGACATCATTGTCAAGGAGATTCAAAATTAATTGTAAATCAAGTCGAGAAAACTTTATGTGACAAAAATCAGCGAATGAAACAATACAAGCATGCATCTTAGAATCTCATTGAGATGTTTGATTCATTCAATATTGTGCATCATGATAGGAAGTTCAATGATTTGGCAGACAAACTTGCAATATTGGGATCTCGGTTTGATAATTGTACAGTATCCCCATATTGTGAATATGATGTTGAGGTGTTAACTAGGCCATTTGTACCCGACAACATTAAGCATTGACAATTTTTTGATGATGATGCTCAAGTCAGAAGATTTTGTAGAATAAAGGGGAGTTTGTTGATCAAAATATTGATTGGGAGCCAATGGTGTGCGTAGTAGAGGGTAAAGAAACCTTTTTGGCAAAGGCATCATCCAACTAAAGACTAATACCATTCCTAGAGGGTTGGTTGCTCTTGAATCTAACTTTGGTAATGTTGATCACATTATTAATGAGATGCATATCAGCCTCAAGGGATATTGAGGAGCACAACCTTGGCACAAAGGAGAAACCAAGGAAGATCTAGTTGGGAAGCAATCTCAACAAGGAGGAAAAATAGTCTTATGTCCAATTGCTGAAAAAATATCAAGATTGCATGGCTTGGACTTATTTTGAACTAAAGGCATACAGAGAGGATCTGTTTCAACATGATATTCCCTTGGAATCTAATGCAAAACCATTCGAGGCATAAATAGAGACCAATCTACTAATTTATTGATAGATTAATTACGCAAAGGAGCGAAAATGGATTTTATTGGTTGTATTGAAACGAGGCATCTTGGATCGTGCGGTGACTTAACCATTCCCTCATTCACATTGACATTAGCTCCGTGTTCGCGTGCTCAAGAGAATGAGGAGCAAGACGAGGCATCCCACATCGTGCGGGGACTTAACCAAACCCACGTGTCACATTTTCATCGGCTCCAAGTTCGTGTGCTCAAGAGAATGAAGAGAAAGAAACAAAGCAAATTAACTGAGCACTATCTCATCCAAGGCTTGTTTAATGGCAGGCTCTAGCCGTTTGATTTTTAATATCCCAAAACCGCCTCAAACCGCAGCTCGATACATCGTCGACAAAGCTTGATTAAACGTTCGTCATTTTCTCCACATTGCATTGTTCAATCTCTTTGTTGCTTCCATTGTCACGTTCCGTAAGGAAATGATAATTCCTTGGTAGATCCTTTAGAGTTGCACGATTGAGCCCAGAAATTTCTCTAGAGATTTAACAAAACAATTCTCCAAACGAGTTTTTATGGATTTGGATTTTTGCGATGAAATCGTTACTCTCAGAGCCAAATATATATGGTCGATGCCAAATAAGCCATAGACCATTTTTATTTGATATATCACGTTTTGTAATATATTTATTTATTTATTTATTTATTCTATATGTTTATTATTATTAATACTATTTTGTTTTATAGTTTTTTAATAAATATTATTTATTTTATATATATATATATATATATATATATATTATATAGTGTTTTATTAATGATGTTCTACGTTTTTTAAAATTCTTTAGTTATTCAATATATATATATATATATATATATATATATATATATATATAATAAATTATATTTGCATATATTTATATAATAACATAAATAGTGTTTTGTATATTGTATTTTGAATATTTTTGTTGATATGTGTTTATTAAGCTCGAGTTATCAACCTCAAAGGCATTTCCACGAGCAGAAGCCTCCTCCCCCTCTGACAACTGACAAAGACATGAACGATTACAATTTATTTGGTTACCGAAGCACTGACATTTATCGCCCGTACACATGGCACGCAGTGGTTGGAGACAACTTGTCGCATGTCAGATGACCAAAACTATTGTGAGGCCTTCAACATTCTCGTTCTTCCAACACCGACTTTGTATCTTTAAAATTGAACACGTCAACTAATGGACGAGAAGAACGGTTGTGGAGAAGCTCTGGATCGTCGTATAACGAGACATAATTGTTAAATGCATGCGTGCAAGATCGATGTCGAAATATTCGTTAGGAACCTTCTTCCCGACTCTAGATTCCTTGTGTTGAGATCCCGCACGCAAAAAATTGAATCCATCTCTGAAGTACAAGAAAGGTTTTCGTCGTCTTCTATGTCACAGTTTTGAATCTCGTCATCGTGCGGGGACTTAACCATTCCCCTCAATCACATTGTCATTGGCTGCAAGTTCGTGTGCTCAAGAGAATGAGGAGTAAGAAACAAAGCAAATTACCTTAGACTGCCTCATCGAAGTCTTGTTTAATGGCGGGTTATAGCCGTTCGATTTGTGAATATCCCAAAACCACCTCAAACCTGGAGTATGCACATATTGTGCAAAGAGAAACAAAAATGAAGATGTTCAAGTTGGAGCGAGAGGCCTACGCCTAAGGCAAATTACGGTGATGGTGGCGTTAAATGCAAAAACACAACCCTTTAAGTGAGTTTTTTTCATTTGAACCGGTCGGGACAATTGCACTCTAGGAATGAACTCAAGAGCTTCGCATTAAGCAACATGAACGTTGAATTCTTTTCAAGAGAAATTGACCGTGTTGACTCTTGATATGCTTCTTATAAATGAATTACAACATTACACTTTTTCTCAAGGTCAACCATAAAGTCATGATTCCTCGTCGTTAACTTCGATCCAAACAGGATGCTTTTTCTCCGTTTGATTTCCTTTTCCACTCACTAATATTTTCCGTTTCGGCATTAACATCGCTATTTAAAATTAAAGTTTTTATTTTTCAGAATTATCATTTGCAAGGGAAAAATCATTTATTCGGGATTGATGTGAAATGACATATAAATTTGAGAAAAAATTGGAAACAATAAATATAGAATAAATTCATAATTGCCTTTTAATACAAGTTTGAAATAATTATATCTGCCTCTTGTTTTTATATATGCTAGCAATTGCATATGAGTTGCAAATTATGCCAAAGATGATAACAACGTTAAGTTTGTTGGAGTTGTAATTCTTTAGTGGGGTCACCATATGTGCTACTTTGAACTGCCTACGAATGATGGAATATCACCAAACCCCCAAGACCTCTACACATGCTAGCGTTCCATCAAATATATTCCCTAACTTGTCTAAAGAGAACTTTAAATGCATGCATGGACAAATATTTCTGAAAAACAATGTTATGCGGGGACATGCACCCCGAAAACTAGTGGTCTTAGAGGCTACGGGACGAGAGGAAAATTTTCCCCCACATTTAACCATAACTCAACTATATTGTATTATAAAGACATTAAGAATCAAGAGTGATATATGAATATAGAAAAATTTGAGCACAAGTGCACATGGTATTCAATATATACATAATAAATTATATTTGTATATATTTATATAATAGCATAAATAATGTTTTCTATATTTTATTTTGAATATTTTTGTTGATGATATGTTTTTCATGTTTTTATTAAGCTCGAGTTATTATCCTGGAAGGCGTTTCCACAAGTTGAAGCCTCTTCCCCCCGACAACCGAAAGAGACATAAACGATTACAATTTATGTGGTTACCAAAGCACTAACATTTATCGATCGTACACGTGGCGCACAAAGGGTTGGAGACAACTTGTCACATGTCGATGACCAAAAGCTGTTGTGAGTCCTTTAACATTTTGCTCTTCCAATGCCGACTTTGTATCTTTAAAATTGAACGCATCAACTAATAGATGAGAAGAATGGTTGTGGAGTAGCTTTGAATCATCATATAACGATCAATTGTCCATCTTTGCCAAGATCGATGTTAGAATATTCACCGGGGAATCATCCTCCACTCTAGATTCCATGTGTTGAGATCCGCACATGAAAAATTGAATCCATCTCTGAAGAAGAAGAAAGGTTTTCATCGTCTTCTATGTCGCAGGTTTGAATCTCATCATCGTGAGGGTTTGGCATGGACATATCAATAGATTCTGAAATGTAATCTAAGAAGGACACATAAGAATCGATCCATGATTCTTCGTCCATGGCAAGGAAAGTGTGTTGGACAAAACTTGCCCCTTGGTCATCTAAGGCCATAAGCGCCACCAAATCCTTCTCCGTGTATCTTGGACAAGGCTTGATTCCCAGTCTTGTTGGGCCAGTATAGTGGATTAAAATCCATGGTAATTACTAATTATGGAATAAGATGAATTGATATTATAATTGGTGTTAGCTAAGAAATAATTATTGTTCTAAAACATTTTAGGGATTTTTAATATTTTTAGGAAGTCATATTATCATCGTTCATTATGAAATTGACATATACTTTAGCTTGAGTTACCTTGCAATCGCAAGAAAAGTAATTACGGCTACAAGCCTCCTCCATTTTTGGCAACTGATATAGACATCGATGCTTATGATGTATTTGGTTGGTGAAGCACAAACATTCATCTACCATACACGTGGCTCACAATGGTTGGAGAGTGACTGTCACACGTCAGATGAATAAAGCATGTTTACGTCACAACTATATCGTCGACATTGTTTACGTCAACTTCTTTTGTCGGCCATATTTGATTTTATTACTCATTGTCTAATTCGATCAATATACAGGGCCCTTATGAAAAACCCCTCCCATGTTCCAACTATTGTAATTTCCAAAGGTCGCGAATGCAATTACCAGTTAACTTGGCTTGATTGTTTTCAATCCAAAAACTCAAGGTTTTACTTTGAAGAGAACCACTATTGAACACTCGGGGCATGGAAACACAATGACTTTCCTTCACAACTATATTGATTGTTCTGCCTTGTCTCGCCCATCGATCTCGCCCCTTTTTCCACTCACTTGCTATGTCACATTTTCTCAGCAGCAATTTTGCAATCACGCTTATAAGAGGAATCTTGTCTTCGTTCCCTATCCTTAACAATCCCCTCTTATTCAACAGTGGACCTTCCCTTTCAAGCTACTCCACTTCTTCTGGACCTGAATCTTTTCTACTTCTCCACTTTTCACTACTTCATTTTGTTTTTCATTTACTACCTAGAAATATCATATTACTTTGTTGTGTTTTTCAATTACTTTTCCGCCTTAATAATATTTCGATTTCAGCGTTAACATCGCACACCTCACGTGCGATTGCTAGTTATATACATAAGCGGGTATGTAGTTTTCTACATTAACGCTTCAATTCTAATGATGTGGTTCTACCTAAAGAGTTCCACATGTATTAATAATTATATTATATTTTTTCCATCTAACAAATCATCATCTCGTAGTAGTAATAAATTGTATGCAACAAACACAACAAGCGTGATGTGACTAAGTTAAAGCCTATAGTGGAGATAATATTATTTTTCTTAGAACCAACACTACAATTTATATCACCATATTTCCGTGATCATCTTTGTGCTCTTTGTAGCACCTATGCGAGGAGTTATAAATATGTTTATTTTGAATGTAATGATAATTGTGTAAGGGATTTACAATTCCTTACGCAAAACATTTCAATGTCACGTGTTTCTGATTATTTATTTTTAAGGTTGTTTCGATTTCCTAAAATGTTTCCATTATTTTTTTAATGAGTTTTGCCAAATTATATTTACATTTTTATTATCTTTAGTTATCTATTGGTATTGGTGGAATTGATATAATCAAAATAAAATTACATTGTGGTTGTTATTTGTTTTATTTGTGTTTCACGGGGGTGATGTGAGGAGGGGGCGATCGACATTCTCGTTTAGTATGAAAATCATGTTCTATCTCTTTCATATATTATAAAATATAGAGATTGATTGTACCCATATGCTTACCTATATTAATATTTATGTGTAAATGCTCTATAGGCATCCCATTCAAATATAGGATTGGATATAAACTTACCATTCAAGATTTATTCATATGAATTTCAATCACATTAATATAAATACAAGTTATGTTTATATTTTAATATATTTATTTGTCCATCTATTGACGGAAACTTGTAATGCCCCATCCGGGACACAGAAAAACCAGACCAAAGTATAGCAACAATTTAGGGTAAATTTTTTTTTAAAGTGAATGCCTAATAATACAATTACATTTCCCGATATTAATTAATTTAACTAAATCATTTTACTTAATGCTCAACCACTATCCCCAACCAAATTTATTTATTTAATCTCCATGAAGACCACTAGGAACACCCTAGGAAGATACCAACCCCTTTACCAAAATTTAATCAGTTTTCCCTCCTTTTTATTTAAATTATCCACACACACACAACCTAATATTTTATTTCCCATTCCCATTAAAACTACCCATGACTCAAGGGATGTAGGGTTAATTTTTGACCCTAGGATCAAAAGGATCTCAGCCTTAGATCTAATTTTGCCCTAAACTTGCCCTAGCACATCTTTATCTAAACTTCTCTTTTGCTTTCTCATGTTATTTCTCTCATTTTAGATTTATTTCTTCTTGCAGGTTGTGTGGAGGATCCATGGAAGCTTACCCATTTCTTGTGTCTTCCTCCTTTGATGATAGCCGCCTCCCACCAAAATAATTCTTCTTTGTTTTTGTTTTAATCAAAGAGTACATGTGTTTGTTGATTGAAGGGGGGGGGGGGGGCGGGAGGCGGATCTGGGGCATGAGCCGCAGTTGAGGAGGTCGGGCGGCGGACAGGCGGTGAAATGTTTGTAAGGGCGCGTGGGGGGCGGGCGCAGGGGCGGACGGAGCGAGTTTGCTTTGGTGGGGGGGTCGGCATGGGGGCCGTGGAGAGTTTGGAGGGCGCGTGTGGGGAGGAGTTGCGCAGGGGCGGGGGAGGTCGTGGGGCGGACGACTTGGGGCGGGACAGCTGGGCTTGCGGCAGTTGACTGGGACAGTCGGATGGGTGGGGAGGGCCGACCCTCCCCAATACACTTTGTTTTAATTTATAGTATATCTTTGCACGGAGTTTGGAAGCGAACCCCCTCAAACATTATTATTTTTTTATTTTTATTTTTGTTTATAAATTATTTCTTTTGAAACGTTTTTCTATTTATTTAAATCTTTGTTTATTTAGTAAAAAGAAACATAACGTATATAGTATATGTTATAAAATATATATGTAAATCCATATTGATTTACGGAACTTAAACTAACTCACATTTATATTATTTTGTCAAATAAACTCATATAAATGATAGAGAATAGTGCTCTTAACTATCTAGTTGTATAAATAAATGAATAAATGTATTGAATGTTCATCTATAAGAAAACAAAAGGGAAGTTATTCCAAGTTGTAATCTTTCAGTTTTCCCTTGATAACTTAGTGACTTTATGGGGACTAAATCTCTTTATTTATTTATTTATTTATTTATTTATTTTTCAATAAGACAAGAACATTATGACTATGCTCCTACAGCAAAAGTTCATGTTAACTCAATATGCAAGGATTAAGATTACATTATAACAAGAGTGAAAAATTTCACTAAACATTCTTTCTTTACAAAAATGGACTTCCATCACATTCATATTAAAAGATCATTCGTTTTACAACATATTGCTTTTGAAGTAGCTTGAGGTCTAAATCACACCATGATTCCAAAATGTTTAAAATACATAAGGGTTCAAACAATCAAGTTCTCTTTTCAAGAATGAAGCAATATTCCAACAACATATGTTAAATCAAGATTACATGAGAATTTCAACTCTCAAGAGGAAAATTTCCAAGACAAGAAGAGAGTCAAATAAGACCATGCCACCAAAGATACTCCAGCACACCTCAAGGACAAGGCTCCAACTTCGAATGCTATACAAGGATTCAACTTCAAGAGAACAAGGCTTGTTTAACCTCCCAACCTTCAGGCATCATTACATGCCTTTCCAAGGGTTGGAAGACATGCTAGCCTCCCCCAAGCCCATGGGAGAGAGAGCTAGCTTCCACAACTTTGAGCACAAGATCTTTAGGGAGACAAACACCACAATACACTCACAAACAAGACCAAACCATGCATGAAGGAAAAACACAACATTGAGCAATAAAAGAAAAGAGGAGAAACCATATTCATCCTCTAAATTTGGGGAAGAGTAGATGAGATACCCGAAAGTGACATAAGGTGTGATCTAACAAAAGAATGCACACAACAAACTTCCTTCTCCACCTTATTTCTCCGAAGTCAACAAGATCCTCCTTATTACTCCATCCATTCACCAAAATCCTTCTTGGGAGGATTTTCAAACCCCTTGGGTTTCCTCTCCAAGAATGGGAAAGGGGTTCAAACCAAATGAACCCCTTTACCCACCTCAAACCATATGAGGGGAGTAAAGAAACCGACATGGCTTGCCCATCAAGCCATGGGGTTTGAGAGGGAAAATCCCTCTCTCTTCCCCCAAATAACTCAAACATCCATCAAACCATATGATGGATGGAGTAAAACAATACACAAATATACTCAAGCAACAAACCATACAAGCAACTAAACAAATAAATCAACTATGAGCAAGCTAAGATTTAGTAAAGGAACATACCACATAAATGAGCTCAAGAGGTTACCTCTAATAGCTCTCCAAAACAAGATTTTGCAACTTTCTTCCTCAAGCAATCCTCAAGCTCCAAATTTCTCAAGCACCAAGCCAAAAACTCCAAGAAAAGAAGAACCAACCAAAAAAGAAGAAGAAGCCCCTCACTATTCCCATGGATGGGAATTTGAAGAGGAGAAAGCAAGCATCCTCACAAATGAGGGGGTGACATGTGTCACCCCTCTCCCTCAACAAGGTCAAAGATGCCAAAACAAAAGAGAGAAAGGGTGAAATTATCTTTTTGCCCTTTTCTCCCAAATTCCCTAAAATGTTAGCAAGACAAAATAAGAGCAACTTTTGATAAATACACAAATCCACATCCCTTACATGGATGTGACAAAACAAGGGTAGAAAGGGAGGGAAAACTCCCTCAAGCCTTGAAAATAAGCCCCCCTACCCATTAGGTAGGGTCCAAGGGCTCATTTTTGTGTTGGGGGAACTCCCAAGCTATAAAGGGACCCCCAAAAATGCCCAAAATACCCTAATTTCGGGTTTTGCATTTTTGGCACAAGGGTAGAGGGTGTGGGGACCACCCAAGGGTCTCACATGTGACCCTAAACCCTTGTTATTAAGAGACACATTAAACATAATCAACAATTTAAAAGAAAGAGGAGTTATTAACTCCCAAAACAAGTTTACATCATAACCAACTACCCTAACCCAAATTAATAATTCAAAGCACAATACATTACATACATTGGGGTCACTCATAGTGCCCAAAATAATAATCACCTATACTAAGGCTTCACACAAAGAACATGGCTAGGACTCAGCCCGTGGGCTGCTTGTGCAAGATTGTGTAGCTAGTCTGAATCCCACGTTCTCCTATGACCTGTCACCTGCACACTCATTGCACACATTAACCGCATCTGTCCAATACAAGAGTAAACTAGCTGCTCACTAAGTGAATAGATTCAAACATGTAAATTAATGATATCACCATCATCAATGTGGAATGCACAATCTCACACAATTCGTCGTATGTTAGGTATTACAATACATATCATGTCATATCACCATGTCATCATGTATCCTCATCAGCAAAACAAATACGTTACAAAATCAAGGTATGTGACTAACTAATTATCCAACATGTATCAATTTGACCTAAATCACATAGAAAAGTGTTAGTGTCCACAATATCAAATAAAAGGTGTCAACCTACTAATCTAGTTAAATTAGCGCTACGCGCTCCAAATCACCATACGTGTTCATGAAAGCAAACCAACATATCCAAAATCCATAACTGTGGTTTAAGAATTCAGCAGATCATAGAGGCTAGAAAAAGTGGGCACTACAAAACTTCAAAATGAGATGGAAGAGTGAACCACTAAAAATTGGGGAGGTGGAGCCATTACAACAATCTTAATTTTTTTTTAATTGATTTCTTCCTCTAAACACATAATATTTTATAATAGTAATATAAAAATAGATTAACATAACGACTTTGAAAAGGAGGAAGGTATTGCAACAAAAATTAAATTATATTTAGATACCTTAACCCATAACTTAAATCATAGTCACATGTTTTTTATTTTTATGTCTTAGAATTTGAAAATTATTGGATATGGCTAGACAGTGCCTTTTACACCATAATTTGTTAATTTGTAGAAATCCCTCTCCCAATTATTAAATATTTGTATTTTTCTATTAATATTTTCCATGAGTCATCCATCAAAATAAAAGCTGTCTAATAACTTCAATAAGAGTTATCTTTAACCAAGAATTTTAACTAATCATAAACTCTACACTTTATTATATGTATATTTCAAACTCATTTCTTACAACTATATAATTTTACTTTTCTTTTGGGCGATCTAACTTACATGTCATTTTATCTCTAGAATGCTTTACCTTTCTCAAATCCTCTAGATAAATTAAAAGTGTTATATTTTGACTATTGTAACATCAATGAATGCTTATATTTTGCCTTCAAAATATCTCATTTATTTATTCATATAAGTCTCTTTTCTTACTTAATTTTTTTGGATTGGATTAAGAAATAGTTGCATTTCTAATTTTAAGTAGATTAAGTTAGTAAATCATCCATCCAAGATCACTAATGGAAACCGAGAGACCATATCTTATAAATAAAAATTCAAGTATCTAGAATGTATAAGTATTCATTTTAGAGAATATGATTATACATTCTAGAGTGTGATAATACATGTGAATATAACTAAATAGTCAAGACCAAAAAAAAGGTTAAATAAAAGAATTAAGTCCAACATGATGGTCACTCAATACAATATTAAGTTCTAATAAATTGATGACAATACCTTTTTCCAAGGATAAAACGTTCTAAAATATTAATATTCAAGAACGTTCAATCATATTTATCAACTACTTTTTGTAGACCTAATCAAGGATAATGTCTTTTAAAAAAAAATTAAGGTTGGGAAGCTATTAGATAAAAAAATCCTAATATGTGATGATGATGAAAAGTATATATGTAGGTTTATTAAGGAACCCTTAAAGGACTAATGTGATTTTTAACGTATATCATGTTAAATAGAAATTAAGTTGAGTAAAGTTCATTGACACTCATCATTCAAGAGGAAAATGATCTTTATTACAAAATTCCAATTTTGATACCATATCCATAGTATCTTATAATAACATACCATATTTCCTTATCTCAAATTAACATTTTAGTAACATGTGAAATTTAGACCTGAATTTTTGATGTGATTGATACTTTTATTTTTCATAACTTAGAAAGGTTGAATCCTATCCTTGATTGAGAATCAAAATTGCAACCATACTTCTTTTAAGTATTCTACTTTCCTTTTTATTTAAATTAAAAGTTTTTACTAATTATGACATTTGTGTTTAGGGAGAGATAAGTTAAAATGAAAATTGTAGGATTCAATTAGATATGTTTACACTACTTATGTTGTAAGATACTTACTAATGATGTAAGGTAATTTCCATCACCACAATACAAAGTAGTGTAGTTGTACCAAATATTTCTCCTAGAGTAAATTAAGTTCATATAATTATAGGGCCCCTATTACCTTCTATAGTTGTAGTGATCTTATGTTGTAAGATTTAATTCTAAAGATGGAAAATAACCAAAGTATTCATAATAGCATATTAAAGAGAAAATCCAAATAAAAAACATGGAAGTGAAATGCTACAATTATATTTTCAATATAAATATTGTGTTATGAACATAAGCCAACGTTTTACTAATCTAGACTATGATCAAAACCAAAAATAAATAAAGGTAATTTTCTTCTATATTATACACATGAAAAGATCCCCAAAAGTCATAAAGCTCATATGTAGGCGATTGGGTTTTTCGCAAACTCATAATTATTCAAGGTTATATTGCATTTACAATATATCAACTCTTGTTTCAATTTTTTATTATTGTATAATTAAATTATGTATTGAATGGCCCTTCATCTATTGGTGAAGTTGGTTGGCTTTGAATAATCCAACTACGGATCAAGTCTTGCTAAGTGCAAGACCCAAAGATACCCGATAAGGAGAGTCAAAATGGTTGAGGCCAGGATCGTGCCCTACGTGACTTTGATAGCATGGATGCCCCTTACTCGTAGTTGCTTAAGCGGAAGGTGATCACTAATTTAATTTGTATGCTTACTTGTAATTGTAAATCATTATATGCTTCCTTTGAACTATGGGCGAGAGATGTCGATAATCTATGTAATCTATTGTCACTTGAGTACACTTTTTAATAAATAAAAATAAAAAAATACGATATTAAAATACTTTTCAATACTTATTTTAATAAAGGAGATTCAAATTCTTTAATATTCTATTTTTATAATTTAATGTTATTTTTCAAGTGTACAATATCAATTACAATTCCTAATCATAAAAGTATATAAGAATGTACACAAATCTTCATCATGAAATCACAACCAATATTCACATGCCATATAGTAATTACTTATACTCAACAAACACTTGCAAACAAACTTTTCATTCTTTTTCCATAAACTCACATGCACTTATTATTATTCACAATATCCATGAAAGTATAATGCAAGATAAAAATTCAAGGAATACATTTTTGACCAGGGGGAAATTTTCTTAATGCATTAATATTAACACATACTTCATAGTGTTGGTATTTTTCTGGAAAAATACTTTGTCTATTCTTCCGAAAAGATTTCAAACCTATATTATGCCACTTCACAACAAAGACAATGGTTTCCTCTTATCAAATATAGTATAGATTCCCATTATAAATGGAACATAATTAAAGCATTGACTATCTTGAAAACTCTTTTTGAAAACCATAGTAAGATGAAAGCATGGCAAATGGAAAATTAGCTTGTTACTCTTTATCAACATAATAATTTTTGGCTTGAGAATTCATCATTCAAGTTATGAACTTAGGCTTCTATTTTCTAGAAGCTAAAATAAATCATGATGATATAGTTATTGTGACTATTCTATCTAAAGTAATTGGTTGTCCATAATAAAGTTTTGTCGCCAACTACTGCACATAGAAATACTCTGTGAAAATCTTATGTGGAAATTTTTTTATGCATTCCAGAAAAACTATAGAGAACTAAAAAAGTTTTTCATTAGTGATACAAGAGTTGGGGCACTAACTAATATGAATTAATAGTCAATTAGTTTAATTTTATTCCACAACCTAACACTAACACCGATAAGGTCCCACTTAATTGAAAAGGTATTAAATTTATCATATGCAATACGATTATTAATGTTCCACTTGCATTGATTTGAACCACACATTGGCTACCCTTGAATAAACCTTATTTCATTATCATCTACAATGACGAGTGTTGGCACTACGACAACACTTGTAAATTGTATATTTTAAAATACTAAAAATTCTCAAACAAAATCCAAGATTACTATCTCAAATTTGGTGATAAAGTATCAAAATAATTATTTTTACATTATAAAATAAAAATCAAACAAGTAAATTCAAACCATTTGGGAAGCCAACCAATGATATTCGAGGGTCAAATTTGGGCATCAAAATTTTCCAAGATCTCCCAAAACTTATTCCTTACGAAGAGCTCGAGTCAACTTTCCAACAAATTGTGGATGGGCCAAAATGGACACCATATGCTCCAGATATCGTCTACGCAAGAACAAGAGTCCATATGGTAAAACAAGGGCACATGTGATGCAATGATTGGACATGTTAAAAAAAACATGACAAGTGGGACAACGTGGCATTGACAAGTGGCGTTGAGGAAAAAAGGTCTTATTTTTACCTACAATTTTCGACAGTCAAAAAGAAGGTTTTTCAAATATAGGGTCCACTTTTATTTTGAAGGGGGCCGACCGCCTTAAATATCTCAATTGGCTCATCGAGTTAAAGATTGAGTTAGGTAGAGTCACAAATTGAGCGAGGATCAAGCTAGTGACCAAGTTCAAGGGCAATGATGTAGCCAATTTTAACACAAACTCAATACATTGCAAATATCTTGAACTCAAAAGAAAATAAATCTTCTCTTTCGTTATCGAATCAGGAATTACAATGCTTCATAAATAGGAAAATAAATCCCAACTCGATTTTCCAAGCAAACTCTAACTAATTTGACTAAATCTACTATAGGTAGCGGAATTTACTATTTTTAGTAGTTTACTAGAACCTACTATTCTTAGTAAGTTTGCATGCTTATTCGTACGGGCACGAAATTGCCACACATCTTCTACATGCCTAAATTAGAGGAATTGACAACTTTCTAACCTACTTTGCATTCAAGAGACTAAAATTACTAATGCCCTAAAATAGGAAAAAACTGAATTACAACTTAGATCCTAATTTTCGGCCTTCAGATGGCAGATTTTGGGCCCGAAAATGTGTCAAAACATGCTCAAACAGATTCAAACCGACACTCAAAGCACAAGTTATGACCTTTTCAAGTTCCTGCTAAAAATAGTGCATCAAGCAAGTTGTAGGTCAAGTTGGGCTTGGTGAGATCAACAACCAACCCACTCCACAACATACTACACGGACCATTGAGCTCAACAATGTCGAGTTGGCCAACCGATGCACCCCAAGTCAAGATTAAAAAAATGGCGAATTGATGTGGCTGAAGCCAAAATAACTCTGGGCGAGGGAAACTTTAAGCCCCATCCAGCTACCATCCCACTAAGTGTGGGATTTTCCATCCCAACCAACCCGCGACAAAAGAAGATCTTGGCGAGGTGCTCTTGGAGTTAATAATGTCCGATTCATACAGGGTAGCTCGTAGCATATCTCGGCGGATAGTGCAATGACATCATAGCTAGGTCAATAAAGACGGTGGACGGCTCAACAAGAGAGCTCGATGGGTAGGCTTGGTGCTCGCGACACCAACAGAGAAAAATGTGGTGGGGGTATCGAACCCCACACTTGTTGCGATCTATTATGGGTCGTAACCAACTTGCCCACCGAGTTGGCTATGTGATAAGCCAAGTGGATATTTCTTATATTCTAAACTTTTGGGTTGAGTCGGGTATATAAAGGCCTCAAACCCCCATTCAAAAACACGAGCTTCCAATCTCATTTGTAAATCTTGATTTGAACTTGTCAAGCATTGAGCAAATTTTTGAACACATAAGCCTTATTTGAAGGCATTAGAGTTATTTTTAACCCGTCCTATTATTTATTGCTTTGTAAATGCTTTCTGATCCTAAGTTTGGTGTTTATTACCCGACACTCAAAAATGAAGTAAAGGGTTTTGAGCGCACTAGAGGAGCATTGACAGACAACTGGAGCTTTGATTCTTTGTCATTCGCTTGGAGTTTTTAAAATCGAGCATTGTAACAATAGCTCTATTGGAGGAGTTAGCACTACATGGAGGCCGTGGAGGAGGATAGAAGGCATACATAACATACTACAACAATAATAAAGAGGCAAGATTATAGATAAAAAACAATCCACGGTGGAGAAATAAGCCCATCACCAAATTTTAATGCTTGAAGCATGCGAAACCATTACACTAGAGTGGAAGAAGGCACAAAGCACCTTGTAAATCCCAAATTTGAGGCTTTAAACTTACAAATACTTCTACAAACTTTGACATGGTGCACGTGTATTTTGAGAAAGTCCACCCTCTACAAATGTGCACAAAATGCCAATATATAGAAAATGGGGAGAGAGAGAGAGAGAAGAGTGGAAAACTCGGGTTTCTAGTTTCAACCAAAGAACAACATGCATTAATTCACTTTGAAAAAGACATGGGCACCCCCTACAAGACCATTTCCTCGCATCGCTTTGCTTACGGGAGGAAGTATGGGCACCATGAATGAAATGAAATGAAAGATTTTAATTACGTCCACGAGACCAACAGGTCTATGGGACCACAAAATAGTACCAAACCGCCTTAGACCAAAGTGGGCTTTTTGACCTCTTTTAGGAGGTTGCTCCTCTGTCGACTGATCTGTGACAACATTTCCCCAAGCTCTTTATTTGTTTTCCTCAAATAGTTCCACCATGGACCCGCTGGCTAGGATTTCTTCATATTTGGATCGAATACTAGTGAACTTAGGACATTGGAGAATAAAGTGTGCTTCCGTCTCAATTGCCCCGTATTGCATAGTACACAAGTTCTCTCTTCCCACTACTCCTTGGGTATTGTCCACCTCCCTATTTCACACCTAAGATTGTGAGAGCTAGTCCTTAGCTGAGCAATGAGGATCTTCTCTTGCCATTTTATTTCGGCCCCTATATAAGCTTTCTCCCGTGGTCACAGGTTGGGTTAAACTCAGTAATGTAATGTTGACGCTTCCTACTTGTTTTCTTCTGCCACATCATCAATTTGAACTTTTCATTTACATAGTTTTTGATGTCTCTGTTAAGCTTTGGGCATTCATTTAAGTTGATATCCCATTTTTTCATCCATTTGTAGTTTTGCTTCATCCACGTGTTCTTTCTTCTATGTAACTCTTCATCCATTGCATCCTTAGGCCATCTGCCTACTTGCATGTTTCCAACTTTTTTCAGGTAACCTATGAGCCTGGTCATGGCAGTTGCCTCCAGGGGAAAGAACCTGTTTCAGCCAAGATGATTTCATAGGGAACTGTAGCCTTGATTATGAACTGGTGTGTTATAAGCCTTTTTTGGATTCTCTCTAGTTGTCTCCAATTTATATTTTTCATTCCACTAGCCCATACCTCGCAGTCATACAACAACACTGGAATGACAAAGCAACCCAAACAAAACCTTAGTGGTCTTCCAATCCCATAATTTAGTGTTTCTGCACCTGTTTTGGAGCGCAAAGAGGGATTTCCATCCTCCTTGTATTCGTTTCATCTGCATATGTCCCACTTGAGCTTGCTATGAAAATCAAGGCCTAGACATTTGTACTCTGACACTATCTCCAAAGGCTCACCTTCAAACTGAAATTTGGTTGGTTTGTCTTCTTTACAAAAAAATCACAATTTTGGTTTTTCCAATGTTTACCTACATTCCTACTTCTTTGCAGAAAAGCTCTAAAGAGTGAAGGTGGATCCTCAGGTCTTGGATTGTTTCTGCCATTAGAATTAGATCATCTGCATATAACATGAGTTTCACCACATACTTAGCCAGGGGCACTCCATTACCTCCAAATTTGTTTATCCACTCTTCCAATTTGTCTATGTATAGTCCAAATAAGGTTGGAGAGAGAGGGCAGCCTTGCTTAACCCCTATATCACTCCCAAACCCTTTAGATAACCCTGCATGTGTTTTGATTTTAGCTTTCACTTGCTCATATAGTCTATGAACAACAACCCTGTAATGTGCTGGAACCCCTAACTCCTCCATTTTGTTCCACATTTTGTTCCTTGGAACCATGTCAAAATCTTTTTTGAAGTCCACAAAACAACAATAAGCATCCTTCTTTCGATCCCACCCATTTTCCACTAGATGTTTGAGTGTGACACAATGATCAATGGTTGAGTGTTTGGGTCTAAAACCAGCTAGTCGCTTTACTTTTTTTCCTCCACTCTCTCGCCCATTGCTGATCTTGTGCTCTATGATACTCCCAAATAATTTTGCAAACAATGGATTGACCATGATGGTTCGGTAATTTGAAGGCTTATTTACGTCTCCACTTTTGAACAACGGTATGGTTAGGCTGGTTGTCCACTCTTTGGGGAAGCCATTCCGAATAACCCCATTGAATATTTTCTTAATTTCAAAGGTGCGAATGTCTCGCCCCCACTTTAGGTGTTTACTTGAAGGTTGTCTAGTCACGCACTTTCCTTTTGCATGAGTTTTTGATCCCCAACATCATGTCTTCATCCGTGAAAAGAGTGCCATTAACCATGATATTGGGAGGAGGCACTTGTTCACTTTCCGTTCATACAATTGCTTTGAGTATTCTAAGCATTGATATGTTGTTATGATGTTCTCTATTTGCATTTTCTCTTACGAAATTCTCTCCGAACCTCTTTGGATCATATTTCCCTAAATAAATTAGTTCCTTCATTCGGATTTAGTGTACTCTTACTTTTTTCTTTCTCACTAGTTGTTCATATATTTTTATGTTTTCCTTTGTTCTACCTATGGACTTTAACACCTTTCGCGTTGCTTTGCACTCTTCATCATACCATGGGTTTGTTGGGAAGCTATGTGTTGTCTTCTTTTTAGGCTTTGTTGTCTTGCACTGTTAAGGGCTTCTTGAATAGCATCCATGAGCCACTCGCTCCTCCTGCAATCTGTAACTTGTTCTCCCTGATTTTCTCTTTCTTGAAGTTTGTCTTGCAATGTTGCTCTAAAAATTTGTTGATTTGTCTTAGTCAGAAGAATGCTTCTCTGAAACTGCAATTTACTTTGGCTAGGAATAACCTGATTTTCACTTGTGCTTGTCCATTATACATTGGATTTTCATAGAAATTGGTCTGTGGTTCAATTAAGTTCCATTGGAAAATCTTCTACTTCTAGTTCTTCTATTCTAGATATACAATTTTGTGAGCAAATGGCATAGTCAATTACACTCTTCCCATTGTGAGTCGCGCAAGTGTATTTCCCGATCCTTTCCATTTTCTCATAACCATTACATACAATCAAGTTGTGTATGATGCACATGCCTAAGAGCTCCTCTCCATATTGTGTAATGACTCCATACTCGTCTCTTGAGATTCTGAGTTGTTGTTGATTTTTCTCTTCTATCTTCCAAATAGGATTGAAATCTAGATCATAATTCCTTCCCATAATGTGTGCTTTGTTTGTTTATTGTCCTTGCATTGAAATCGCCTATTAGCACAATTCTCTCGCTCTTGCTATATTCTGAGATGTCCTTTTTAAGGATGAGTATGGGTCTTCTCGATCTAGATCATGTTTCCTATAGAATGTGGAGTTCTTAGGTGCAAAATAACATGTCGTTATGTTAAGGATATTGTTATTCTCTATGATTCTTATCCAAATGTACTGCTTGTTTTCATCTTGTTTCTCTATGTTGATATTTTTGCCCCATACTTCCTTTATTAACACCATTATACCCCCATGACCCTTTCCATTCTCTGTTGCTTTATTCCAAATTGTTGCTTTCTTGTAACCCACAAAATTCGGTGTATTGCATCCATCATGTTCATGTGTTTCTATCAGAATAATTATATCTCTATCTCTGGCTATGGGCCCTAACCCGGGTCCTCTTCTCTAAGGGTAACCTCTACAATTCCAACTTACCAACATAAGATGTTCCCGGGCGGGCCATACTTCCTATTTGTTGTATGTTTGTGTCGTTGTGATACATGCTTTCCCATTTTTTAGGTAAGCCCAACACCCTCTATTCCTTAATGCTTTCACTTTTTCCCATTCTCTGCTTCTCTCTCGTAACTGCTCAAAGGTGAAATCTTCATCTAAATAGAATTTTGAACCTCTTAGCATGCCTTTATTTCTTAGCAGTCTTGTTTTATCCTCGTGATTCGCCAAGGTAACACAAAGATGCCTATCCTTTCCTCCTTCTATGAACTTACCGATCCACCTGCTTGCTTGCTTGATTGTCCCTTTCCATTGTAATTGATCTGAAAGAAAGTTCCTTGTTAGGCTGAAAGTGTTTTCATCTTCTCCAAATTCCTTTACCCCTTTGATGATGATGTTTAATTCACATAAGCCTTAATTGATCTAAAAGAAAGTTCCTTGTTAGGTTTGAAAGTGTCCATGACTAAGCTTCTTCCAACTTGCCGCGTAATTCATTTTCTTTGGATTTTATGTTGTGAAGTGCTTCCTTTACTTCTTCAATTTGTTTTTCACCTCCAACCGTAAGTGGGGTTGAGTTGATGTTTTGTTTAAGAGTGTCATTCCTGTTGCCCAACTTTTGCTAGATTCGCAATTTTTGCCCTTTGTGTTTTTAAGAAGTTGTTTTCTTCACTCAGCGTTTGTGTGATGTTTGTCAGCTCTTCTATTTTCTTAACTTGCCATGTTTCTCTTGCCTCCATGTTTTCTATCCTTACTTTCAGATTCATTAACTCTTGCACATAGAGTTTCGAGGACCAAGTGAGTGGGGTCATTGTGGGACAGTACGTTTCTTCGCCCTCTTGATGATCTATACTTTCTGCATTAGGTGTTGTTCTGTTTGGTTTTACATCCTTTTTGCCTTTTTTGCGAGGTTCTTTGTTTGTTTCCTTTAGCACTTGTGGGTTGATTTTGTCCTGTTTTGCAGTGGAATTTTTACTTTCCATTGCCCTTAGTCGTGCTTTTCATAGACCCCGCACATGCGGTGAAAAATTGGGCTAGTTGCGCGCTCGAAGCTTCTTTCCGTTTGACAAGCATAGCACTGCTCGGGTCTGATTTTGTCCTGTTTTAAAATGGTAAAACGAAACCCCCGGGCATTTTTACTTTCATCATTGCCCTTTTTTATGATCGTGTGCGGGGATCTTTCATGCCTTAAAATCCCCAGTACTACTTGGCGTTGATATATATAGGTTGTACGGTCATTACTGGTGGCACTGGCATATTGAAATTTTGAGGAGCCCAACCTGTTGCGGGTATATAATTGGTAGCTCCTTATTCTTGTATATTCCAGTGGTCCCTTAGATGATCGAGCATGGGTGCAGCAATGTTGGGACCTCATGCTGTTTTGCAGTGCCCTTCGTGTTGGATTTACTGTTGGTTCAAACTGGTTCTCATTAAGCTCTGCTTGTTGTTCTCTTATCCCCAGTTTTACTAGTTATTTCCCTAATTTAGGTCTTCTTCCATTATGCCTGTTAGCCCTCCTGCTTGTACTTTGTCTCTGCAGTTCAAGATCTTAACAAGGATTCTTATATTAAGATTTCTAGATTCCAAAAGAAAAAAAAAAAACCCCTGTACTCTACCTTGCCCTGTCTTCTTCCCTGCAGACTTCTGATTGCTAGCTTTGAGTCTGTTACAATGTTTCTCTTGCCTTGGTTTCAATTGGTTTAACTGGTTTTGTATGGTTTGATGGTTTCCATTGATGAATGTGGTCTCAAGAAATCCCTAGTGCCTCAGATTTGCACTCCATATTGAAGGTAAATGCAAGGGAGATCTTTATTAACATACCCAGGTTCTCCTGATTGCTGCTTCCACTTGCCCGCGTCTGCACTCGGCACCCAGGCTCGCGTCTTGTGTTTCCTTCCTCCTGTGCCCTCGCTGATGTGACCTCGTTGTTCTATTAATTCACCATTAATTCTTGCAGTTGAGCTACATGGAATTTTCCTTTTATTATTGTTGGGTGAAATTTTCCCCTTTTAAACCCCATCAATTTCCTCGATTTTTTATGCCAAACTAGAGTGCACAACGAAACTGTTCCAATGAGATCAAGTTTGTAAAAATTGGGCTCTGAGGAAAAAGGTATCTCAAATCCGATTAATGGAGAAAAGGATGAAGCAGGTGTGTTCCACGTGGGCCTTGGTTTACCACTTTAATGCATTTTGTCTCAGGTTCAGATGAGTCGAAGTTCCAGAGAACTCGAGGAGGTAAGGAAGTGTACATTTAGTGTTGATTGAGCCCCAATCCGGTCGTAATTTTCGATGCCATGCCCTGCTTTGGTTAGCTAAAACACATATTCATCATCATTTCCATCTTGGGCGTGGAAATTTGGCAACAGGACCCTCAAGGAACCACTCATCACATCTCACAAAGAAAAGAGGAAACAGTTAAATGTGTTGCTCATAATTTCACAAACCATAAAGGGGAGGAAATTTTGGTTGAAGAAAATGTGCCCATGGAGGAAACATTGAAGATTACAATGAACAATTGCAAGCCAAACACGAACTTGTGAAGACGCTCGCTAAGCCCGGGTACTGATTGGCATATGTCCAATGCGTGTTAGATCAAGTATCATGCAAAACAAATCCTTGCAAAACACTAGAAGTGTTAGTACTCTTATGGTTGACAAAGGAAAAGGGAAATAATTTTGATCCCCTTTTTAAAACCAAGAAATTCAAAAACTCTCATTCGTCATTTGAATGTATAATAAACTATACAATTACATCATTTCTATTCTTTCTGAAATCAATTTTTCCATCAGTTTACTTTCCAATTTATCAATGGTGCCCTAGCATTCGTGAATCCGAACATAAAAGATTTCTTATATATAATTGTGTAATGTGGTTATTTTATTTAATATTTATTTACTTACCTACTTTACAATTATACAAATAGACTATTTTCTTTATTATTTATTCGTTTAACTATTGTACAAGAAAGCACTAATTCTTAATATGTTATCTTGGTGCAATTGGAAGAAACCAATATTGAAGCTAATTGTTCACTCTTGGTGCAATTGGAAGAAACCAATATTGAAGCTAATTGTTCACTAGATGTTTTGCTAAAACACTGCTTTGCTTACCCCTTGTGATAGAATTATTTGGTATCACAATAACAAAAAGTTACACTACCTCTTCACACATCATTTTCTTCAATCATTCATACTCATTAAGCAATAATTATTATTCTCTATAACCTTTTCAACAAAATCAGCACAACAAGATTGATTTTTATATGAGATTCTGTTAGCATATGGATTGCACGCATGCAAATGACATGCAACAAAGTGTGGGAACGAAGTCCCTCCTCAATGAAGGTGACGCTATTGCCTTTATTGAAAACCAAAGCTGTATTTACATCTCGTACATTCAAAATTGTATGTGGGGGTGTTTTGGAACATCAATGGAAGAAAAGTGAATGAAGGAAATGGAATAGAAAGAAGGAAAGGAGTGGAATGGAATGGATGAAAGAACATGCAAGAGTTAGGTAAAAACAGAGCCTAATATTGCATGAAGAGGAAAGATGAATAACCGACAAAATAAAACGGAGTTTGAGTTAGCCAAACAAGAACATGCAAAGGGAACACACATGAGCAAGTAGATAGTGAGCTTGATCATGAACTTGATTACTAATGTTGACAATAAGATCAAAGATAATATTTGCATGCAAGATTCAAACACCTAACATCTAATGAACATAAGAACACCAAATGTTACAAGAGACAATGAATGAGACACAAAGTTCTTATTCTATTAACTCCAAAATGTTTTTCACAAAGAACACAAAGTTTCTTCTTGAAACAAAGCTTGCACAAAAGTATCTTCTTCTCCTCTCTCAAAGTCACCCTTACAAATGAGCCCCTCACTTCCTTTTATAACCCAAAAGTTGGTTACGAAGTAGTTAGGGTTTTAAATGCACATTAAATAGGGCACTTAAGTGACTTTGACTTTTTTCAACCAACCTTTAAAAAGTGACTAAAAATAGAAACCACTTAAGTTAAAAGGTCATTTAAAGAAAAAATACATAAATAAAAGAAATGGGTACATGTGGACCCCACTTAAATGACTTGTATGCACACGTAGACATCTAGTCACAATATGCCACCTAGAAGACCCCTAAGATCAGTGCCTTATTGGGCCAAGAGATTTATCCCGATCGTGCAGGAATGAACTCATTGATGTGCTGCAATCCTCCAAATGACAAAGTCTTTGAAGTTTCAAACTTGAGCAATTCATCCACCCTCTCTATCGAGCAATATCCTGGTGTGAGAAGATTTGTCTTCATTCGTATTCATATTCACAATTCTCCACATGCTCGAGTACCTTTCCATGGTGAATTATTCATTTGTCACGAGATACCGTAAGTCGTTACACCACCTTGGTTTATCGAATCCAACTTACGGTCTTTCGCCATCGAGAAGATCTCCAAGAGCCAAAATTGCAATTCACCGCCTGGAGTTATGTCCTTTGTCTTTTCACCATCCCAAAGTGTTGATCTCCCGAGCGAATTCGTGAGACTTAGTCTTGAAATCCATCTCCTTTGCCCCATTGTGAACAAGTGGTGTTGAAAAATCATCGAAGTGATTTATGAATTCGTTGACACACACCTTAGCGTAGTATTTGGTCTTTTTTGGAGTGATGGATTCTAACATTTTTCGCTCAAGTTTTCACTATTGGCTTGATTACCCTCTTCAATTCTTCGAGGATATCATGTACAGTGAGAACCTCTCCAAGTAAATTATACATGGTTCTCGTGTTCGTTGGGAATTGATCTTCATCACGCCAAGTCACCTTCGGGTGTTCTTTTGAAATTGGATCTTCTTGTTGTGAGAAAGATGTTGTCGCCATTTTCTCCATTTGTGGTGATTCTTCAAATGTAGGTGGGGAAAAAACCGGATCATCAACTTTTGATTGATTGACTACTTTGGTATATTTTGAGGTACTTCATCAATGAGTTCCACCTCTAGAAATTGTGTGATATAGATTACAAGTGCTTGAGCATGAACCAATGCTGAATTATAGTGTTGAGTTGTTGATTAGGTCTCGAAGAATTAGGGCAATCATGCAAAGACGAATGATGACTGGAATTCGAGATGTGCTCCTTCTTCACTTAGGTGTTTAGACGACTCACTCACGAATGAGCCCTCAATCGTATCGCTCCTAGCTTGATTGTGAGCTCATGCATTTTCAACTTGAATTGATATCCATGCCCTTCGTGTCGTCTTACCTTCTTTCGAGAACCAAACTCTCTAAGTTCTTCTCTCGGCTCAACTCACTTGAATACCAAGCTTAACCTTCCAAACGATGAGAAAATACCTTTACCGATAAAGACCTAATGCTGCCATGATTATGACCCGTTGAAGATTCATATAATTGCATAGTAAATTGTGCTTCATGAATATTCTCGATATGAAATAACTATGAGATTCTCTTCCATGAGTTACATCGTAAAACAAGTAATGTCTCAATAGAGAAATAAACTTCAAGTCTCCACAGTAACACTCTCAGATTCACTTAATCGATTTTGATAAAAATGTCTTCAAGGAAAATCCGAATTTGAGGATGTATTCGACATGAAACCAGATAACAACATGTCGACTGCTTGTTGGAAGCGCAAAAAAGGCTTCTACTATAGCTGCAATTTTGCAACAACCGATGACATCGTGGTCGTAAAATGCAACTGAACATCAAGATCAACATCAACGATTCTCGATCGCCTCGGCATGGCAGATGGTCACACTTAGCTCTCTATGGAGGCCACCGATTTTCTACGAGATAAGTTTACTTCTCCGCCCGTGGCGCATATAGCCAATTACTTTCTCACCACGGCACTTTCTAGGAGACTTTCGTTCTACACTTCAGCGATATTAGCACGATTTTGAGAATCCACAACCTTCGCAACATCGTGGCGACAAACCTTCATTTCACCATCAATGAATCCACGATCGTAACATCATCAAGATTTGATTCATTCGTGGTTTAGGCAAAGTTTTCATACAAGCAGTGTGTGATCCATACTCGAAGAACATCATTGATTGATTGCATATGGATTGCCTGTTTTCAAGAGCAAGTTTCTTAATAAGGCACCATAATAGTGCTTGATACAACAAGATGAATAACATTCAACATTCCCCAGATTATGTGTTCCTGGTGGACCTCGCACCAAAGTTTGCACTCCAACTCCATTTTTGGACCATTGAAACTCCTATGAAGATGGTCGATAAAATTTGGTGGAAACAAGCATTTTTTGCTCCCCATTATTTGGAAATCTCGGGGATTTTTATTCTCATCGTTTGCATGCATGGAAAGCTTTTGTTCTTCTCCTTCGATGCAGGATGTTGTCTTGTCTATCCCGGCGCCTTCTCTTTCCCGGGCGCGTGGAAAGTTCTTTCTCTATGCCTCGAAATGCTCCTTTCGCATGCATGGAAAACTGTTCTTGCTTTGTTGTCTGAGCGCAGTGTGTGGACAGGATTTTTTATTATTTGTTTTAAAAACTTTTCCTTTCTCTTTACTTAAGCGTGGCTTGAAAAAACTTCGTTTCTTTATCTCTTCCACGACCAATGCGTGGCATTTTCTCCAAATGCGTATGGACTGTTCTCCTTCCTGTCTTTTCCTTCAACCAATGCGCATGTATTTCTCTTGCATAATGTTAACAAAGTATTATGTCTTCCTGAAGAAAAAGAAGCTTCTGACTTTTTCCACGGGTTTGATTAGTCTACGAGGATTAATTCAACTTCCTCTCATCCCGGGTAGTGGCTTAAGTGCCGTGGGAAATGGGAAAAGTAACGGGCAATTGCCAACGAATGGCAAAATGGGTTGTATCCGTCAATTTCCCCATGTGGGAAATTGGGGAATTTATGCCCGCTTACAATCCATGATTTGGCAATTAGGAGGAAAACCCACGTAAGGGAAATTTGAAGGAAATTGCCACGAAAGTGGAAACTGAAAGTTCGGGAAACCAACCCAGCTTGAAACAAAAGCTTACTTCCTCGGCACTAAAACTTGTTTGATGAACGTTAATTTATATTTATTTAATTAAATACTCCTTAAGTGATTTTTTTAAAAATTAATTTAATCAAACAAGGAGCAATTAATTAATTAAATATTAATTAATTATTTTAATGTATTTTAATGCGTTTTATAGCTTCATGGGAAGAGTTCTTGCCCGAAAATCACGAAACGGAGACCGAAACGATCACAAAAATAAGACGATCGCAAGGAGTCCAATGAACCACACAAAATAATACTTTTCAAAATTTTCTAATTTTTAATTATTTAATTATTTTTTTGACAATTTTCTTGCAATCAAAATTGGTCGATATTCATAAATATATTTATCCAAGTTGCTCCTTGAAAATTGGTTTTGTTTAAAATAAGAAATATCATAAAAATCATTTTTTAAAGTAACAAACTTCAAAGTTATTTTCCAACATTTTTATAATTTCTTCACAATAATATGAACATCATCCATTTTCTTTGTCTATAAAACCTCATTTCATGGAGAAAACAATAACTACCACACCAATATGGATGTTTGTTGAAACCAAAACAACCAACAAATAGGCGTAAAATAAGGCTATTCTATTTATTCCAGAGCTAATATACATGGTTGTTCAATTGTTCTCCTCCTTTCTTCTAGCTAATGATGCAAAAACTAAACCTCCTCATAGACCATTTGTCAATGTTGTATAATTGCAATTTCCACTACTTTTCTAAATAAAAATAAAAGCTTTATTTTCATACTTGTTCCTTATTACCTTGGTGGCTTTGTTTTTTTTTAACATCCTTAGTGCCACATGTTTAACAATGTATTTGGCACTATGGCCATAATTTTATATATTCTAGCAATTGTTTGGAAACATCTTTTGAAAAAGAGTCAAATATTATATACTTATTATTGGTGCGGGACTACTTAATTCTTATAATATTAGTGTATTTGTATGTTTACACATTATTAGTACATAATTAATTAATTTCTATAATTATTAGTGTATTTTGTTATTCTTAATTGTTAATAAGGAACTCGTATTTGGTGAAAGCATAATAACGTCTCACTAAGTGACCAAAAATATTTCAAAATTTTATTAAATAAATCTTAAAAACACTTCAAAACTGATTGGAAAACGAACTTCTAAAGCAATGTACAATTTTATATAGTCCATCATATCGCAAGTGCCTCAACCTTTATTTTTTTCATCAAAGGCAACACTTAATAAATGCTTAAAATGTGCACGTATAAAATACAATGTATTCTTTTTAAAATCCTTCATGTTTGAACGAACCATCATACCTAATATATGTATTCTCTTTAAAATTCTTTATGTATAACTAACCATCATACCTCATATATGTGACATTTGAATTTAAATTGAATATGATGGACAACCAAACCGACTTCTAATAGTCAATTATTTAAAAAGAGGACAAATGCAAGTGCAATTAACTTAAACGGAAGCCATACAAGAGGTCAACGGAATATTGTGAGACAAGAATAAGAGGGGGCTTTTAGATGATTTGGGATAAGCTAGATGCATCAAAATGGAAAAGTATGACATTTGAAGTCCACAAGGGTGGTGACATTGCCAAATTTAAACCAATTATTAATAAAAATGTGAATACATTATCCTCATAACAATTAAATGATCATGTACCAAAACTAGGTGTTGACTAGGAGCAATGGCTAGTAAGATAGTGCAATGTCAAAAAATGTTTTTGAGTATTTGCAAAATCTTTAACTATAAACTAAACTAACATGTAGGTTGTATAAGCTCCTTCCATTGGACAACCTTTATTTGCATCAAAAATAGAAAATTACGCATTATGATGTTTTATTTGTTAGGCAATAAACATATAGTTGAAAGAGGTGATTATGTTCCTAAATTCATGGAGACAACAAACTCTCAAATCTCTTCAATTTTGGAGCCATGCGGTTTAAAATAATGCTTGAAATGTGGTTTAAGTCTTGCAAATGAGTAACATTTAACCACCAAGGCAAACCCCTCCCCATATCCAAATAGTAAAATGTCACTCAATATCCTCTTCATATTTCCAATTTCAAAATTGGCTCATTTCCTAAATCCATGGAGACAACAAACTCCCAAATCTCTTCAATTTTGGAGCCATACGGTTTAAAATAATGCTTGAAAAGTGGTTTGAATCTTGCAAATGAGTAACATTTAACCACCAAGGTAAACCCCTCGTATCTAAATAGTAAAATGTCACTCAATATCCTCTTCATATTTTTAGTTTCAAAATTGGCTCATTGGAATCTCTACTAATTTGCAAAAGGGCCCAACTTCACGGTTTTTTTAATGTCGTTCTCAAAAAGGCTAATCACTTTTTCTAGTTTCATTGACTTTTTGTCCTCCATATAGTGAAGCACTTCAGAAGTTACATAGTGATTCGATTAGGGTCATTTTCCCTCATAACCTAAGTGCATGCATTCCACTTTTACAACTAATACTAGTATGTGCTTGCAGCTTGGGTAGCCACCTTCAAGAACTGCTACGGTCTTTTGACTTACTCGTTTTTGCCTTCATTTGGATGCTAAAGTCTAAAGTAGCATCTATTTAGTCGAATTCACGCAGGGCTACCTAAACCTTTATAATTTCAATGAAGCTCTAGTGGATTCTATATGAACCAAACCTCATAATTACTACTGACACCTAACATTAGTTTTGCTTTTGGTTTCTCTCGTTGATAGTCTTCCGTTCCTTGTATTGGAAAGGGTTCTCTTCGTTATTTAGTGATTTAAGTGTTTTCATATAGGTGGAATATGTGAATATAAACAAGAAGCCTTCCAAGAAAAGAAAGAGCATATTACATTCATATCATTTCTTTGAGAACAATTAAGAAATAAGAAATATCACCCCCATAAATAGCACACTGGTTTATTCAAAGCTATCATTGGATACACTATATGGCTCATGATTTCAACAAACCTTATCCAGCCGAATAATGGAAATGAACATATAAAAAGGGGAACTATTTCTAAATTGCAAGTCTCTTCCAATGATAAACAGGCCGGAGGGATGCACTTTTCTCATCTGATCATAATTCAACACAATATTTTCCAGGTTGATCATAGGTCAACATTGTTTGGCCATTCTTTTTTATAGAAAAGCCCCTGATCCGAATTTCCTCTTGCATAGAACTGTCTTTGTAGTCAACAGGTTCGAATATCCATCCATCATTCTTTACACGAGCTGACAACTTAACCTGAAACAAAATACAAGTTTAAATTAAGTGAACTGAGACAATCCTCCCATCTTTGGCATTGATAAATTTATGATTATCTAAACAATCATCCAATAATTAATTATTAGTATTTAAAAAGACAATTATGATTTCAAAAAATGATCTAAAGGCAATTTTACCTCGGCATCGTCGATACTATTTACTATGAGTGCCCCATCAAGAAAGAGGCTCTGAATGTAAATATTTGCACCTTTGATAACAAAAGTTGACTTCTGCGAAATTTGACAATTGCCTGACAATTTCTGCTTTAAGTCTGAAAATGTCGTGGCCCACTTTGGACTCCATACAATCCGTGGCCACACTTCAACTTCTTGTCCATTAAAAACTCCCACCTCAGGATCTTCTATTTCAGCTCCCACCTTGAATTTATATACGTCAAGCCCAAATGTAAAATCACATAGCAAACCATACTTAAATAGCCCTATGAGGCATTAATTCTTGCTAGTCTAAGAAATGGAAATGAACACTTCCATTTATTTGACTTGGGAAGTAATCATCAGAAAAATATTCCAATTGCGAATATCATGACACTGAGAAATATCAAATGAAATTCACAAAATATAGATGAAGTTCACTTTTAATTTTTTTCATGAGCTACGATAAATCTCAGCAGAAACCAAGCTATGCATGAAAAAATGACCCGTGATTTCTGCTTATTTTTACATTTGTACATTACTCGGATGCAAAGAGATAATTTTCCCTACAGTAAATTGTTTTTCAAATTAAAAAAACCCATTCAACAGTTGGAAATCAAAAGCTCGATACTCACATGATGGTTGTTGGCCTATTTGGGTTCGGTTATAATTAGATAATAAAAACAATTGTAGAGACTGATCATGCCACATAATAAGGAAAAGCTAACTACAGTCTAAATGGATTAATTTTTGTGCCTGCCATGGCAACATAAATCAACAAACAATGCAACATAAATGTCAAATTATTCTAGAGATGATTAATAAGGAATCCAATGAAATGTATTGTTCAAGCTTCATAAGTTTTTAGATAGAGAAACATAAGCTGATAAATTATTTGAATTTCTCTTTGCTTAATTGAAAGGACCATTATATGCAGGATAAATGCAGAAAGATGATAAATGAGGTACAATATGAAGGGTGATGAATCCCACAACATATCAATGTTCCATGTGGACATATCCCCTCCTTTGGGATGCAGCAAACGTTTCGATGTCACAAGGTCATAAGAGGGAATGTTCCTCCATTTTTTCTACCCTTTTCTCTCACATCTGCAGGATGTTTCCGAATTTTTTGAGCTTCCCATGGATGTTTCCTATTTTAGGTGGGGTACTTGGGGATGTCCTGAAGTCCCTAGGTCATCTCCAAATCTGATGTAAATGTCCCAAGGACGTCTTGACATCCCCCACATCCACACTGATTTTGAAAAGCAGGAAAAAAACAGATTTACAAAATTACGAAAACATCAAGTGGGGCATTTTCAAACAATTATTTTCATCATCATTGATAATATAACAATCAGATATTCATGTCTACAATTTTGTATTTGCATTTCAGTATTTCACTCAATTTTCAAGTTCAACTTTCATTAATCAATGTTGAATGTTCAATCTCATAGTTGTCAATGTTATTTAAATTTCAGCTCTTACGAATTTATGATGATGTTTAACAATTTAATTATACAATTGAAAAGGTATAAAACACAATTTTTAAATTTCCTCATGCGTGTGTATATACTTTTCAGTTCCCGGACATCCCTTTGTTGTCGCAAAAATCAGGGAAATTTTTGCCATCCCCAAAAATGAGTCCCCACATCCCACCACACCGGAAATGCACAGAAGCATTGCAAAATGTAAATAACAATGGGCTAGTTATAACATAAATAATGAGAATAAACTAATCTCGATCATAACTGGTAGAACTTATGAAAAAATAGAACAAAACAATTTTCAAGAACGCATTTTCATTTGAACATGGAAATATTTTAAACAATAAAATGCAACCAAAATTTTACACCATTTATAATACAATTAGAAAAAAGTATAAACCAAAAATAACGCTTCCTTTTATAACCTCTAGTATAAAACTTCAGCCAGACTACTCATTTCTGGTCATAACATTTTGCATTTTCTCTTCTAATAAAAGAAAGTTAATTGTATACAACCGGTTAATGAATTGACTGTCATTCATTAGACATAAGAGTATTACTAAAATCTGTTAACAGAGGATTCTGGATTACTACGCTACTCTGGTTGGTTTTTCTGGGTATTCATGCATATAGTCAACATCAAACACATTTCTCCTGACTATGGATTTCCTAGGGTCTAACATTATCTCTTTATCAACATGTTGATATTGATTATTTCTACATCATCTATACCCTTAGCCACTCCTCGTATCCTATGTAGACATATGCGCATATATGGGTTTCCAATCTCCTAATAGAGGCATCCAACAAATTATCCTCGAGAGTTTTACCATATAATCTAGCACCATGTTGTTTTCTGGTCTTAGCATGCAGAACAAAAGCGAGGGATGGGCCCTGCATTTTCTCTAAACTTCTTTTTCCTGTAGAGGAAGCCATTACTATGCCCAATTGTTGGTTAGAGATTAGCTCATACTCAGAAAGTATATTAGCAATAATCCTTTAACAAGGAGGGAAGGGGCGGAATGCTTTATTGTTTTTCCTGCTCTAAATTACTTTCATTTACTGTTTTCCAAACAATCTAGAAATTTCGGCAAGCATGGGGTGTATTCCTTAACACAGACCTAGACAAACCAAGTTGGGTTTCTTCTAGACAGATTTTATGGCTCGAACAAGGGATGCCAAATTGTTTGAAAGGAGAAAGCTTTTACCCAGTGACTCGAAAAAGTCTCAACTTCCTTTGTGAATTCCAAATCTCTACTAAGGGGCACTGTTCAGCTTTATATCCTAAGGGCTCAATTCCTCCACACTACTGGAGCACATTGTCAACTAGAACACTTTCTTAGCATGATTCCTCAACCAAATTCTTGGGAGGAATTGGGCAGCGAGCATCAATAAATGGCATACCTTAGCTTCGAAGGAAGACAGAGCATACCAACCTTTACACCATTTCCTCCAAGCTGTCTACCTCTTCCTCATGCATGACAATTGTTTATTATTTCAAGACCCTTTCTCAAGAATTGTGGTGTACGCCAGCATGCATGGGGGAAAACATTCATTGTGCCATCCCTCCATGTTGATGGCTTCGTCAGTGCCGCCCTCAACCCCCCAACACCCGCTCTCCCTCCCCACCCCCTTGATTGGACGTGTGGTGGTGGAAGGGATTAATTGAAATGAGTATCCCCCTCCATCTAACTTTTTGGAGACTTTTTGGGAAGCGTGGAAGCCAAATCATTTCTGGAGTTTGATAGGTGTAATGTCCCTTTTGGGCTCAAATCTAAAAGATATGGAATTTGCAAAAAACCCCAATGATAACAAACTGAAATAAATTTTCAAACCCTAGCAGCGACTGATTTTTATTAATTTATGGCAGCTCACATACACAAAACAGCTAGAAATAAATATAGAAACCCTTCAAAATATTTTATTCATGAGCTGGAACAATTATAAGACAAGAGCCCACCAGAAAAAAAAATTGTATTTTTGGACCAGCTGGAATAAATGAATGACAGCAGCAAATACACTTCACAAATATGGCTGGAAATAATGATTCCAAAGCCCAAATACAAGTCCGGAAAGTGCAATTAGCCTCTAAAAATATGAGGAACCCAATTACCAATAGAAAGTGAGTTGTCGTGCCCTAGAAGCCAACAAACTTCACCCCAAGAGGGGTTGCCACCATAGGAGAGGATCTGAAAACTCCCAAAAATGCCCTAACAGCCCTTTATCACAAAAACCTCGCTGAAATCACTGAATCAATTTATTGAAGCCCAATGGAAACCCCTGAATGGAGAATCCTCAAGGATTGAAGGGTTTTCGTCCTTCAATTAGGGAGCAAGGAGGGTTTTTGTCCTCACTTGCAGCCCCACAAGAGGATTTCCATCCTCAAGTGGAAAGGAATGAGCGAGAGCCCAAAACCTCACGAAAATTATGAATAGCAATAGATGATCCTCAAACAAGCCAAGCAACCTCCTTTTATACACAAATGGTGGCACAAACCTCTAGAACAATCTCCAAAAGGGGTCACCCCACTTGGAGAATTAATTTGATTTAATTATTGTCTTCTCCCTCTAGTTTCTTTCTCCACCTTGGGTCGGCCACTTTAACAAAAATAAATTTATCTTTTAATACTTTTCTCCTTTTTTATGTTTTCACTTTATCCCATAAAGTCGCTTCCTTTTAATCCCTTTAGCCAACATATAACAATGAATAGGCTAAATATTTTAAGTATTTAAAAATACCTTTTATTTTAATGATATTATTAAGCTACTCAAGATTTGGAAATGACTGGGCCGAACTTAATACATTATTAATTATTTTATTTTAGATAAGGGGACATTATTGTTGTCCCCTCCCAAATTTGTTTGCCCTCAAGCAAATGCAAGCTCCATTTTTCAACTCCTTGTATACCTCCAACCCTGGGCCCCAAATTGACATGCGCAACTCTTCAAAGTGAGGAAAAATTCAACATCTTCCACCCTTCTTTTCATCACCAATATCATGCCAACAAGCTCAACATACCTTTGGGCCTCCAAATGATCACCCAAAGCCTCTACTACTACGTTGAGGGAAGTCTTACCTTCCTCATCTCTCAATGTCCCCATTGATAGGGCAATAAACTCAGTTGCTCCTTCTCGTGCTTATCAAGTGCCAAGAACCTTGTACTCTCTTTGGTCATGTGAAAATATGCATTCACCGATTCATAAAATCTCTTCACCAACATGGAATGTCCCCAAAATGACACTATTGACTCCCACTTGGATTTTTGGCAAAGTCAAACCCCACATTGCAATTTATTAAATATATATCAAATTAATTTATGCAGATCTGAATTACATGTTAAAAAGTGCGACTAGGGTATGAGAGAAAATACAAACAAATCAGCAAGTAAATTATGGTTTTTCCACACCAATTTGATCCACTGAATTTACGAAGCCAATAGATAAAGAAAATTCCAAATTTTGAGACACAATAGACGCTGAAATAATTTAATAAAAATGCAAAAAAGCTGCCCTTAAATATAGCTGAAGATGGTACCTTTTTAACACCAAAATTTTTGAAATGAGGCTGGTTTGATTTATAAAAATCAGATTTACTAATGGCAACTCAAATCAGATCACAATCCCTTCCAAAACTCCAGATTCATCCCAAAAGTAGACTGAGAAAGGAATTGAAACACTACTGCAATCTTTCACTCCAAATCTTCTACAAATTCTGAACTTTACTCCTTCATTTGCTGAAAAGAAAAATATTGTTAACTCAATGATGCACAATGGAAACCCCAAGGTGGAGAATCCTCTTAAGTCTCTTGGAGGGTTTTCGTCCTCAAGAGGGTATTTCTAAAGGGTTTCGTCTTTAGAAATATTTTTGACAAAGCTTATGAGCTTCAGACAAATTCAGAAATGAGAGAATAATCAAATGGTGTCCTCCTAAGGCAAGTCGACTTGCCTTTATAGAACTTATGACCCAAATAGCCACCCTTCATGAATGATCACATTTTCCTCATATTAACTGCTTTTTACCACTTACCTTTCCTCTCTAGGCAAGTCGCATTTTTCTTTGGGTAATTTATTTTTTCTAAATGCTTTTTCCTTTTTCTATTTTCACTTTATCATCAAGTCATAATAATTAATATTAGTGTTTTGTAATTTTTTTCTTTTTTGGCACTTTATAATTGTTTAATATGACTTAAGTCACCCTTTGATTAACTCTTAGCCGTCTGGTAGAAAAAATAGGCCTAGGGTCTTCATCACCGTTATTTTAGAAAGAGGGGCATTTCAATCCTCACTTCCTCCAATTGTTTGCCCTCAAGCAATTCCAAAATCTTTTGTTTATGTGTCATGCACAATAAACAAAACTCGCTGAAATGATTCAAGATCCACGGCACCTGCACTGTACTGCCAAATAAGGTAAAACTTGCCACCACTTGTCACTTACAAAATGTTCATATATACATGGTTGCATCCAAGGTATTACATAATGCAAATTGCAGATTTTATCTTCTAGTTCATCACTTTTTCAAAATAAATATGAATATGCAACATATATGACATTATTTTGCTTGTACCATACCTCATGAAGTCACCATGATCCACAAAAGGCTGAATTTCTTCATAAATCAGTTGCTGCAATGTTATGCTTCTTTCTTCACCAATCACATCTTGTGCAATCTTCCCTTCTTGGAATATTCCTATCATGCTCTTGGCTGCCATTCTTTGAGGAACTCCCTTGTCACCACTTGTCACTTACAAAATGCTCATATATACATGGTTGCATCCAAGGTATTACATAATGCAAATTGCAAACTTTATCTTCCAGTTCATCACTCTTCTCAAAACAAATCTGAATATGCAACATATATGGCATTATTTTGCTTGTACCATACCTCATGAAGTCACCATGATCCACAAAAGGCTAAATTTCTTCATAAATCAGCTGCTGCAATGTTATGCTTCTTTCTTCACCAATCACATCTTGTGCAATATTCCCTTCTTGGAATATTCCTATCATGCTCTTGGCTGCTATTCTTGCACTTTGAATTTCAACTCCATGGTTTGGTAGTTTTGGTTGAATTCACCTATGGATTGAAGCCATTGTACACCAAGTACTAAATCCAAACCATCAATACCAACAACATAAAACTCATCACTTACCTCATGACCTCCCATGGTGAATTGGAGTTGAGGAATCTTCTTGGTGCATGTGATTGAATGTCCATCCGCCACAATCACATTGAATCCTTGGAAGTCTTCCTCTTGCAAACCCAATTTGGCAACCAAATCTTCATCAATGAAGTTGTGTGTTGCTCCACTATCAATCAATATGGTGATCTTTTGCCCAAGAAGATCACCTCTCACATGGAAAGCATAGAAACTAGGCAACATTGTCAATGTAGCTAAAGTAGCACCTATGACAACCACCTCATCTTCTTTTGCTTGATCTTTTGGATCAACATTACCTTCATCCTCATCATTATCTGAAACAACTTCAATGTAATGGATAGATCCTTTACCTTTGCAATGATGATTGGGTGTCCATGGGTCCTTGCAATCAAAGCATAATTTCTTCCTCCTTAATTCATTTCTTGCTTCAAATTCAAACTTGTTCATTTCCCATTCGGTGTTCTTCCTTGTTGCCTACATATTGTTGCTCCTTGCTTATCATTTGGGGTTGTCCTTGGTGGTTCACATGAACTTGTTTGTTTCCCCAAAGGTGATATTTTCTGCTGCCCAAACTACAAATTTCTATTCTTTCCCGCTATAAATTCCAGATTTAGTGATCTTTTGATAGCCTCTTGAAGAGATGAAGGCTCAAAAGCCTTTACCAAACCTCTAAGGGGTTCGGTCAAGCCCTCCATGAACAAAACTATTAATCTTCTTTCACTAATATCTGAAACCATGACTGCTAATTTATGAAAATCAGCAACATACCTTTCCACGGATGCCTCTTGCTTGAGTTGTGCCAACTCCCTGAAGTGTACCTCTGGATCTTTCTTGTCAAACCTTTCTGTTAGCCTTTTTCCAAACTCTTCAAGAGTGGTAATGGAACCATGTCCTTGTGTTACTAGACCATGATACCACCATTCGTGAGCCACACCTTCCAAATGCAAGGTGACAAATTTAAGGGCCTCTTCTTCATACATGGGATTTAATGATAAGTATCTAACTTTTGCAACCACGCTCTAGCAGAACATTTATCCATACCATCAAATGTGGGAAGAGTGATTTTACCCAATCTATGTTGAATATCTTTCCTTGGTTCTTGAGGATGACTCACCTTCTTCCTTGGTCCCTCGCTTCTTCTAAGCTGGCAAAAGTCTTTGAATGAAAGCAAATCCCTTGTGTGGGGATTCAATGATGCATACTCATCTCCATATAGATTTACTTCTTCCACAAACCGATGTGTTGGTGGTTGCTCCCTCTCCTCTTGTGGCTCATTTCTTTGAAGGAAATTAACAAGAAAGAATTTGGAAGGAGTCTTGTTTGAAACTCTTTCCATACGATAACTAGAAGAGCTTACTTCACCATGATTGCCTTGATTCCCAGTACTTATCCCTTGTAAGGCTCTACCCAAATCCATGCAATGGCTCCTATAAAGGAGTCTCTAAGATCTCTATATAACTCCAAACGGTTTTGCAGCTCTATTTCATCTAGAGAATATCTCATTCATGTAACTCAGCTCATCATCATTGGGAGGAGGTTTTTCGCTATCATACTCATCCATTGTCTTCTTCTTCAGGTGTTTCTTCTTTGATAAACTAAATGGATTTTCCTTGATTGCATTCAGATCTGATCTTTGTTTCCTTTTCCTCACGGGCTGGGAGGATTAATTGCTCGATACCACTTTGTAATGTCTCCAAAAGAATACTATTGACTCCCACTTGGATTTTTGGCAAATCCAAACCCCACAGTGCAATTTATTAAATATATATCAAATTAATTTTTGCAAATCTGAACTAAATGTTAAAAAGTGTGTCTAGGGTATGAGAGAAAATACAAACAAATCAGCAAGTAAATTATGGTTTTTCCACACTAATTTGATCCTGAATTTATGAAGCCAATAGATGAAGAAAATTCCAAATTTTGAGACACAATAAAGGCTGAAATAATTTAATAAAATATGCAGACAAGCTGCCCTTAAATATAGCTGAAGATAATACCTTTTCAACACCAAAAATTCTGAAATGAGGCTGATTTGATTTATAAAAAATCAGATTAATAGTGGCCACTCAAATCAGATCACAATCCCTTCCAAACACTCCATGTTCATCCCAAAAGTAGGTCGCTCCACAAGTAAAATGGCTAAGAAAGGAATTGAAACACTGCTGCAATCTTTCACTCCAAACCCTTCTACAAATTTTGAACTTTACTCCTCCCCAATCTGCTGAAAGAACACTGAAAAATATTGCTAACTCAACGATGCACAATGGAAACCCTAAAGTGAAGAATCTTCTAAGTCTCTTGGAGGGTTCATACTCAAGAGGGTATTTCTAAAGGGTTTTATCTTTAGAAATATTTTTAACAAAGCTTATGAGCTTCACACAAATTCAGAAATGAGAGAATAATCAAGTGGTGTCCTCCCTAGGCAAGTCAACTTGCCTTTATAGCACTTATGACCCAAATAGCCACCCTTCATGACCAATCAGATTTTCCTCATATTAAATGCTTTTACCACCTACCTTTCCTCTCTAAGCAAGTCACATTTTTCCTTGGGTAATTTATTTTTTCTAAATGCTTTTTGCCTTTTTCTATTTTCACTTTATCATTAAGTCATAATAATTAATATAAGTGCTTTATAATTTCTTTTTCTTTTTTGGCACTTTATAATAATTTAATATGACTTAAGTCACCCTTGTGATCACCCCTTAGCCGTCGGGTAGACAAAATAGGCCAAGGGTCTTCATCATCGTTATTTTAGAAAGAGGGACATTTCACAACACTTATATGGGTTGTTCCCACATGTGCAAGGTGCTGCCATGATGCCAAAGTGGCTGCCATTAGGATTTGCTTCAACTGAACCCCTTCCCAAACTTCTTCCATCCGCCAACATACAGTTGTACATGACTGACAAAAGCAGTTCCAGCACTCGGAAAATGTCATAACAGCAGCAAAATTGACATCCTTTTGCCCCAATCGAGCGTGTGAGCCATGTAGGAGATAAAAATGCTATTGGGAGTAAGTGCGTTAATGAAATAGAAGTTTAATGAGGGGTTGATAATGCTTATGACAACAACATTAAGATTGGAAATTTGGTGCATGGCTGTCCCAATTGCGTCCCTTCCATTTTTGGGTCAAAGAATATCATTGTCCCTTGTTCTCTGCATATGTATGCCAATCATTAGGCTTACTTCTTCCCTTTGCTTCTCATGTGTATGAGCATGCTAGACTAAACCACAATTACGTCTCTTCTTTTATCTCATCATTATTTTTGGACCTACACATAGAACAAACTTATTAATGAAATCAAGAGCTTCCACCAACATCCCGACAATTGTTCCATCATGCCTCATACACATGGTGTTCAGCTCTCTTCTATTGTTTTCCTTTCCCTCATATCTTTCCTTCCCATGATGGACTTCCAAAGGTCCATCCTTGCTACCTCAAGCATGGTTGTAGCCATAGCCGTGTCTTTTCTCATTCACAAATAGAATTTTAGTGGCTGGAAACCACCCTGTAACAATTGCAAATACCCCAATCATGGTAGTAGGCAGGAATTACTTTCACCATGTAACTAAAAGCCTTTTATGACTGTCATAAAAAGTGTTAGGAGGCTGAATCTGTTGCAAACAACAGGAAAAAAATAGGATAGCAGCTGTCATATTGTAAATTCTTCACAAAATTCATCAATGGCAATAGTATAGGGGCTGGAATCAGCCATATAATGACTAAAATTTCTTCAACAGCAACCATAAACTAAAAACTACTCAATTCAATGACTGAAACTATGTGCATGGCAGCAAAAATCTACTTGTAGATTGATCTCCCATCAGTCCTTACGACATGACAGCGAATGTTAAACTCCATGACATGTTGGACATCACTATCTCCTTGTGATCCTTCAGATAAATTATTGAGCACCCAACTATGTTGTATGGGAAGTGTTTGAAAATCAACATAAAGATCATATGGCTTATCCATTTTCCACATCAAGTATCTCGCTGCCCCAGCAACGGTGACTTCCTCCATAGTCTTATCTCCAAGTGTAGGATTTGGTTCCAATGAGTGACCTATGAATTGTGAGAATTTATTTTCCTTATGCGACTCCTCCTGAACTTTTCCAACCACATGCTCGTAATAAGGAACTCACTAGCAATATTGAACTTGTCCTTCACATTGAGGTGTTAATGCACAACAAACTCTATAAATTTTCTGTCATTCCAAGTGCAAGAGATGGAGAACTCAATAGTGACATCTACCTTGATCCTTAAAAGATCATCTAGGTTGCCAAAACAATCTTGGACTTGAATTGAAGAAGCGGCATGCTTCTTAAAATATTTCCCATGTTGACAAGAATCAATACTTGTTTTTGGCAACTATTTTTGTGGAAATCCCCTTGGCTAGAATGGCCATCTTTGTTATCCAAAAGTGCAGTCCTACGCTACTCCCTTGCAGCTGTGTAGTGACATGTCTTTCGACCTTGGATAAGTTCCATGGGCTGCAACCATTGAACTTGTATGATCTACCTAGTACTCCCAACATATTTCTTTTAAACGCAAGGAATGTTATTCTTATTCAATGTACTACCTTGAAGATGTTTATTAAAAACTTCAGCTCCATGCCACATTTTAGAAACATTTTTTCATACCTTTGGTTGTCCTCTCGAGTGTTTACCTTCTTTTGTCGAATGAGTATTTGTTGGGATGTCATTAGAATGCACACCTCCTTGGGATGAAGTAGGAGCCTTAGATAGATTTGCCTTCACACTATTGCTGGTGTCAAGTATCTTCCCAAAGCTGTCCTCAAAATCCACCTCATACGGCAACAACTCAATCTTTGGAGGAGTGATAGGTGCTTGTAGGGCTTCCATGGGTTGTTCTTTCTCAAAGTCGAGCAACTTTGATTGTTCTTCTTGCTCCACTATTACCATTTGGAAATTCTTTTCCTCTTCCTTCCTCAAGACATGCTACAAGTCTCCTTGTGTAGCTCGTGGTTTAGGTCTTGGTCCAATTCCAACACGATCTTTTTCAATCTCATGAAGTTGGCAAAAGTGATAATTCCAATCAGATCTCAACTGGAAGGGATCTATATTCAATGTAGCTGGAAGCAAATTCATCCATTATGGAGGGTTGAGTTTTCCTCACCGGAATGGTGTCTTCTATTGGAAGGAAAGTAGGCCGAAATGACCTAGATGAAGAACTACTCACGATTCTTGGTGCCCTGGATTTTATTGTTTACCCTTGAAGAGCTTCCTTCACCATTCGGATGTTGCATGGTATGGATTAGTCGTGCCATCATATTAGCCAATCTCTCTTGCCCTTGGGCAAACCTCTCAAACCTAGCATCATCAAAAATTATGTCCGCCATTTTATCTTCTCCTTTTGAATCGCAGCTAGTAAAATCAAGTGCTCGATACAAATGTAATTTCCCTTTTGGGCTCAAATTTGAATGATACGGAATTTGCCCAAAACCCCACTAATAAAGCAAACTAAAATAAATTTTCAAACCCTAGCAGCGACTGATTTTTATTAATTTATGGCAGCTCACTTACACAAAACAGATTTGAAATAAACATAGAAACCCTTGAACAATTATAATGATTCCAAATCCCAAATACAAATCCGGAAAGAGCAATCAACCTCTAAAAATATGAGGAACCCAATTACCAATAGAAAGTGAGTTTTACTTTTTGTGCCCTAGAAGCCAACAAACTTCACCCCGAGAGGAGTCGCCACCTTAGGAGAAGATCTAAAAACTCCCAAAAATGCTCGGCAGCCCTTTATCACTAGAACCCTCATGAAATCATTGAATCAATTTATTCAAGCCCAATGGAAAGCCCTGAATGGAGAATCCTCAAGGATTGAAGGGTTTTCGTCCTTGATTAGGGAACGAGGGTTTCCGTCCCCAAGTGGAAAGGAATGAGCGACAATCCAAAAACATGAATAGCAATAGATGATCCTCAAACAAGCCAAGCAACCTCCTTTAATACACAAATGATGGCATAGACCTCTAGAACAATCTCCAAAAGGGGTCGCCCCACTTGGAGAATTAATTTGATTTAATTATTTCCTTTTCCCTCCAGTTTCTTTCTTCACCTTGGGTCGGCCACTCTAGCAAAAATAAATTAATCTTTTAATATTTTTCTCCTTTTTATGTTTTCACTTTATTCCATGTAGTCCCTTCCTTTTCATCCCTATAGCCAACATATAATAATGAATAGGCTAAATACTTTTAAGTATTTAAAAATACCTTTTATTTTAATGATATTATTAAGTTACTCAAGACTTGCAAATGACCGGGCCCAACTTAAAACATTATTAATTATTTCATTTTTAAGAAGGGGAGATTACAATAGGCTACGCACATGCAGCCGAAAAGTGGCGTCCGAGCATGCTAAGGTCCTTCCCATACATGTTCGCAAGCAATATCGCTTGCTGCCTAGGCTCATTGCAGTACCCCTGACAACATGTGGTTCAATGCAAAATCAAAGTTATGTCAATATTTTCATAGAAGTGAAACACTGCCATGAAATACTTTTTATTATGAAAATATACCATCTGTAGCTAGATTTACATCTAAAAATTGGATCATGTGTGTAAACAGCATGAAAGAGCTCACTTACATCAGCGGGGCTTGCCATTTCAGAGCCAGCTTCTCTGCTGCATGTGCACAGCCTATGAGTCACTTTTCTCAATTCAACTCCTTTGTTTGCCACCCAGACTGTCACCTAGTTACCTTCTCTTTTGGTATGTCTGAATTTGATTGTTCCAACTTGCAGCGTAGTCATTTGACTTCTTTAAGAATTTATTTTATTCTCTGCATCTGTATTGCACCACCTGTCATTGTGTTAATTAGTATTTGAGAGCCTCTTATTATTATATTTTTCCAGCCTTTTATTGCTGCCAGTTGTGTCCCTTTAAGGAGTGTCATTGCCTCTTCCCTGTTCTTGGTGTCTTTACCAATGTCCAGAGAGTACACCATCTATGATTTCCCTAATGCTCTTGAAAACTCCTCCACCTACAGGTCCAGGATTCCCTTTTAGCTCCATAAAAGATTAGTTTCAGCTGACCCACTGTCAGGCAAATCCACAATAATTATTGCTTTTTACCTTTACTGGCACTAACCCCTTTATTGACAGTTCCTGTTTTATCACTATACACCGTATGTATTTAAATCCCCACCTACCCCAGTAATCAATTTTTACCTACTAATACCTTTTATCTTCTGTAAGCCTCCTCTCTAGACTTCCTAGCACAACCTTTTGTTTCTATGCTAAACACCCCCATTCGCCCACTTTAAACCCTATTGTCTCTAAATTGATTGACACTTTTACTAGTTCTAAAAGTGGTAATGCTGGCCCCAATGCCAAATACACCTCTAAAAATCCCCACACCACTCACCATAACAATAAAAAAATCCCATTTTCATCCAATCACGTTATAATTCAATAACTAGATAAAGCTACACTTTCCCCTTAGATAACATTTGGCATATTTCAGATTTCTGTGCAGCCATAGGCATTTAAAGGCAGTGCATGCAATCAGTATGGGTCTCTCATCATGGATAAGCTGAAGGATCTCTTTATCGAATTTTGAAGAATTTAATCAGCAATATGAAAGTCATAGTATTTATCATAACTGTCAGCCCAAATATAAAGTATGTGTTCTGTAATTTCCTCATTTGGATCTTTTAAGACTGTTGGAAATAGAAATGGAATACTATGCTTACAGCTGAATTGCCAAAGCCCCTGCATCCAATCCAGACCAAGGCTTGTGCGCAAGTAAATTTTTTTAGCCTTTTGTCTAATATACTTTGTTGTTTAATCCAAAAACAAATAATTCAAAGGTAGAAAATACTTGGAGGATTCCATCCATACCTTTCTAAGAATTTTGCAATGTGCCCTATAAATGGCCATTTCTCCACTTGTCCCACTATGATAAGGATTACCCTTTGGTACCTGCCTCACAAACCATACATAAACATTATTAGGATTTCACAAACGATGTCAAACGCTAAGAATATTGACAATTTTACAAACATATGAATCCTCTCCATAGTCGTAAGTACATGTAAACTTCATTCTAATGTCCTCAAGCATGTTGCATCGACTCAAAAGTGGAAATGGTACACCAATGAAGATAAGCCATGCTTGACGAGGAACATTTGTGCCAAAATGCACAAAATTTCAAGATGGTTAAATGCAAGTAGTAATTAAGGAGTCGACTTCAAGGAAGATGTAAACAAGATATAATGCTCATGTTCTAAATTTTCAATCAATATCAATGTATCTGATGGAGAAAAATTATGTTACTGTGCATAAATGGCCAAAGTGGATTAATGGGATTTCGCAAGTAGAGACATTCACAATAGAAAGTACCAGGAAAAACAGAATCCCATAACTTAAAAAAGAACCAAAACATAAATAGAAAAGGTAAACCCAAAGCAGGTACACCCAAATCGTTAATTCAAGTTCAAGCACAAAAAGCCATGTGAGAAAAGACCCTTTATGGAAACAATGGCTGATGAAGACCAAATCTGCAGAGAAAGGGTGGAAGCCCGCACAGTAATACCCTAATTTTTGTATAATTTTGTGTATATAACATAAGGTGTTTTGAGGAAAACCTACCGATAAAATGAGGTGTGCAAAATGCAATGCCCAATGAAGTTTAGAATACACTCAAGTATATCATATAAATGTTATTGTTTTTTTGTTTCAGCAAAGCATTTGAAGTAAAGAATATGCCATAGATAAAAGTTCACTAAATAAAGAAAAGCTGTAGGAATGCTCAAGGACTATGAAGTCTCAATTATAGATGCAATGTCAAAAAGAAATCTCAAAGTACATTAGGTAGCTGATGGGTATCAGCCTGCAACTTTTTAAAAAAGTTAACAAATATAATCTTGAATTGGAAAACAGTACAACTATTCTTCCTCACCCTAAGCGGTTGGAATTTTCTGTTGTCCTTTTCTATGTTGTCAAGAGTTTTTACAAATCCAACTTCGGATGAGGAGATAAGATTTTGTAATAAGTGTTATGAATTGTGGATTAAATAATCTTATACAACATGCATAAGTAAATGAGATGCCATGATTGTAGCATATCTAATGTTGAGTCATTGAGAAAAATTTAGGTTGGAAAGCCTTTGGGAAGAGATTTGTCTAGGGAGATTGCTTTCTCATGGCTAATTTGTTTGTAATACATTGTATTATCTTTTGACATGTTTATGGTTTATCCCTGCTTTGGTTTCAACCCATTTGATAGTTAGGATCTTTTTGTACTTTTATGTTTTAGGCCTTTGGCTTCTAGCCTCTTTTTGGAGCTAACTTTTACTACCACGTGCTATTTGTACTGATTATATGTTTGATCCCAATTACCTATTTCGGCCATATGTAATATTAATGTAATTTATATCCTCTACTTCTTTGTAAACTGTCCTTTGTAATAGGTGCCACAATCTGAATTATGTTGTTATCATATTGTAGAACACTATATTTGGACCAAAGCCAATTGGCAATAATTATTTGGCATTTATCCCAGCCCTTTCCCATTTATATAGTTAATTGACTTAATCCTACACACATCTCACTCAATCCCATGTCCCAAAACCACCAAGTCAATACTTGTCACTTAGTTTAGCTCAACAAAAACCTTCGTGCTATATACAGAACATATCTTTGGACTCCTAGCCACCTTTCTTCACTTTCAGATTTGGTATTAAGCTAAGTAGGGGCGGAATCGATCGACGGTTCTGACCTTGGTTGGCATTTTTGTCCTAAGCACTTCAAATGATCAAATTTTCAAATGCACAAGTTACCTTGGTTAGTTTAGGGTCATTTGAGTAGGAAAACCAATCGCATAAGTCAAATATAAAAGCACAAACACCCTACTCGTTAGATGACTGTAATGTCCCCTTTTCTAAATAAAAAAAGAATTAATAATATTTTAAGTTGGGCCCAACCAATTCTTATTTTGGGACAGCTTCATATTATTATTATATAATAAAAGGTATTTACAAATAAAAATTATTTTTAAATACTCTTATGAGACTGGTCTTCTTAAGGGAAGATTAAAAAGTGCATTAGGCTTCTAATTCATCCTTGACACCAAAAAGGAGGATATAAAGGTGGATCGAATGGCCTAAGAAAGGTTATGCATGTTTATTTCAAAGATTGATATCTTGGGTTTGTGCACGGCGTGCCCTACTCTCTCGAAGATGAAGACCTTTGGTGTGGCTCAACTTTGAGGACGAAAACCCACATTGGATCCTATTGGGGACGAAACCCTCAATAGTCACAACAATTTGGGACGGAGACCCTCATTTGTTGCATTGGTGGCTTCATACGGGAGTCACAAGTGGACTTAATTGGCAGATTTCTAGAACAGCAAGGTGTTTATATGTGCTTAGGGAACTCCTTCAATTAGTGTACTTTCTAGGGTGTTGGCACCCTTCCTTCTTTGGAGCGACCCACCTGGGAAGTTCGGGATCAATTTTGAGAGGGTTTCCATGGTTGGAAAATTGTGATTTCACTTTCACTGGATAGCTGATCTCTTCAAGATCATTTTGAACATTGGTTCGTTTTGAAACTTTAAGTATTGATGTAGTTATGAATTTTGAAGTTTCAGTTGTATTTGCACTTGAAATAAATTTACAAAATATATTTTTGCTTAAGATTTCATCTTGCTGGATTTATTGAGTATTTGGGATATTTCTATGTTAATTTTCAGTTCATATTGCATGTGAATTATTGTTCCTAAGTGCCGGTACAATTTGCAGCCCTAGAGGGATATTAATTAATGTTCTAAGCTGATTTTGATACCATAAAAGTCTAATTTCTAATATTGTTGGATCTGCTGTTATAAAAACAGATAATTTTCAGTTGGGTCTTAGTGTATTTCATATCTGATTCTTAGGGTTTGTGCCAAACCCTTATTTTCAGTTGAAACCCTAGAAAGCAACATTACAAGGACCTCACTGTGACATCTTTGGCTATCTAGGGGCTCTCACACTAAAAGATAAACTATCATTGCATTATTACTCTTGATTCTTGAAGCACATCATCAAGTCCTCAAGTTTGAATACATTTCATATTGCTAGCCTAGATAACTCTCACATTCTATAACTCACACCATAGATCATTGCCAAGTTGTCGGAGGCCTTATAAGGGTCTCACCAAGACACTATTTTGTTCACATTTCCACACATTCACCAGGTGGAAGAACTATGTGCAGCTTGATCCCTCTTCAAAGGCTTGATCCCTCTTCAAAGTATTGGTACATAGTGCGGCGCTCGTCACATCATTGGGGTGGGGTGCGGTGAGGTTAGTCTAGCCAAATTGGACTAACCCTTTTTGAGTCTTCAAAGAGAGTTAGGGTTTTGCACAAAGAAGAGGTCATATCCAATCGCAAAAGCACGATCGCAAATGTTGAACCCAGAGACAGTAGAATTAGGTTCCAAAACTCAAATCTAGATTAGGGCATTAGAGGGTGGCGGCCTTAAGAAGGCGAAACCACCAAGACATTTTTGCTCTATTCAAGTGAACCTTGTCTGCACTCAATTTTATCACTCCAAATTTTGTAGGCGTGTTTACCATACTCTACATAGATCATTTCTCCAAATTCAAATTATTGTCACTTTGTCACTACCTATTTAAGGTGAATATGTTCTCAAACCTTAACCCTAACTTTTAATCTAGCTTATCTAGAGCTTGTTAGTTTCGTACTTAATCAACACATATTTAGTATCTGTGTATTTTTGTATTTCTAATTCTAAATCATAATATTTACACTACTAATTATCTTAAATAGATTAGCACTAGTTTTATATGACACATTAACTTTTGGATGATGGCCAATAATTCCTCTTCAACAAAAGGTTTATAACATTGTTGAATATAACGTTGGGTAAGACGCATGGCATCTACTTGTTGATTACACATCAATCCCCATTTCGACGTAACGGATTTCTATTTTTCCAATATTCCTCCTATGTATGGTAGATTTGTGAAAATGCTTGATATTACAATATCCATTCGTATATGACATCCACAATTTCATCCTCAACTAATTTCTAATTGAAAGGAGCCGCCTTAACCACTTTCTAAT
>CM031236.1:623051943-623297874 GCA_018340775.1 Taxus wallichiana var. yunnanensis | reverse complement strand
GGTACGTATTGCTGAAATCTATATAAAGTATGAAAATCATGGATTATATATAGTGATGGTTTTATAGATGATGGAAGGAAGGTGGAAAGATGGTAAATAATTGATTGGTAAAGGAATAATTGAGGTATTTTGGAGGCATATTATTGAGAAAAACATAATAATACATGTAGAAGTCATAGTGGATGATGAGTTTCGAGAAAAGTGTAGAGAAAAATGAGCCTTGGAATATGTTAGAAATGTTGGAATATGGAGCAGCGAAATGTGAGTTTTGGCTCTAAGTCAAGTTCTAAGAAGTCAAAACTAGCACGTTGGTGAACTTCATTTGCTCACACACATGTGTGAGATGTGAGTGAAACCTAAGGCTTTGAAGGATTCCTAGCATATGAGGTTGATAAAGAGCTGCTTTGAAATAAAGAAGAATGAGGTAAAAAAAGACATTAAAACTTGTAAAGAGCATGCTTAAGAACCTGAATTAGTGAGTTCCACACCCTCTAAAAATCCTTCATTTAGAGTGATGGAGAAAATTAAATATTTTAGTCATGAAATTATTTTTGAAAATCTAATGTGATGATTTGGGAATGTAGAATAATCCTTGTAATTCATTTTGGTTGTGGTCTCATTCTCGAGGATAGTTTCTGAAGGTAATCAAATACCTTTTTTTTTAAATAAAATTAATGGTACTCTTGATGTCAATGCTTGATATAAAAATTCAAGATGAAATTTATAATGTGGGATAAATATTGGGATGTGCCACAATGTCCAAGAAGAGCTCTGAGGTTGGTTATTTGCATAATTTTTTCTTAGAAACCATGTCAACTAATATGGTCACCTCTTAAGGGCTTTGAAGGCGCGTGGAACTAGTGAATTGTGGATCTGAATGAATGAGGATGTAAATGCTTGTTTTGAGAATGTTTTGAGCATAAAAAATGATATAAATTAAACATGGTTTTTTAAATCTCATGAATTGATCAGCGGGTGATTTTTTGGCGTCCCGAAGTTCAAATGATCTAAATTTCCCTGTTTAGACCTATCAACTAGGTTTGAAAACCCTTAGGCCTTGATTATGAATTTATCCACACAATTTTGATGGAAATGTGTGCTTTAAATTCTAATTAGAGGACCACCTACGATGATTTGATACGTATGCATGTGTTTATCATGAACTATTTTTGGAGTGTTATAAGATACTCTAAACAGAGACTAGTTTTTAGGACCTAAATGTTAGGAAAGCAAGGGATCAAATATATGGAACAATCCTTCACAAAATCGCATGCAAATGATGAAAAATAATATGTAGAAAATATTACCCGATATTAAAAATAAACGTAGAATAAAAGGAACACAACACAAAGAGACAACATTTAACATGGTTCAGCCTAATTTGGAGCTACGTCCAACAAGAATCACTGGCTCATGATTTTATTATAAGTCACCTCTCTCTCAAAACAATACCCAAATTTGCTTGGAGCCTATGCTCAAACAAATTCTACAGAAAATTACACTTCAAATCACGTACACATCTACAATGTTACATCAACCCTACCATATGCACATAACCACAAGTAGAGTAACTACTTAAGCCATTTTACAATCCACCATGGGCCAAAACCGTCCCATAAACCTATAGGTCAAAACATTTTGCCCATATGAAAAGAACACATTCCCCAAAATATCAAGCATGATTTTAACGAGGATGAAAAAAACGTACGAAATTCTCGAGGCTGCGCACTCTCCACAGATCCTGCTATCTGGTGATACCAGGAACCACACTGCCGAGGGTCGTCCTAAAATCCCCGAACCCAAAGCGATGAAATAATTGTGGATAGTGTACAAGATAATACTTTTAGTGTTCAATCTTGACACTTCCACACATGAAAATAGGCTCCATAACATAGCAATCTCCACTTGGAGACTATTTTCCTTCGAGCAAGATTCTCGACCCTTCAGCATTGTCATGAAGACCAATAAAAAGCTTAACGTAGCTTCGATTTCCACTCAGACCACCTTGGTCATCATGTCCATATAGGATTATGAGTGGTATGAATCTTCTCGACTTCAATTTCTTTTCTTCCTCCAAAGTTGTGCTAATGAAATGGTACCTTAAATGTATATGCTTCATCTGAGATTGGAAACCAAATTTTTTAGCTAGGTGTATAATGCACTCACAGCTATCAATATATATTATCCTCCTCATTATTATGCCCCAACTCCTCAATCTATTGTTGTAAAAAAATTATTTCTTTGGTTTACTACCTTGGCAACAACATACTCGCCTCATGGTTCACAAAGCCACTGCCCTTCTATAGTCGTGAAATTCGGCTCACGGTTATCCCACCTATAGTGAAAATATAACCTATTTTTCTCCTCCTACTGCCTACATATCTCCACCATATATGAATCTACATAACAAGAAAAGTGGTGTAGATCCACTATATCATAAAAACTATCCCCATGGTCCTCTCAAATCTACTGAAGGATCCACTTTACTTCTGTCGGTGATCTTACTGGATCACTCATAAATCTACTCACCATCTCCCACCGTGCGCCCATGGGAAATATCAAGCCCCTAGTGCACACCATTCCATGCATCAAAATACCAAACCATTGATGAGTAAGGTACCTTGGACATTTTTTTCTCTCTTTCTTTTCTTGGGACACTTTGATCATTTGGATAACTTGAAATGGCCTTCCAAAGGAGTCCCAACCGGTTTAACATCTTAAATATTAAACCACTCAAGACCTTCTTAATGTACTCTTCCCGAGATAAAGTCATATTTTTCCTTCCTATCCCTATATATTCTCATACCAAGGATTTTTTTGGCTCCCCCAAATCATTCATATCAAAGATTCACTTAGCTTCTTCTTGAGAACTTTTATTTCCTGCATGTTCTTTACATACAACTCTGACATGTCATCCACATACAAACACATGATAATATAATTTCCATCCTAAAATTTCTTTGTATACGTAATGGTTAGACTAACATCTAATAGAACTCTTTCTCCATCATGAAGATATAAAATTTCTTATACCATTGACGTGGAGCTTGTTTGAGAAGCCATACAAGATCTTCTTCGGTTTGTACACCATCTCTCTTTATCTTTGACCTCATACCCTAAGAGCTGTACGTATATTAAAGAACATCCTCTAAATCACCATGGAGAAATGTAGTCTTTACATCTATTTTTCTAAGTGAAATTCTTCAGCTACCACTATTCCAAGAATCAGTTCTTATACAAGTCATTTTTACTACATAGAGAGAAAAATCTCATTAAAATATATACCTTTTTTTTGCAAAACCCTTGACCACCAACCGGGCCTCAGATGCATCTTTTCTTTCCTCCTTCTTCCTCTTTAACTCAGTACACCCAATTTTTTCTACATGCTGTTATTTTACCTTAGGGTAGCTTCACCAAATCCCAATCCTTGGTTCTCCATGAGAGTTTTGATGCTCTTCATTCAAGGCTTGCTCCCACTTCTTCCTAACATCTACCTACATTGCTTCATCAAATATCTCTTGCTCTCCATTGTCGGTGAATAATAAATAATAAAGAGAAATAGGAGAAAATTTTCAAGTTCTCTTCTTACCCTAGACCTCCTCAATATAGGAGTTTGGGGTTCTGTATAGTAGGTTCTAAACGATTCATGGGTCACTTTCCCATCTAGAAGATCCTCTACCCACTGCATATTCTTTCTTAGATTCTTCCCTATTTTCTTATAGTTGTTGCTTATACATAACTTTCTCATTAAAGACCACATCCATAGAATCGAATGATTTTCTTGTCCTTAATACTCCGAACATTTAAATCCAATGTCATCACCACCATAACTTCATGAAAGTACATTTTTCTTATTTAGCCTCTAGCTTGGTCCTATCATCCTTGTCATATGAAAAAACACCTCACATCCAAAGACTACTAAGAAATGAATAATCAAATTTCTTACCATACCAAGCCTCCTCGGGTATGCCTCCATCGAGGAACTTGAGGGTCCTTTGTTATAAAGTACACAACATGTGCTCACCACTTCTTCCAAAAAAAGAAGTCATCCTACATGTAACCTCATGCTCCTAACACATTCCATTATTGTTTTGTTCATCCTTTTTGACACCCCATTCTGTGCGAGTTCTTGGAACCATCATTTTCCTTAGATTCCATTCTTAGAATAATAATCATGGAAACTCATTACTCTGAATACTCCCCTCCATTATTTGACCTGAGACATTTTAGCTTAAGACTGTTTCATTCTCAACCAAGGCTTTCCATTTAACAAAAGTGTCAAATACATCAGATTTGTATCTAATACAATATACCCAAACTTTCCTTTTTGCATCATCAATAAAAGTAACATAATAATTTGAACCCCAAGAGATGATACATGAGTCGGGCCCCACACATCATAATGTACCATCTATAACTTACTCTCTTTATTTTTAGGTCTAACCTTAGAAATGTTACTCGGTTTATTTCCCATATACACATTCTCACAAAAATCCAAACCTATTTTTGTATATCGAGAAAATCCTTCTTTATGATATCCATGCCCTTATGGCTCATATGGTGAGCCTATACTACCACAATGTTGTATCTACATTTGAAGCCACAAATTACAAGTATTAGTACTATCGGTGGTTAAATACAAGTTTCCAACCTTCTTTACCTCTTTCCACAACAAGATCACCCTTGGTAACCTTCCAAGAGGCCAGTTCTGTAAATATCACAATACAACCATCACTTCCTAACTTTCCCCCCGATATCAAATTTCTTTTTAATGTAGGCACACGTATGACATCCTTCAATAGCAAAGTATTCCCATTCTGCATATTAAAATGAAAAAACATTTTCTAACTATCTATCTGAGGCTCATCATCACCAAGAAAAACATGCCCAAAATCCCTTGAACATAATAAAAAATAATACCTATTTGGAGTAGCATGGAAAGAAGGTCTCAAATCTAAAACCCAAGATTTAATAATATTATAAAAAGAAAGAATCAAACCATCCTAACATACATCACCTATTGCCACATTTTCCTCCTTGTTTTCTTTTTGTTGTTTCTTCTTATCCTCGAAGCTCCCATAGTCATTATTTGCATGCCCAAACTTTCCACGATTACAACATACTATCTTTCTTTTGGATTTTGATAAATTTTCCATAGATTCATTTATTCTTCTATCTCCCTCCTAGGTTTTCAATATATCAAAGCATTCCTAATTAGAATATTCCCAAAGATTTTTCTTCTTATTTAGGTCGCTTAGAATCACCCTACTAAAATCCTCAAACTTTAACTTTGAGTTAGCTAGAACTAAATTAGTTGCACGCCATTACTGAGGCTATTCCAAGTCTTAGGTAAAGAGCACTAGAATTAATAAATCTCTAACTTCTTCATCAAGTTATATTAGTAACCCAAATCTATCATATTCACTGACCGTATTAAAATCATTTAAAGCGACACACTTCTTGAACCATTCTCGACATCTTCATATTAAACAAAATTTTCATTAAAAATATCTTGTTAGAGGAAGAGGTTTTCATTCAACTTCCCTAATGAATCCATCCCTAAATTTATAGTCTTTTCCTTTGAAACATTAAATAATACTTTGAAGGTGAAAGACATAGCCAAATTGTCCAAGTGCCTTCTTATCCAGGAAAATCCAATTCTGCACCCATCATGCTTGAGGTTTGTTTACTTTATCGAGAAAATAGAATATAAAGATCCATTTTATAAAGGTAATATTCCATTTGCATCTTCGAAAGACTAGAATTCTTCCCTTTGAATTTATCAACCCTTGATCTTGATCATCTTTCATAAGCTTGCACTCAGATAAAATTTTCTTGTGATTGACACTTTAGCAAACCAAACTAGGCTCACGATAAAAATTATTAGGAAATAAGGGATAAAATATGCGGCAGATCAATCCATCATAGAATCATGCATAGTAGAAAATAATATGCGAGAAAATATTACGGATCTGAAAATAAAAGTACAAAATAAAAAAACACAACACTGAAGAGACATTATTTAATGTGTTTTGCAATTTGGGATACGTCCACCAAGAATCAATTTCTCAGTTTTATTCAAGACCACCTCTCTCTCGATATAATACCGAGATCTTGTTTAGAACTATGCTCGACAAACTCTATAGAAATTGACACTTGAACTCTACTCACATATGCAATGTTACATCAACCCTACCATATGCACAAAACCATATAAATGAGACAACTTCTTAAGTAGTTTTAAAACATCACAGGTATGAAAACCATGGGCAAAAGCTGTCCCATAGACTTATGGGTCATAAACTCCCACCCATATGAGAAGAGCATGTTTCCCAAAATATCGAGACATGATTTTCGAGGCCAAAAACATTTTCTTAGAGATTCCACCCCCATACTCCCACTCAAAATTTCGGGCCCGGCCCTTAGACCTCGAACCCTTAACATCAAATTGTGGATAGTATCTGATACTTTTAGTTTTCTAGGTCTTGACACTTGACACGACACATGAACATCCATAGGCTCCATGCATAACGCTAAAACCCGGTTGTTTCTATCTCGAAATTAAAACCTATTCATCTTTAAACCTTGAAATTAAGATTTCTAGTAAATTTTTAGTTGTAAAAGGATACGATATTTCCAAAATGGTACACTCTAAGTATGATTAGGTTGATTTAGGGGAAAACCAAGTAGTTTTGAAGACTGAGTTTTGTGTGTACGAAGCATTTTGAGAACTTTTCCATATCAGGTATGTCATTGTGAGAATAAAATTGAATTTATTCAAATTTTTAAGTCTCAGTAAAGGTCCCTAAAAATATTATAAAATAATAAGAAATATTTTAATCTCACATATTAATATTTACTGAGAACACTAAGCTTGTGAATATGTTTTTGGATCTTCTCGATTGTGAGAAATCAACTTAGAAGAAGGTGGATTTAAATCCTTATGCACTAACCTACATTTCTCCGGGAATGTGCGATATCATGAAAATCATGAAATGTATTCCATCATTTTTTTTTGCATGACAAGTTCCTCTTAAAGTGTTATTACATTCATCGAGTTGTAAATTGTATTTTAAAAATATTACCTCTAGTTAATAATAAGATCTCTAATTAAATATTAAAGAGTAAATGGTGAGTTGTGGAGTTCATCAAGGATTTAGAGAGAAATGAGAGGTTTATTGTAATGTGCACACTTCATCATAACACTTGGCATGATTTACATTAGCGAGAAGATAAATATTCCTCACGTTGGGAACCATGAAAAATAGGAATATGAAAATTACAAATCATTTGTCTCGGATGTGCAATGAGTTAACAAAGGTTTTATAAGCGTTCCTCGGTTTCATAGGTTCCATGACAAGCTCAAGAATAATCCTAAATTGTAATGCGACATCCTACGGATATAATGACGGAAATATAATTTTTTTGTTGATTTCATCTAAACATCTTGGAGAGAGTTGAGGAAGTTAAAGGTTAAGATAAAGGGTTGTAAGAGAGGTTATTCTCATGTATAATAATATTTAAATGTGCTAGTAAAATATATTTTTTTGGTTATTGTAATTTTGGAGTATAATTAGGACATGAAAAGAGGTGAATCGGAGCATAGGAATGTGGTTACAGAACTCTACATTGAAAGAGTTATGAGATATGAGGCATGAAGTGTATGAGAACAGTGGAAGATATTTTTATACAAGCATGTGTGAGTCTAAATATGGATATATTTTGAATATTTTATTTATAGTCAAAGGTGTAGAAGATAAAGAAGGTAAATCAGGTGAGTGAATAAGAAAGATGAAGATAAAGCGAGATAAATAATATATCACAATTTTTTTGGTTTAAGAAACTAGATGAAGGTGATCAAAATTATGAAAAGTATTAGTCATACTTAGGAAAGTGAAGAGTTATAGATTCCTTTTAAGTTGAAACTTGCAAAATTCTAAGTTATCCTTTGACTAAAGCTGTCATCAGATTCGTTTCTTCCATCATGCAAGTAGGAGCTTAAAATGGTCGAGTGGGTAATTGACTAAATTAATGATCGAGTGCTTCATGTTGAGTGGGTGCTCAAATTTTTGAAATCCTTGTAATATCTAATGGTATAATTGTATGTGCATAGATGCATTGATTTTAGTTGGTTTTTATACCTATAATTTTTTCCCACATTAAACTTTGCCTCCATGTGTGTTTTTGATTGTTATGTTTCTCATGTTTGATTATAACACTTTTTGCTCATCATAATGAATGTTGATCAACATTAAATAGTTTTGATATTTGAAATTGGTTTGGGTTTCAAGAAGCATTGATTCAACCATTCGATCTCAATTATTATTTTCCAACCTCCTCAAGCATTCTATATACCTCATATTATGAACGCATGAGTTCTCTCGTTGACATTACTCGATTCTCAAATGATCCTTGAGATAGAGATATGGTGAAAGACTCTATATCTTGATATTCTAGATGGAACAAATCAGCTCCATGAATTTTCCAAACCTTGACAGAAAATCAAGACCTAAGTTCCTAATTTGGCAAATATTCTTTATCATATAATCTGTTTTCCTTATCTTAAAATCATCAGTAAACCAAATAATCTTAAATTTAGAAACTATAGTGTAATTCAAAGAAATTTATTTTTTATGATTGTTTACAGATGTCAAATAAGACATATATGTTTAGGCTAAGGGAATTCAAGGAAGCTGCAATATTCAATACATATGAAAACATTTTCAAGAATATATCATACGAGAAATGGGGAAAGACACACTGTTTTCTTATTGTTCTTGCATACATTATGAACTTGACAAGCTTCGTAGACAACTCAAACATTAATGTTTTATCAACTTTGAGATACTTGGGGATTTTTTGAATAGGGAGATCAAGAGAGAAACCTTGATGTAGGATAAATCTTAGATAAGAGTGAAGAAAGCAACCATATCTCTTGTTGACTTTGTAGCTTGAAAGGATAACCTTAGGCTTTGTGTTGCCTTTTAGAAGTGGATAACAAACATGATGAGTGCATCATTCACCATAAAAACATGGTTAATTTCCTTGAGATTGATCTTAGGATAACTTTAAGAGGTCATTGATACTTGAAAACATTCATAAAGATATTTATCCCTTTGAAGGATCTTGTGCCTTGAGAGCATACACCAGAGATCTGAGGTGATCATGAACTATTTTTAGAAAGGAAAGAGTAGTTATTTTATGAATATTGTCATTTATAATCACATACAAAACAAGAACCATAATCATTTACATAAGCACTAACCATAACAAATTACATTAACAAAAAAAAATTCCCCATGGTCGTCAATCTAAATACATGCGTGCTGGTCATTTGAACTACCCTATCTGACTCTCTAGAAAATGTGAGATAAAGGGGTTAGTTTGGTAGCTAAGCTCATGGAGTGGGAATTGAACCACAAAATTGATACAAAGGAATAGGAACCCTTACTAATCCACCAACTACATGTAAGTGGTAAAAAATGGGAAATTAGTATTTGAAGAGGGTCATGGTTTACATTATGTGTGTAATTTTAAAAGGCATAATTAAACTATCAAATTTACCAAAATAGGGGTAATGGAATTTCTTGGAAAAGTAACCATATGTTAAGCTCATAATAGTGTAGTGAAACTTATTTAAAATTATTGTAGTCTTAAATAGAGCATTTTCTAATCCATGAAGGAGAAGTTTGGAGATTTGAGATGGTGACTTGCATTTGTGGATTCGATTTTGGAGACAATTCTTGTGAATATTTTTAGTAGTATTCCCTATCTTTCCTTGTATTCATTGGAAGTTATTTTTCTATTATATTATCATAATTTTTTAAATTATATTTGTAATATATTTTTAATTGATCATTTTGAATGAACCTAGAGATGTAGGGATTTTACGCTAGAAATCCGTAAACAATATTGATGTATTGCATCTATTTTATTTCAATTTTTAGTATTCTTTCAGTTTATATTAACTTTAAATTATCATTAAAATTTAATAATTAAAAATAGGAAATCGATTAAGAAGGCTTTAATTGAAAATATTGTTTCACTGAATTATATGTTTGAGTTGAACATTGGATTTGTATGAGTTTTCAATCACTCACTATCAATTTTTCATTCAAATTTTAAATGTTGACATTTAGTTTTAAGATGATATTTTTAATGTATTCTTAATTTCATAAATTGAGAATTTTATAATTTTAAAACAATATGTGTTTTAAAATATTTGATAGTAGGAGCTCTCTTTCTCACGATATCAAAATCATTTATAAATACTTTGTCATGACAAATTTACTTATTTTCATCATGGTATTTTTAGAAAGTTGCCAATTAACTTTATTTTGGTGTTTACTTCTGCTGTTCCAAGATGTTTTGAATGTTAAAATTTTCTTACTATTTTCTAAAATGTTGAAATCATAATGGACTAATGGAGGGGTGAGCTGCTCCTAAAAATTAATTATTTCATTTACCATTAGTTTAATCAATCAATTATGTTCATTTATTCACATAAATTTAACCATATCATATTAAGTGTGCCTGATGCATTAAAATAACCATAACCCATGCGAGAGATCATAGACACAATATTTAAGTGGAAATACCTCATGGGGAATAAAACCCACTAAACAAAAAAATTATATTTACATTTTTCAAATTTAGTGAGGCCTGAAACCCCACAAGGAGAAGAAATCCTAGTTTAGTAGAGCACCAACCCTAGAAGGAGCACCTGACCTAAAAGGAGCATCAACCCCTAATTAAGTGAAGCACCAACTCGAAAAGGAGGATCTGACCTCGTAATATGACCAAGTACCAAATCAGCCACCATATAATGTTTTTGCCAAGCAATACAGTGGAATCACATATTCAGCTCACAACCACTATATTGCACAGGGCATCAAACTTTCTTTATCTTATTCTTTCTCAAATTTTGTTGGCTCTAAACATTTTCTATCGTGTTTTAAATCAATATTCAAACTATCATTCTCTTCCTCAAATTTCATATCATGCACACATACCTCTAAAACACTCTCCTCTAGGTCGAACTTCTTCCCCTAAGTACTAAGTTAAAAAATGAACACAAAACATCACTTTTAAATGTTTTCTTCAGTCTTACCCAAAGGATTTCAGTCCTACACCTTTGTTTTTTGATAAAAAAATAAATAAAACATCCCATCACTTTAGCGTAATATTCACAAGTGACCTATATAGGTAGGCCTAGCCAAAACTTTTCATTAAATGCATGAAAAATCCTAAAAAAACCTTGCATTGAAATGAAAAAAATCCCCTCATTCCAAAACTATGGTTTTCATAAGCAAAATATAATCATATATTATTAAAATAAAATTTAACATCCATATATCTTATACAAATAAAGTATCAGAATATCCAACTTTGCTTTCAAAAATCACGTAGGAAGTGACCAGTTTTGCCAAAACTTGCATGACTTCAAAAATCTTCTCTCAGAATGACATGAAACTTGGCATGAAGAATCATGATAACATTCTCTACCTTTATGTGGTAATCACACACCCCATATATGAATCAAAATATATATCCATTGAAACAAACCTATATAAACATGCATGTTTCTCATACTTCTTTAGCTTCCCAAATACCTCATAAAAGGGCTTTGAATCAATGAATGAAGACCTAAAACTCACCATACATTCCATTTATACCATAAACGAGGAGGATACCATGCTTGAAAAAAAAATATTGGGTCCAAATCTAACATATCTACCTCATTATACATGCACTTTAGGGATGGAAATAAGCCTAGAATGATGTGACTCAACCGGAATAGATCATACTAACCACATAATGACCCATGTACACTCATGAAACATAATACCATCCATTTTTGACCTCATAACATAAAATAATGACCTCAATATAAGACTCATACCATGACTAGACATACTTAAAGATGCTCAGGACACCGATAACTTTCGGCATGCTTGGCACACCCACTCAACCTTGACATGACCAGAGACATCGTATGGGGACTTGCGATAAAGCATGACACCCTTTTCCATTAATGGTGGTTTACATAAATGACATCACAAATCTCAATGACCAACAATCTCCCCTTTGTTATTGATGGAAACCATTATTCAGCGTTGATGGAAGCCAGCAATGCAAACACCTACATGACCTTAATACTATGTTATGACTTCTCTCTCCCCATTTTATATATAGGAAAAATGATGCAATAAATACAAGGCATGAAAAATTAAAACACAAGACAAGAATAATGATAGAACCAACTTGACCAAGAATCTCCCCTTGGACTAAATTCTCTCTCCTCCGACTAAATTTCAACAACAATAAAAGATCCATGGACCTATAATTAACCTCAAAAAGGATCCCCTCAAGTATCCTTCATTTTGTCCTTGAATCTCACTTCAATACCACTTTCTAGGTTTATTCCATGCCTGAGAAATCAAAATATGGCTTGATACTCACTAAATATATTTTTAGGACCTTTGTCCCTAAATATATTCTTTAGTGCATAGTTAGCCAAATTATTCATGCCATATATAGACATCCTTCTTAAAACATCAACCTATATCTCACCTTTAACATGTAGCATTCTCCTTAAAATATGAATGCAAAAATAGGACTTATACTTTGCATACTTAAGATGAAAATTGATTGACACAAAATACACCTCCACGAAAGCAACTTTATAGTGTTTTTGAATTTTCTTCACAAGATCATGAATTGCCAAGATTATTTTGCATGATATATAATTTATCACCAGATTTAGACTTCTTGGCTCCTAGGTATCATGCTTAAAATCTCATAACATCTTCCCTTCACTTATTTGACCTATATAAACTTGTAGATCATTGTTCTGATTCTTGATTATCAACATAACTTCTTATCAAAGACCTCTTGCTAATAATAATTTACTCTACCACAATCATCTTGGATACTTGACATACTCTTGTTTTCCTCTCTAACTTATCTCTCTCGAGTTATGACTACCATCATTTCTTGTTTCCTTCATGATGAGATTAGTTTCTCTTAAAATGTTCATAACTTCTTTAGATGAAATCATACTTAAATGGAATTGTACACCATCACATAAAAAATTGAGGACACATACTAACCCTTCTCCTCATTCAAATCTAGGTCTAAGAAATCTCATGCATATTCAATATACCTTGATGATCTTAGACAAACTTCTCTTACTAACTTGACTAATGATTCAACAAATTGATATTTAGTTTCATTATTTCTATAAGGTCTATACCTTTATCCTTGGATAAATGGTGATTAAATGTCCTTTCTTATGTAAATATACCATTATGGAAAGCATAGAATGATCCTAGATATTTATTAGCACCACCTAGACCTTTTGGAAACATATCTTATTCATTACCATACTTGAGAGTGACTGAATCTACTCAACCTTCCTTAAAGTAATTTATTAGGGCCTCTAACATTGTCACTTGCACTTACTTAGAACAACTACACCTATGAGATCTGTATCTGACCTTGAGGATACTTATAACTACTTTGAACAATTAGATACTCTATCACACAATTTTTGGCCCACCTAGATATGTAGACTGTTGGATGGTCTTGAATCATTTCCCTCCTCCATGTCGATCATCATTAATGGTCGACATAGGTAGCATATATTATTTGAATTCTTCCAAATTTTGCACAAGTTATAGACTTAAAGTTATTAGAAATTGTATAAAGAATATTAATATCCATATGCTTGTTACTCGACTTCCATTCGCATTTGATTCATCCTTGAGGTTTCTAAACTTGAGAGTAGTTACATCGACACCGAAAATGACATTTTCATTTTAATTGATCAATGTCTCTGCTCAGACCCTTCACTATCACGCATGTATGCATGTACTTTTTCTTTCGATGGCATATAACAAAACATAATTTAACGCATACTCTACCAGTCAATACAATCTTTCTCTACATGTTGCTTATTAGACTTCTTGAACATATTATAGCATCCTATGTAGCTACCACAAATTTTCGTAAAATCAAATTCATCTAAGCCAATGTGGTCTTCAAAATGTATGTATATTGGTAGAAACTTATCTCACTTGAAGATTCCCAACTTAGAAAATCCTTTGAATCCTAATAAGGACACTACATTGAAGGTTTCCATGGAGTTTAAGATCTTGGATTTGAATTTAAGGCCCCCGAGTTTTCAATTCACTTGATTCATAAGAGGGTTTCATACTCAACCCCGGAAGAATGATTTATTCATTGATAGATTTGAACATATATTTAATGCTTCAAATTCCTTTTACTAGGTATGTGTCATCTTAGAGATCCCTAACAATTTGACAAAGAGCACCTTTTTAACCACGGTGATCAGGTGTCTCAATATGCCTGCAAGTATTCCCTTTGAAACATGACCTTTTCGATCTTGCACTACATACTTCCCAAATATGATCTAGATGCTCCTTTTTTTACTTCATAATCTCATTACTAATACACATAGTTCTTTACAAATACCCTCAAAATATAACCTTCAGTTTTAATTCTTCATGGTTATATAATCGGATCAAATTTTGAGTATAGAGTTTATTCCATTCTTGAAAAATTACCATATCAATTATCTTCTCCACGAGGGTCAATCTATTTTCAATGTTACTCCACATGAAGAATTAAGAGTTTTCTTTGAAATTATTATGATATCCCTTACAATGATCCTGACACGATAATGAAAATATTTATTGACACTTGTGCGTACAAGAACTGACATGACCCTCTTGCTGACATGATCTCAAGGACTCCGAAATATTATAAGTACAAAAATACTCTTTGATCTTTTCATTCTAACCTTTAATTAATGAATGATACTTTTGGAAATACCTTCAACATGACTCAACATACCTATTGATGTAGGAAGTATGTTCTTCCAAGCTTATTGCACTTTTTCATGACCTCCATATCCTTTACATCATATCTTGGAGTTTATCGGATAAGCTACTGAAAACCCTTTATACTGCTTGGAAAACACATACTGACTAGTCATAATGACATACCATCCTCAAATATGACCTTAGACAAATAATACTCTTTGTCTGAGCTTTAAGTATGTTGTGAAGGTACACCATGATATGTCATTTCCTTATAGGCATTAATGATAGCATCTTAAAATTTTGACATATTCCAAATGATAAAACAGATCCATTTTGAATAATTTTGAAACTTTGAAACTTTTCCATATTTTGAGGACTTGTACAAGTATTCACAATCCTTTATTCAGCCAAATTTACCCATTTGGGCTTGAGTATATTTTTCAAGTTATTATTTACTTTATTCCACAAGGACCTTATTGGATACCAATTATTGGAAGTAGAATTTCTTGTGGGGGTTTAATCATTCCTACAATTCCTTATTACATTTACCTTTATTTTTATCAATGAATCACATTCATTTATTCATATACATAAAACCATATCATATTAAGTTTGGAAAATACATTGTGTAAGAACTGTGAGGCAAGACTAATAAACACAAGATTTAAGTGGGAAAACCTCATGGGGAAGAAAACACACCAAAACACAAAAAATTATACTACCATGTTTCAAACCTAGTGAGGTAAAAACCCCACCACGGAAGACCAGCCCCTATTTTATTAGAGCACCAACTCCTAATTTAGTAGAGTATCACCCCTATAAGGATTACTTAACCCACGATTTAGTGAAGCACCAACTAAACAAAGAATCAACTACACAAGGAGGATATAACACTATAGGATGAAAAATAAATAACTCAACCACCACATAATTTTTATATTTGATAATTTTTCTATCACATTGATGGAGATCACATATTCATCTCCTGAGCCTAGCTCATACCCTAGGGCATCAAACTTGCTCTATTTTCTTCTTTCTACAATTATCTTTGAGTTTAAACATTTTTATCTCATGTGTTAAGTAATTACTAAACCTATAATGATCTTCCTCAAATTTTAAATCATGCACACATACCTACAAATCACTCTCCTTTAGGTCACACTTCTTCTCTTGAGCACTTGTTAAAAAATGAACCCAAAAATCACTTTTATAAGTTTTTCTTTCTTCTAACCTAAAGAAAATATTTCCTACACCTTTGTTTTGACCAATTAATCACTAATAAATATCATAAATTTACCACAATATTCTGAAGTTACCCATATAGGTCGGCTAGCCAAAACACTTCATCCATGCACTAAAAATCATAAAAACCCTTGCATTAAATGACAAAAAATACCCCGTTCCAAAACCATGCTTTTTTCACCGTGACCCACAAATAAGCATGCATTATTAAAATAACATTCCAAAATCCATACATGGTAACAATTTACACTAACCTATAAAATTATTTCATTTAATTGGACCACTAATATTTATACTTCTCAAAACAATTGTTTTCACATGCTTGAGGACCACTAAAGACATATTCATGCTACGAGAGCACTCCAAAAACATCCAAAATATTTCATGTGAAAAATTTAGGTAAATGTAAGAAAATTTATAATTCTTATTAAAAATTTAGAATTCATGACACAATCACACAATTGAACCCTCAACCACTTTTTTCTTCCCAAATCAACATGCCCAAAAGCTAGTTTTGAAGATCAACTAATTAACACCTTTCTTGAAAACTAAAGACCTATAAATGGATTCATTAGATACCAAATGAATACATATTCACTCTCCATTTATATAAAACATCACCTAATCCAACTCATCCTCAAACCACTCTGACATCTAATAGATCCTATTTTGTCTGCAGACAGGTAATAATCTTCTTATCTGACACTTGACCTAGAAACCATAGAAAAATTCATCATCATGAAACAACCATTATATCACTATAAATATATCTGAAATATTTTTACAATAAAAATTTAATAAGCTCCTAACTCCTCGGGTATCTTCGTTTTTCCCATTTTATTAAAGGCACCGCTTTTCACTGCCTCAAAACAACCCTTTGACGTCAGCCTATATAACGCATTGCAACTTACACTTTTTCAGCATAACCATTCCTGAAACCTTAATTTACATCAATAAAAATCCCGATATTTCATCAATGGTAATTTAGTAATTACCTCATTTGGACAACTTTACCACAAATTGGAACTCTTGAAACAAAATATTTTTGGTGGGGCCCACATACTATCATATGATCCATCATACATTTTGGGAAATCTGGAAGAGTCCTCTACAACATCCAATCATAATTATTTAAATATCAATCAAATCAGGCTCAGTATATAGACTTCTTTGTAAGCTTCTCTTAGTAGGGTTTAACTAGGGTTTAAAACCACTTTAGCTTCTTAAAGACCATTCACAACAACATGATGATAAAACCACATCAATATTATTTTGAAATATTCATAATTTACCTAATAATTTACCCCAAATATCTCATATCCCCATGAAAATTTCATAGATCATAACGAGCATTAGAAGGTCGACCTTCCTTGAAAATCATCTTCAAACTTACTTGGTTTTCCAAAACTTTCATAACTTAAAATATATTCTTGAATGACATGAAACTTATCATGAAGAATCATGAATACATCCTATACATGTTCATAATCATCACATAGCCCATATATGAATCAAAATATCCATCCACTCCAACTTAACTATGTAAACCTATATGTTTGTCACTTCTTACTTCCCAAATGACCTCATTGAATGGTGAATCACTAAATGAAAACCTGAAACACACCATAAATGCATTTTATACCATGAAAAAAATTCTATCATGCTTGAACAAAACTGATTGGGTCCAAATCTCACATATCTACCTCATTATGCAATCTGTGGGATAGAAACAAGCTGAAATGACCATATTGAACCATGAGCAGACCATGATGACCACATAGTGACCCATTTACACTCATGACATATCATACCATGCATATTTGACTTTATAAAATCAACTAGTCACATCAATAAGAATCATACAATAACTAGGAATACTAAATCATGCTCCTGGACACCATGAGAACTCACCAAAGCTAGCTTTGACCACCAAACCTTCAGATTTGACACATTAGAGACATCATATGGGAACTCATACTACGTCATAAAACCCTTAGGTGTCAATTTCTACATTTTGACATAAATGAAAAAACACATAATTCCCAACATGAAACTTCTTTTTAGAGTCTCGATCTTTTGACCACATGATATTTTTAGAAATTTGACTTATCATTATTAGATTGTGATGAAACCACCATCACTATAGTTAGTTTTTCACGAGGATCTCCTACTCCAATTTTAAAAAAATTACATCTGTTGAATCTCTTGGAAATAAAAAAGGTAAGTTTTAGAGATTAGGTTTTCCAATTTATGTATTTAAAAAGCCAGGGGAATTGTAGGACATATAGCTTCCATCTTTTGAAAAGTGTTCAAATGGAAAAATTTCATTGTATTCGGTTTTACGGTTTGAAGATACGAACAAAACTTATTTTTAATAGTTGTGTCTATTCTAGAAATTTTAGTTAGTATATTTGGTATAAAATAGGGCTTTTCAAAGTGTGACAGTAGAAACAATGGAGGAATGGTGACCTATGTTGCGGGTTAAAAATATATTTTATTTCATTTTTATAATTCACTGCTAATCATAGATCAAAATTACACCTTGGATCAAGATGGATAGAACAGGAAGCACAGGTTAAAGTTTGGATGAGATGAACGGGATTGAAAAACCACGTACAGAGCCTGGAGTGGCACCATGAAATTCCAAAGGATTCATCTTGAGCATGGGAGAATTTTCTTATCCCTATTTTCCATTTGGAAAATGAGGATACAAAATATTTCCCATGGTGATGGAGTGAGGCAATTGGAAAAAATGGAGATAGGGTGGATGAGAGGAAGGGGCTAAGGAAAAGGATTTCTCGGGACAAAGAGGCCATCTGGAGGTCCATGAGATAAGTTTTGCACATCGGTGTATTTTATTTTCCTCTAATCTCTCTGGATAATAACGACATTGGGAAAAAAGTGTGCCCATGGTGATAGAGTAAGGGTGCGATTTTGTGTCCTCGTGTCCCCACTTGCACCATAGGTGCAAGCGAGTTTCTGACAGAGAGCATTTACGACACCAAGTTATCCATGTCCCTCATTTCTTCCATGTCCCCAATGGGATAATAGGGACGTAAGGAGGAGGTTAAAAAGGTGCCTTTACTATAACTTGAAAGTATGATTTTACACTAGTTGGACAAAAATAGAATGAAAACATACTTCTTTCATCTTGGAGGCTTAGGATGTTGTTGTAGGGTAAAATATAATATTATTTTGACTCAAAAACACATTCCACAATCATGGGATTAATTTTAAGACCTTTAATTGACTAAAAATTCAAAGCTGTTCACTCCTTTCGTTCAAAATGTCAAAGGTTAAGCTGTATTGTTTGGAATGTCTCAAGAAAACTTCATATTTCAGATCAAAGCGAATGTTTCCACCATGTATAGAATTATTAAATATTTAATTTACCTACTTTTCTCCTATTTAATCCTTACAAAGATCCCGGAATGATTTGGGAAGTTGAGATGCATCATGAAATTGCTCATTCATTGCACTTAAAAAACCTATAATTGAGAAAACTATCCTAAATCTAAAAAAACATTCCTAAATCTTACTAAATTTTTTCAAACCCCTTAAAATATCCCCAATAACACATCTAAATACTTAGGAATTTTCATAACTCTTTCGGGAATGCACACATGTTTCATAATGATCAAAAATGGTCTTTATAGGATTCTACCAAGACTAGCATTCCTTATAACCTCATTGGATCATCTGATGATACTTGTTACACTTATTTTCAAATTGATACATGTTCACTAGTGCATTTGGACAACATTAAAGACTAATATGATGATGATACATGAGGTAGGTTGGCCAAGGGAGAGATCTTGGAGGGTTGAAAGAGAAAAAATACATTATGGCCTAGTTTTCACATGTTAGTTTGATTTTTTCATTTTTGGGCTAATAAATTCACATGACAACATGTGGATAACCGTAAAAAACTCAAGTACATTAATTTAAATTATTTATTTCAATTATTCTTGGAATGAATGTAGGAAGAACCAACACAAAAAAGGGGTGCAAATGATGAACTTGATGTTGAGTTATTAATTTCCATTGAAGCAAGAGCCACCATTAACCTCTAATATTTGCATACATGTATGTCTTTGAAATGAATCTATAGGATATATTCAAAGAACATTATACGATCTAAGGAGTGTGCCACTAAAGCCTCTAACATATGTTATGGTTTAATTGAATAGATACTTCATAATACCATTTCAAGATCAAACTCCGCATAAAATAACAATTACACCAATAAAAGAGGGCCTTTTTACCAATTACCCCTATGGATGGCTTGTGCATAGAAAAAATAATAAAAAAACATTATACTATTGTAAAATCTACATTTTTCGAATATAATATAAGCGAAGAACAAGTTTCACATTTTTGGTAATTTCTAATGTAAAGTTGTTAGAAGGAATATGAATATGGTATCGTTTTCATATGATCACTTTGAAAATATGAAAAGAGGAAAAATACTTTCGAAATGGAAATATGAGAAAGAGATACAAATTTCTTTAGAAAATAATCAATGACATCTATTTATTACAATTTCCATACTATATGAATTTGTCATGCTATGTTATGTACATGACATATTTTCATTAATATTAAATCATTGTTAATTTTTCAGATTATCTTATGTATTTTTCCTATTTTGATAACTTTTAATCACTTCTCTTACTATCATTTTTGTCATATATAATATGCACTTTAATTTTCATGAAATATTTCATATTATATAGTAAACTAAACTGATATACCCACAAATCCTGTAAGCATACCTATGTTAGAATAAAATATGTAAAAGATGCCTACATGCATCATTCTCAAGGTACTATTTCATTTATATATTAATTATAATATGGGTTGATAGAGAATAATACATATTATTGTCTCTTACATAGATTCATACAATATATGTATGTCACTTGTATTTATTTTATAAACTATGAGTTGTGCGAAGAGACGATAATTTGATAAAATGGGCCCATAAATATACATAGTAAATTATACATAATTTTAAGGGCACGAATTTTCTAGAAACAATCCAACATGGATGTGATGAGATACGCATGACCATCCTTTATGAACATGGCTATTTATTTTATTTTGATATGATTACACACATAAGAATGGGGCATTAGGTTCATGACATGCATAGTCTTGTATATGAACTTCAATCTCATATAACCATCAAAGAGATATTCTCTCCATTATCTGCAAGAAGTAGATTCATTGTAAGCCCTTATACAACTTTCTTTAAATATAATTATAAGTAATTTCTACAAAACATAGTTTTTATAGAATGATGTAGCCTATTTGTATACATGTTTGATTGAAGAACATACATTACAGTATTTTGAAGATCGATTGAAAAATAATTGTTTTATTTTATCATGGCTCCATATTCTTGATTTATTTACATGCACATAAATAGACACATCCATGCACATTATATTTTTTTCATACCCTTTAAGCTTGGTATTCCATGAGATAACATATCTTTGAGGAATTTCCTTTAATTTTTCATATATCTACAAATAAAAATGAACCTTATACAACGAGGGTATCTTGAAAAAAAGTATTAATTTAAAGAGTTGTATTCACATGGGTTATGCATGTGTCCACATTTTTATACATATCTACCATAACACTTGAATTAATACAATTGAAAAAATAGATTCTCCATAATACTTTGGTGGGTTTCATTAGTATCGATTCCTTGAAAGGATCCTTGGAAAATTCATTGTATACATATCATCTGATCATGATAGGCCACGAGCCATATCAATTTTTGGTAGTTTGTCAAATTTGTTTGCATGCATTCTATATACCTCCAAATTTTTTATACATGCCTACAAATAAACATACAAATTCATCTAAAAAAACATATCTTTCTATTAGGATTTCATGGATTTATACACAAGAATATCCCATTTAGCATGACATGGGAAGCTAGCAACAATGGTTATCGAGTTCGAGACTTAAACCTAACAAGCATATTTTTGAAAGGTTTGAATACATACTAAAAAAACCATTTTGTGTGTATTTTGTAATCATTGCATTTTTTTAAATACATTATAATAATTTATTTTAAAACTAAATAACAATATGAAATCAAGTTTTTATACAAAATTACTATTCATAAAGTTAAGTTAGAAGAAAAATTAGAAATCTCTAACCATAAATCATTAAATGAAAACAACAAGTTTCTAATCTGATCGGTTCACCTTTTCTAGCAGACTAGCATATCTATCATTAAAATAATGCACATCATGTGATAGGTGAAGTGTTAAATAAGGGATCTCACATTGAAAAACCTTTCCAAAATGAATTAACATTTACAACCCTTTTGGAGTAATCCAAAATTCATGTGAAACTTTTATACCAACACCCATTTAATTTCCGCATACTAAATTCCAAGTTACATACTGAGTATTTGTTCCTCTACCCTGGTGATTTAGACCCATATAATTATTGATGAAGTATTCATTTCTGAGCAGTAAGAAACTCATGTGAAATACTAATTGCATGTGATCAGTGCTCTTTATATTGTGCCAAATTCGTGTATGTGATTGGTGTTTCTAAGTGGATGTTATTAATTACGGTGATATGAGTTTACACTTACGGGACTCATTTACCTGCAGTAAATCAATTGATGGTATTATTTTCAGCTATATATAGGGACGACCATTGATGAAATCTTGGTCATTTAATAGGCATAAAATATTTTTATTTTTCCCCACTTAACCATCTATTTTAGCCATATGATGCAGATGTAATATGGTCATCCAGTCCTTAAATTCTAGTATGAGTTCATTTAGTGAAGGGATATCTTAGGTGGATTTTTTCCATTGTGGTAGAAGAGGTAATCAATGAATTTTCATTGTAGGTACCATCCACTTGAACATTAATCTCTTCCTCCATTGAGAAATTAGTGGGTCTAGTTATACCTAGTTGAAATGTGGAGGGAAGAAGTAGCCTACAAGAGATAAGACCCTTCAATTTTTACGATTTTATGCATTTATCTTCTGAATGGGGTTTATATGGGTAGAATATATGAAAACATGTTTTTTTGGTAACGATGACATTTGAAATAATCTTGAAAGAGGAGCATGTATTATATATTTTCTTCATATGCTCAAGGTTTTCAAATGGTTTTGATGCCTATGACTGCTCCATATGGATGTCCTGCTCTATTTGGTGATCTATCACATGTTTTTATCAAATATAATATGAAATATCAATCAAATAATTAAATCTTCTGTATGAAAACTGAGAGATGATTTAGGATGATCAAATCCTAAAAATGCAGATGGGTCGGTTTGAAAGTTTTTAGGTATTCCTTATTGTTCCTAAAAAATAATGCGCGGAAATATAGGAATTTTGTCATTCTAAAATATTTTCCACATTTATTTATGGTTTTTGTGGAAAGGACAGTAACAATTTAGGATTTACAAATTTTGTATGTTCTTTTACCCTATTTTTCAGTGGTTATCTTTCATAATTTTAAGATTTGTTTTTTTAATATTTTTATTTTTATACCTTTTTTGCTAGATTTTTGCAATGCCATGAATGAACATGGACTCCTTAATATGTTTTAGGAAAGTATTTTTTGTATTTACTAAAATCCTATAATTGTCATTTTATAATGTGACTTTATTTTTATATAGAGGTAAAATATTTCCAACTCTAAAAAATACTAGAATGAGATTTACATAATTAAATTATTAATAAGGTTAGATAATTCAAGGAAAATGCATCATTTTTAATGAAAATTTTAGTATTTGGACATGTTTTGAAGTTAATTCCAAGATAAATAAACCTCATAAATTAACTATAAGAAGAAGATTAGACACGGTAGTAAAATTACATCCTCATCCTCCATCATATAAGAAATTGATTAGTATATATATTCTTAGTTCAAAAATGGAACTTTTATTTTTTTAAAGACATCGCATCTCTAATATGATCTATGGTTGATATAGCGAAGTTCTTAATATATTATTATTTTTATCCTCAATTAAGTTAAGCCCTCAAAGATATACATAAATTTATAAAATTATTTCTTAGGAATCATCTAAATTTTTCATATTTTATGTTATTCATTCCATTTAAAAATTGTGCAATTAGAATATATTTTATAAATGAGATACTGATATTGATATCTGATATGGATTGTGAAGTACATGTGTTCTTGAATGTAATAAAAATATAGTTGTAGGAAAGATACTAAATTTTGACAATATTAATGATATCATTTTTATTGCTTGAAAGTGTACCATGAAATATAAAATAGGTAATTGCATGTGGTCATATATAAAGGTAGAGGAATAAGGTTTTAGGTAATATGAAATAGGGAGTATTTATTATATTAGAGTAGTTAAGAAGAATAACGAGACACGTAGAAATAAATGAATGTTAAAAAGAATAAAATGTTAAAAATATTTTTTCAGAGGAAAAGAAGATTTTATGTTCACTTTTATTTACATTTTTAGCTGAAAATATATATGTATTATTTTTAATTAATTTATATGATAGATGGTTGCTTATTTTTATGATTTTAGTCCCAATAAGATCTTCTATATGCCATTCTTAGAGTGTGAAATCAAATAATATATTGTAGATTGTCTCTAGATCATCGTATTTATCAAATTTGCAAATGTTATCATATTATTTTACTACTCTATCTTTCAAACTACAATATTTCCTTTTGATTTTATTATTTCATGGAAGTATAAGATTGTCAATGTTTTTTCACTTGAATTAAGGGTTGATGAAGTGATATAGCTGAAAGGAATATATCAATATGACACGGTGAAGGATATTTAACATATAATAAATATGCTACATAACATATAATAAATATCCTACATAATATTTATTAAGGTGTTGTAAGAATATATGAATATGACATGGTTTAAGGTTAAACGTGTTGTAGGATATTTATTATATGTTTCTCTGTTATATTTAAAATTTAAAATATATCATGTATACATATATTTTAAACATTTGTGGTGAAAGTTCCGTATGCTTCTACATCTTTCATACATATCTACCATGGTAGTTCTTGAAATATAATATCTTCACAAATTTTTTTCTCCATAATATATTTATTATTTGTCTAATAATACGGTTTAATTTTGATTTCATGGTTTATCATACAAAAATAATGTTTTAATGCTCGTGTGTTGAAAGAAAATGTTTTTTTCCGCTTAGCTTTATGGTTACTAATTGCATTTTCTTGTAAGCTACCAGGTATTTTAGAAACTCAGAGACTACAAGACCACAAATATTTTAAGCAATTTATTGTTTTGTTCACATGCTTAGGTTTTCTTGCATCCTCCCTATATGAACGGTAATTCATCTACAAAAAGTTAGCTTGTTGTCATATTAAAAAAATAGTATGAGAATTGAATTTATATTATGAAACATATATAAATTCGATGAACTACACTTCGAAACTATGTTTCATTCTCTCTAGCCACATGCTTGGATTTTCGACTTATTAGAAAAACGTTTCTTAGATAATTATATATAGTATGAATAAATAAAAAGAAAAATAATATTGTTTTTCAGGTAGTTGCATATATAACAATTTAGAATCATGTGGCTATTTTAAATATTAAATAGTGGTGTAGAATAATCAAGTATTGGCGTATGTGAAGCACGAGTCACGAGACCCATGTGAGATACTAATTTCATGTGATGGATTTTCCTTGTATTGGAATTTTTCTACATGTGACCTTAGAAGAGAGATATAGTAATGTCTTGAGATGGTAAGAATTTACATACCTTTATGGATTGTTTCCCGATGATTATAGATATATTGATGCAAGAGCATCCATAAGGATAACTGAAATTTAAAATTTATTGATTCATGGATTTAATGTGAAGTGTTGGTAAGATTTAAAGGTTCAAATGGAATCATATGAGGCATTTCAAGCTAGTGGTGTAGATTGGCAATTTGAATTATCCTTCTTTCGTACCTTTCCTTCAAAAAGGGAATTTGAAATTTCGAAGGCATGTAATGAACCTATGATCTTTTAAAATGTGTTTTAAGTGTGTTAGAGGGTGATAGTAGTTTTTAAGGTTTGAAAGTATCTTGTTAGGTTATAAGGAGTGTAGAGTGATTCCTTGTGTGTGGAGTGCATAATTAGGATGTTTAAAATAATGTAAGACATGGAAGTTATATATTTAGAAGGTAAATGGAAGTTGAAAGGTCATGATATGATAGTTAGAAAGCATTTAGGAATAGGTACAGGTAATATAGGTTAAAATATAGCAGTGTGTGGGGTATGTTTTGGAGTCATTCCTAATGGGGAAGAAGATGGAATGAAATAAGATAGAAGGGGAGAGGTCAGAGATATTGTAAGAAACATATGTCATGATAATAAAGAACTTTATTTGTGATTATATATGTAAACTTCTATTAGAATGTTGTGCATATTATTTATGAATGTATGTTCAATGTTTTCTTCAGTGTGTGGGGTATGTTTTGGAGTCATTCCTAATGGGGAAAAAGATGGTGACATACGATAGAAGGAGAGGTCGAGAGATATTGTAAGAAACATATGTCATGATAATAAATAACTTTATTTGTGATAATATATGTATACTTCTCTTAGAATGTTGTGCATATTATTTATGAATGTATGTTGAATGTTTTCTTGAAGATCCTGCGAGGCGTGTTTAGAAATCCTTGTGTAAACTAGAAAGATCCGAGATAAGAAACTCTGTGCCAACTTGAGAAGAAAGGTATGAACTATGTGTATGTATGTCATTATTATTTTGACTACAATAATGTACAATGAAATTGGGTTGTGATGTGTAATAGAAGGCAATGATAGGGACTATGTGTTAGGAAGGTGATAATTATGCCATTTTGGAGATAGAAACTTATGTGTCCTTGGTTAAAGGCTTGATAAACCTCTTTAGAGAACTAATACGATGATTGTAATCACCTTTACAATGTATATTGAGTACTTAAATTGTTGTATCAAGTGTAAGAATTTTTATAATAATTTTGTAATATTTAGAATATGTATAGCATGAAATATTCCTTGCTTGTTGGAATTTCCTCAAAGAAGTGAGTTATGATTGAACATGTTATGTCTATGAGCTAATTGTATTAATAAGGTTCTAGTTGTTTTAGAAGACCTCAGAAGGGTAGATATAAAATACATTGTGTTTCCATTGTGTGAAGGATAACTAAAAGTCCATGCATGTAGGGTTAGCAATTAAATACAAACACTTGTTTTCATATACATTGAACTGTGTGATCCTCAACACGAGTAAGGAAGAAAAGTTTAAAGGCTTGTGTTTTTGGATGTTTCCATTCTTACTGGTAATAAAATACCCTACCTAACATTGAACTATACCTCTAGTACAATTTTGAATCTTTGAATCAAGTTATAGTGAGATTTAGAATGAAAATAAGATTCTCGAGCTTCACTTAGTTACATAGTCAATTCATAGCTAGGGCATGATATTTGAGGTATCAAATTAAGGAATCAATGCATAAAATTTTGATGTACTGATAATTGGGAGGTTCCTAGAGTCATTCAAATGGATTTTTTGGTTTCACTAGTTAAGGTTGATGATTTTCTTGACAGTCCTTCTAGGAAATTAATAACATAGTCTAGACCTAGTGGATTAGTACTCCTTTACAAAGGAAGTTGCTCTTATTTTGTGAATAAAATCTTGAAAATACTAGGTAATGTTAAAAATATTAATGGGTTATTAGAAACACATACCTTGTTCCTTGATGCCTCTTGTAAATGAATATATTCATCACAAATTCACTGAGACAAACATAAGTAAGGGTTTAGGAGTCCTAGAGAAGGAATTTGAGTTAGGAAGAACAATACAAAAAATAGGATCCAAAAAAATTATATACATATTGACCATGGTAATGGGGCTCGGAAAGTATTGAGAGAACCTTTTGCATTGATATAGAAGCCTACACCCATAGAAGTTGTAGGAACACATTGCCTTAAGAAGGGAGAAGGAAATCCTTATTGATTTAGTAAGGGTTTGAAATTTGGAAGTCTCTACATCGTTATTTGTGAAGCATATAACTATGTTTGAATTGAATAAGTAGTGTAAGTTAATTATGAAGAAAAAAAAGAGCAATAAGCCAAAAAATTGTATTCCTGAACTAAAGAGCTAGTGAAGAAAAATGAAAGAGTTAGTGACGGGAGATAAGTGAAAGGTCATTTAGATGATGAATGAGCTATTCCATGGATGGAATAATATTTTTGAATCATTTGAAGTAGTTTAAACCAAATAATTGAGGTGATAAGGTTCCTTTAGGTGAAAATATGTAAATTTTCTCATTTTTAGCCTTATAGGCTTGTGTTTGGATCCTTTCATGTAGAGAATTTGAATGAAGTTATTCTTTGAAATATCTTGAAATTTTAAGTATATGCATGATATTATTAATTTTATCTACATCATTTGGTATCAAAGAATGCATTTTTGTTTTGATTTGGTATTAAAAATTAATTGCATGATTTTGTGGCTAATAGTGTGTGGAAGTGTGTCTAGTGAAGAAAGTGACATTTGAGTTGAAGTGTGTGAATTTAAGAAGTGAAGGAAGAAACAAATTGACCTAGTGACACCAAGGTGAGGTTTGTGAGAAGAAGAGGAAAGTTGAAACAAAATTTTCATTGAGAATATAGATCAAGAAGAAGCAATAAAAAACTATGGAAACCGATTAGCTACTGAAAATTCAAGAAGATTTAGAGAAGATGAAGAGAAAAGAAGCAAATAAAGAGAAGCTAAGGAAGTATGATGAATGGATGGAATAATAGATAAAGAATATGAGAGAATATGTAGAGGATTTGACAAAGATAATGAGGAAAAAATCATGCTATGGAATTTAATTTATCGTGAAACATAAAGCTAAATGGCATGTCATGCAGATTATAAGGATAAATAATAATTTACATATGAAGGAAATGATTATTAATGAATAAAAGAAGATGAAAAAATAAGAGAAGAGAGAGATAAGGTTGAAAATAATAATAATGAAGATGAAATGCAAAATAAAAATGATGGTCTCACGAGAAACAAACAAACCTTAGAGGACGATGAAGACAATCCATTGAAAGGTGAATGCAAGGTAAGTAAATTTGATGAAATGTTGCTTGGAATTAAGGATGAGATGAGTGAATTCCTCAATTTTTTCCAAAATGACATCAATTGTGAATTTGAAATTAATAAGCATAATGATGATCAAGAATTGAATGAAGAGTTTTTAGATGATGTTGATGACATTTTACAAAAAATTTAGATGAGTTGGATGGAAATAAGAAAAGTGTAAATAAAACTGAGAGAAAGATGATTTCTTGGGTATGTAATAATGTAAATGAAAGCAATGATCAAGAAAATATAGATTTAGAGCAACTCGGTATTATGAAGGATGATGATGAGGAAATGAATGAGAAAGAATATGAAGTTTTTAGTAAGAGCAATGATGGCTACATGTATTTTATGTTGATGAGAAAAAACATGAGGAAGGAACAATGTATTTTTTTTCATTTTTGTGTTTGTGTGTGTACTTATAAATCATGGCAACTTGAATATGAAGAAAGAAAGAATGAAGATTAAGGAACAAGGAAGCAATGCCAAGGAAAATGGAAGACTAAAAATATTATATGTGGGATCCTAAATGCTATGAAGTAACATATAACCATGAGAGCGAAAAGAGAAGACACAAAAAAAAAAAATATGATAAATACTTCAACAATAGAAATAAATTTTGTGTAGACTTTTCTCCACCTTGAGAGTATGATGCAGGAGCATCCATAAGGAGACCTACAATTTCAAATTTCTTGGTTCATGGAGTCAATCAGAAGTGTTGGGAAGATTTAAAGGTTCAAATTGAATCTTGTGAGGCATTTTAATCTCATTGTGGAGATTGGAAATTTGAATTATTGTTATTTTGTGCTTTCCCTATAAAAATTAGAAATTTCAAAGGCATGTAATGAACCTATGGTCTTGTAAAAGGTGTTTTAAGTGTGTTAGAGGGTGTTGTGAGTTTATTAAGGTTTGAAATTGTCTTGTTAGGTGTTAAGGGGTGTTTAGTGAGTCCTTGTGATTGGAGTGCATCATTAGGATGCTTAAATTAATATAACACATGTCATTTATATATTTAGAAGGTATATGGAAGTTAAAACATCATAATGTGAAAGTTATAAATCATTTATGATAAGGTACATGTAATATAGTTCAAATATAGGAGTGTGTGGGGTAATTTTATGAGTCATTCCTTATGGGGAAGAGGATGGAATGAAATCGAGATAAAGCAAGGAAGAGTTCTAGAGATATTGCAAGAAACATATGGCATGATAATAAAGCACTTTTTTATGAGAATATTTGTATCCTTCTCTTAGAATATTGTGAATAGTATTTATGAATGGATGTACAATGTTATGTAAGATCATGCAGGGAAGTAGTTAGAAATCCTTATGTACATTAGAAAGATCTTAGATAGTGAACTTTGTGCTAACTTGAGAAGCAAGATACAAACTATGTGTGTGTGTGTGTGTGTGTGTGTGTGTCATTATGTGTTTACTACAAGAATACATAGTTTAATTGGGTTGTGATGTGTAAATGAAATACTTCATAGGGACTATGTGTTAATATGGTGATAACTATGCCATTTTAGAGATTGGAACTTTTGTGTCCCTTAATTTTGCCTTAATAAACCTCTATAGAGAACTAACACCATGATATTAATAACCTTTGAAAAATTACATTAATGATTTAAATTTTTTTATGATGTGTAGGAAGGGTTTCTTAATCATTTTCAATATTTAAAATATGTATAACATGAAACCTTCCTTGCTTGTTTGAATGTCCTCAAAGAATGGAGTTGTGGTGAGCTAGTTGTGTCTATGAGCTTCTTTCTTGAATAATTTCCTAGTTGTTTTATAAGACCAAAAAAGGTGGATATAAAATAATTTGTTTGGCCATGGTGTGATGGACGAATAAAAATTCCATGATTGAAGGGTTAGCGAAGCAAATACAAGCACTTTTTGCATAGACAATGAACTTTGTGATCCTCATGGCAGAGTAAGGATGAAAACTAACAAGGATTTTATTTTTAGATGTTTCCATTATTACTGGTAAGAAAAATCCCTACCTAAAATTTCACTAGACCTCCAAAGTATAATTTTGAATATTTGATTGAAATTACGATGGGAGATAGAAGCAAAAAAGCTTCCCGGGCTTCCACTGAGTTGCATAGTCAGTCAGTCATAGTTAGGGCACATGATTTGATGTACTAAAATAAGGAATAAATGCATGAAATTTTGAAGTAATGATATTGGAAAATTTCCTATAGTGACTCAATTGGAATTTTTGGTTTCACATCTTAAGGTTTTAGATTTGTAAAGCAGTCCTTCAGACAATGATAACACAAATCTCGACTAGTTGTTTAGTACTCCTTTGTAAAAGAAGTTGATCTTATTTTGTGAATAAAAGAATGAAAATCTTAATGGGTGATCAAAAACACCTACCATGTGCTTTTATTCCTCTGATAAATGAATATGTTAATCATATATACCCGAGACATACCTAACTAAGGGTTTAGGATCCTAGAAGGAATTTGAGTTAGAAGGAACAATACAAAGGATATGATCCTAAACATTTGTATACATATTGATCATGTTAAAGGGGATAGGAGAGGACTTATATAACCTTATGGGTTGATCTAGAATCCTACACCCATGCATGTTGCAAGAACACATTTCCTTAAGATGGGAGATGGGAATTTTGATAGATGTAGTTAAGGTTTGTACTTTTGAAGTCTCTACATCATTTTTGGTGAATGATATAACTATTTTGAAATTATTAATTAGGGAAGGTTGTTTATGAAGAAAAAAATATCAAGAAGCCAAAAAATTGTATTCCTAAACTATAGAGCTAGTGAAGCAAAAGGGAAGAGTCAGTGAGGGGAGATAAATGCAAGGTCATTTTTATGATGAATTGGCTTTTCCATGGATGGAATAAATTTTTGGGAAGAATTTTATGAATTTTAAACATGAGTATTGAGATGATAAGTTTCCTTTTGGTGGCAGGGTATCATTTTGCAAGTTTTTAGCCTTTTAATCTTATGTTTGGATCCTCTTATCCCGAGACCGAATGAAGTGATTGTTTCCAATGTCTTGAAAGTTTAAATATATGCATGATATTATATTTTTATATGCATCATATGTGTTATCTATAGCCTACACAGATGATGGAAAAATAATGGTTTAACACGATCTAATACCTGTTGTCTCCCTCCTTATGAGTTTTGTAACAAAACCTTGAATGATTCTTGGGTTATGAACACTAGCCCATGAAAAATACTACGGATCTCTAATAGATTCTTGAACATTTTTAATAAAATAAAAAAATATTCAATAACCATTTTTCACATATTAATGTTTTTTTAAAAGTAGGTTTTCCTTTGAATAACTTCATGTCTTTGAACCTAAACAATTAGCTCATTGACATCATTTTTTGAGCTAGAGCCATCCTTTTTCAAAATAATCCCTACGTAATATTTAGGGAGCCTTGTGTACCTTTACCAAGTGTTAGAAGTGATTATATAAATGTAGTTTCATAGGATTTCAAGGTTAACAAATAAGATATTGGTTACTTAATTATATAGGGTTACATAGATGATTTGTTGATGAAATTTCATACCAAAGAGATTAGAATACCCAACAAAAGATATGAACTTGAAAGAAAAGTTGGAGTACATGCGAGTCCAAGATTGTACATTTCATATAACTCTTGATATACTATCCTAGACAAACTATATGACCTTGACCAGGGAAATAAAACATTCAATATGAGTTTTGGAAGTTATTACTTTTTATTTTCTATGGATTTTATGCATAGTGTTATATGAATTTAATGGCATTTCATTTTCTAAGGATAAAAAAGTTAAAAACATACGTCAGATTGTGCTAAGAAGGAATTATAATTTTGTATTTATCAAGTAGAAAGAGTGCATCGTCAAAAAAATCAGTGCCAAAGAGTGAATTTCAAAATTCGATTACCTACATTTTCCCTCCTTTAACTATAAAATGAAATTACATTCTTAAAGGAAAATATACATGAGTGTGTAGAAACACTTTTCTCTGCTCAAATTTTTATTTTAGATAATTTCATTGTGGTTAGTGTTGGCATGCTCTATGATGAAACATGTAACATGAAATGTAATCAATTTCCATAATAACTAATTAAACTTTAACTAAAATGTAAAGTATACTGATGAAATATTTACATTTACATTTATAAGAATGAAATGAATTTAATGTAATCAAGGAATACTCTCGTTTTTGTTATAGGGATACAATATTGTGATTTTCTTATGCATGAAGATGTTGCATTATTTAATTTGAGGATATTTACTGAGGAATTGGGGGTGATCATTCCTGAATTGGGTCAAGGATAAACCAAAGTGTTAGGTGTATACAATCCAATGCACAATTTTGATTCTATAAGAAGAAGAATGAAGTTTCGAAGTATCCTACTAAGGAAGAAGACATGGTATCAAATTTATTTAGTAACTCTAATATCTTCCCCTTTTTACTACAAGAAATAAAAAATGTCTTTACTGGAAAAAACTTAGATGTTTTAATACCCTCAATAACCCCATAAAAAAAACCACTAAAAATGTCTAAGCACAATTATTTAAATAATGACACATAATAGACAAAACAATATGTTCCCACATTATGTTTCCATTTTTCACACAACTACAATGTGCTGAAATATTGATGGATAAAGGAGGCTCATGCCCCTAAGATTCCTAAAACTATAGTAGAAAAATAATGTCATGGAATAGGATTGAAGTACTTCATGCCTCCTGTGTTGGTCTAAAGTGAGTAAATTTATAATGAAACTATGCCAAAATCCTAATATTATAGGTGAAAACATGAAACGCTAATAAAATTGATATTTCTATCAGTAGGGAAAAGAATGTGGTTAGGTCAGGATCATACATATGGTCATGAAATTTTTTTACTATTCTAAACTATTACATTTTTGTCTGATATGTTATGTTTGGCAGGATTTATGAGTACATGTACCCTATTGGCACTTAGATACAACCCCATGATTATTTTTGTAACTATTGTAAGTGTGGAATATACACGAGATGAATGCCCACTTTTACAAGGCGTGTGCAAAAACCATGTCAAGAACTTGGATAAAATGAAAATATGTGTTCCTATATATAAATTGTATCATAAGATATAAAGTATTGTAGAATATTGAAGAGGTGGACACATTGAATAAATTATACCTACAAAAGATAAGGTGATTTGCACATGGTGGTAACCATGATGTGAAAGATAAAGGAATGACTACAATAGAGAGAAACCACATAGATGAGGAAAAGAGAAATCTAAATTCATGTAAGTAAAACAATAGTGAAATCATATGTGATAAGTATGAAAACATGGGACATCCATGGTGTCACAAGACAATTAAGGTGTGTAGGATTGCAAACAAGAGAAAACAATAAACACAAAGATAGACATGACACCATAAAATGTGACACCCATGGTGTTGCAAGATAATTATGTCACATACGTAATAAGAAATGAAAACAAGTATGAAATATATGAAAGATGAGGGTAAAAACATGATAACATGATATAATAGCCAATATAGGTTAAAGTATGTAATACAAGGATGTCAATGTTGTACAAGACACATTTTTTAGTCATGTTAACTAAAATGATAACATATACAAAAGATTTATAATTAAGCATAATGAGGAAGTTGGAGGAACTATAATGAATCAATAACACCTAGATGTAATGTCAACATATATGTTCCCAAATACATAAGAATTTTGTTTAAAGGGTCGAAAAACAACTATCATCATTTACTACATTGTCTATGTCTTATACCATGCTCAAAATACCTCATAAACATGTGTAAAAATTTAAAAAATTATGCTATCAATCAAACAAAAGTGATAAACAACGTATATAACATAAAGTCGTTATAACCTATGGTCTTGAAATTTGAAATTATTCTTCATTTGCACTTTCCCTCCAAAAAGAGAATTTGAAATTTCAAAGGAATTTAATGAACCTATTTTCTTGTAAAATGTGTTAGAGGTGTTGTTATTTTATTAGGGTTTGAAAGTGTCTTGTTAGGTGATAAGGGGTGTGTAGTGATTCCTTGTGATTGGAGTGCATCATTTGGATGATTAAAATAATATAACATGAGTCATTTATATATTTAGAAGGTAAATGGAAGTTAAAACATCACAATGTGAAAGTTATAAATCATTTACAATTAGGTACATGCAATATAGGTTCAAATATAGGAGTGTGTGGGGTAATTTTATGATTCGTTCCTTGTGAGGAAGAGGATGGAATTATATCATATAGAAAGGAAGAGTTCGACATATTGTAAGAAACATATGGCATGAAAATAAAGAACTTTGTTTATGAGAACATTTGTATTCTTCTCTTAGAATATTGTGCATAGTATTTATGAATTGATGTTTAATGTTCTTTAAAATCATGCAAGGAAGTATTAGAACTCCTTGTGTAGATTAAAAAGATCTGAGATAGTGAACTTTGTGCAAACTTGAGAAGCAATATATGAACTATGAACTTTGTGTGTGTGTGTCATTATGATTTTTACTACAAGAATACATAATTTAATTGGGTTGTGATGTGTAAATGAAATAATTCATAGGGAATGTGTATTAATATGGTGATAACTATGCCATTTTAGAGATTGTAACTTCTGTGTCCCTTAATTTTTGCCTCGATAAACCTCTATAGAAAACTAAGAACGTGATATTAATCACCTTTGAAAAATTACATTAAGGATTTAACTTGTTTTATCATGTGTAGGAAGGGTTGGATAATCATTTTTAATATTTAAAATATGTATAACATGAAATCTTCCTTGCTTGTTTGAATGTCCTTGAAGAAGTGAGTTGTGAATGAGCAAGTTGTGTCTATGAGCTTTTTGCTTGAAGAATTTTCCTAGTTGTTTTAGAATACCACAAAAGGGTGGATATAAAATACATTGTGTGGCCATTATGTGATGGATAGCTAAAAATTCCATGAATGAAGTGTTAGCAATCAAATACAAGCACTTCTTTGTATAAACAATGAAATTTGTGATCCTCATGGAAGAGTAAGGAAGAAAACTAACAATGCTCTTGTTTTTTGATAGTTGCATTCTTACTAGTAAGAAAATTCCATACCTAAAAATGAACTAGACCTACAGTATAGCTTTGAATATTTGACTCAATTCTAATGGGAGATAGAATGAAAAAAGCTTCCCGAGCTTCAACGAGTTACACCGTTAAGTCATAGCTAGGGCATGAGATTTGATGAAGCAAACTAAGGAATAAATGCAAGAAATTTTTAAGTAATGATAATGGGGAGGTCATTTATGATAATGGATAAGATCCTAAATTTTTTTATACATATTGATCATGTTAAAGGGGATAGGAGAGGATGTAGAGATCCTTATGGATTGATCTATAATCCTATACCCATGCATGTTGCAGAAACACATTTCCTTAAGATCGGAGATGGGAATTTTTATAGATGTAGTAAAGGTGTGAACTTTGGAAGTATCTACATCATTTTTTTGAATGATCTAACAATTTTTAATTGAATGAGTTGGGGAGGTCATTTATGAAGAAAAAAAAAGCAAGAATCTAAAAATCTTTATTCCTAAACTTGAGAGCCAGCCGGTGAAGCGAGAATAGAAGAGTTAGTGACATGAGATAAGTGCAAGGTCATTTTGATGATGAATTGGATATTCCTTGGATTTCATAAGTTTTGGGAAGCGTTACAAGTAGTTTTAAAATGAGCATGGATAATATAAGTTTCCTTTAAGTTGAAGGGTATCATTTTGCAAGTTTTTAGCCTTTTAATCTTATGTTTTGATCCTCTTATCTAGATATCTTGAATGAAGAGATTGTTTGCAATTTCTTGAAAGTTTAATTATATGCATGATATTATAGTTTTATATGAATCATATGTTTTATTTATAGCCTACACAAATGATGGTAAAAATAATGGTTTAGCATGCTACAGGACCCGTTATCTCCCTCCATACAAGTTTTGTAACAGATTTTAATGGGCTAGGGATAATAGCCCATGAAAATACTATGGATCTCTAACAGATTCTTTAAATTTTTTAATAAAATACAAAAATATTCAATAACCATTTTTCACACATTAATGTTTTGTTAAAGTATTTTTTCCTTTGAATAACTTCATGTCTGTGAACCTAAAGAATTAGCTCGTTGACATCATGTTTTCAACGAGAGCCATCCTTTTTCCAAATATGCCCTACGTAATATTTAGGGAGCCTTGTGTGCCTGTTGCAAGTGTTAGAAGTGAGATTATCAATGTAGTGTCATAGGATTTTAAGGTTAACAAATAAAGTATTTGGTTACTTATATAGGGTTTAATAGATGTTTTTTTGATGAAATTTCATACCAAAGAGATTAGAATACCCAACAAAAGATATCAATTTGAAATAAAAGTTAGAGGACATGTCATTCCAAGACTGTATAGTTCGTCTAGATATTGATATACTATCCTAGCCAAAATATATTTTCTATGGATTTTATGCATTGTGTGATATGAATTTAATGACATTTCATTGTGTAAGGATAAACAAGATAAAAACATACGTCACATTTTGCTAAGTAGGAATGAGAATTTTTATTTATCAAGTAAAAAAGAGTGCATTGTCAAAAAAATAGTGCCAAAGAGTGAATTTCAAATTTAATTAACTACATTTTCCCCATTTAAGTATAAAATGAAATTACATGTTTAAAGGAAAATATACATGAGTGTGTAGAAACGCTTTATCTCTACTAAATTTTTATTTTAGATAATTTCATTGTGCTTGGTGTTGGCATGCTCTATGATTAAACATATAACATGAAATGTACTCAATTTCCATAATAACTAATTAAAATTTAACTGAAATGTAATTTATACCATGAAATATTTACATTTACATTAAGAATAATGAAATGAATTTAATGTAATCAAGGAATGCTCTTATTTTTGAGAGGGATAAAATATTGTTCTTTTCTTATGCGTGAAGAGGTTGCATTATTGAATTTGAGGATCTTTACTTGAGGAATTGAGGGTGATCATTCCCAATTGGGCCAAGTTGAAACCAAAGTGTTAGGAGCATACAATCCAATGCTCAATGTTAATTCTATAAGAATAATAATGAAGTTTGAAGCATCCTACTAAGGAATAAGACATAGTCTCAAAGTTATTTAGTGACTCTAATGTCTTCCCCTTTTACTACAAGAATAAAGGAATGCCTTCCTATAAAGAACTTAGATGTTTTAATACCCTCAACAACCCCATAAAAACACCACTAAAAACAAATGTAGGCCCAATTATTTAAATAATGAAACACAGTAGAAAAAGAACATGTGCCTTCATTCCGTTTCCATTTTTCACACAAGATTCTGAAACTATAGTAGAAAAATAATGTCATGGAATACAATTGAAGTGCTTCATTCCTCATGTGCTGGTCTAAAGTGAGTAAATTTATAACGAAACAATGTGAAAATCTTGATATTATAGGAAAAAACCTAAAACTATAAATAAAATTGATATGTCTACCGCTAGGGAAAAGTATGTGGTTTAATCAAGACCACACATATGGTCCTAAAATTTTATTTACTATTATCAACTATTACATTTTTTTCTGATATGCTATGATTCATAGGATTTCTGAGTACATGTACCCTATTGGCACCTATATACTACCCCATAATTATTTTCGTAACTATTTTAAGTGTAGAATATACAAATGAATGGCCACTTTTTAAGGCATATGCAAAAACCATGTCAAGAAGTTGGATGAAATGAAAATATGTGTTCTTATGTATAAAATGTATCATAAGATATAAAGGGTTGTATAATATTGAAGAGGTAGACACCTTCAATAAATTGTACCTGCAAAAAGGAAGGTGTTTGCACATGGTGGAAACCATGATGTGTAAGATAAAGGAATGATCATAATAGAGAGAAGCCACATAGATGAGGAAAATAGAAATCTAAATAAATGTAAGTAAAACAATAGTGGAATAATATGTGATGAGTATGAAAACATGGGACACCCATGGTGTAATGAGACAATTAAGGCGTGTAGGATTTCCAACAAGAGAAAAAAATAAAAACAAAGATAGACATGACACCATACACATGTGACACCTATGGTGTTGCAAGATAATTATGTCACGTAGGAAATAATAAATGAAACAAGAGGGGAAAAACATGATAACATGATAAAATAGCCAATATAGGTAAAAGTTTGTAATACAAGAGATGTGAATGTTATGTACAAGACACATGTGTTATTCATGTTAGGTAGAATGATAACATATAAAAAGATAAATATAATTAAGCATAATGAGGAAGTTGGAGGAACTATAATGAATCAATAACACCTAGATGTAGTGTAAACATATATGCTCCCAGTGATACATAAAAAGTTTGGTTAAAGGATCGAGACAACAACTATCATAATTTAGTACCTTGTGTATGTCTTTTACCTTGATCAAAATACCTAATAAACACATGTAAAAGTTTAAAGAATTATTTTATCAATCAAATAAAAGTGACAAAGAACATGTACAACATAAAGTGTTTATAACTCAAGTGAAGAATACATTCCTTGATTTTTTGATTTCCTACTTACCTTTTTATCCTAACTTCATATTTTGTATCTAATCTAAGGACCTTTAATATTTATTTCAAACACATTAATTACATAGGAAATGTGTCTACTATCGAAACCTTAACCTTGACCACCCTTCCAAAAGTATATCATGGATATGTTTTCCAAAAGTCAACAATATATTGTTTGAGTAAATTTATCAATGGGCACAACCAGTCCACACCAAAGCTAGAAAATACACCTATTTCAATTAAAATCACATATTTTCTTAGTTAAAGAAAGGGATTATATGGTTGTTCTATGATATATGTTAATTTCTCGATACTCTCATAGTTACTTGTCAGTCAATACTGAATATCAACAAGAAATTTGGATGATAAAAAACGTACATCGCCATGAAAAAATATCTCGCAATATTTAAAATTATAACATCTTTTTTATCATTTTGAAATTGTGACTCTCTTTGTGTATCCTTTCCCACATGTCACTAGGATTTTACTTCATGATCTTAGGCATAAGTTTCTTGTAAAAATATCATATTTACTTTTGAAAATCATTGAGGAACATATGTTGTATAAATATTTCATTGCATGTGTTGGGCTTAGGATGAATAATGGTATGTATTGTGCCTCATATATTGAGTGTCTAAAACTTGCTAAGAAAGGAACAAAAGGGACTGCTCAGCCAATAATAACCTCAAATTGTATAAAATGATGTAAGTGCATTACACATAATGTTGACCTTGATTTCAAGTTTAAATTAATGTTAAAATCATTTATTTAGTAATATAATTTCATTTTATTATGGCATCTTCTTATTTCTTGTTTATACATTTCCCTTATTTGTTTCTATTATGTAGCTATTGTGTTTATCTATGTTACGCTCTATTTTATCATTTGTGCTCTATTTTAGGAAAAATAAATGGGATATTATTAGTTTTTCTACACTATAACTTTTGGAAAGTCATGATGAGAGATTCCAAGGACCTATACTAACACTAAACATGGAATTGAGTGGCATAATAAAATTATCTATTCTTTACGGGATTATCGCACAAGTGTTAGAACACCTACAAATCTTATCCCTTTCTCCTTATTCTATGGCATGAAGTTGTTTGCGGTGCCCACTTCCCTTCGACACTTTTGATATTTTGTTTTGATTATTGTTAACTTCATACATTCATATTATTGTATCATTTTGGCTTAGAATGATGATTAGGCGATAGAGATAGTTTGATTATTGATGGATTTCGATTCATAGTATGATTTGTGTGGATTTATTAGAGAGACATTTTATATTGATGATGATGTGTTGTTGACATATTTATATATTTCTGACATTTGACATTTTTGTCATATTGAGTAGGATTTAGCAGTGAACTAATCTTGTGATCTTATTGGTATTGATGAAATATAGAATTGAGATGTTGTTGGAATTTTAAAATAGTAACATTATTTTCTAGATGATGATTTAATTTATGTATGGATGATTGTTGACTTATATGCATATATTTTATCTTGGATGTTTTGATGTGGCCACGAGGTCGAAGGAGGTATTGTGTGTTTTACATGCAATTATATCACAACAATCAAAGGAGGATTGGAGACCAACCACATGTGAATACTGGGCGCATACAAAAATGGTCACCATGATAACTTGTGTTATGTTGTGTGTGTTTTATTTGCTGTTAGGGGTCCCCAAGTGAGGGGATGACCTCCAGTTGTTACCAAGGGGTTGTATGTTATTCTTTTCTTTTCCTTTATTTAATTTTAGAGTATGTGATTTTATGGTGATGTAATTCCCTTTTATTAGTAATTAATTTATGTGTCTAGATTAGTAAATTAATCATGTTACTAAACTAATTATGGATGGGACAAAAAGAATTCATTTATTAAATTATATTGTTCTTTGGTTTATGTGTTTTAAGTTGATTATATGTGATCTTGAGTGTTGTACACTCTACCTCATCTTGGAAATTCGGATTTGGCCTTAAGGGCCAATTTTGAGAGATGGGACAAGGTTAGCTTGTCCCACACCTCTTAATTTCTTATACCAACCATACCTATGGGTTGGGGGTTCAAAAATAGACAACATTATGTGTTTTGGAAGGAAAAGGTGAGTTTTAATTGCACTTTCTTACATGTGTTTAATTTTTGTCCTTAAAGGGTGTGGTTGAAGTGGTGTGTGTAAGAGGTCTATCATACCTCTCAAACACCCATTTAATATGCATTGGGTAATGGGTTTGAATTGGGTGATGTGGGATGGAGAATAAATGATGTGGCATCCTACATGGAGCCACATCATCTCCCTTCCTCTTTTCTATTTATTAGAATTTTTGAAGTATTTGGGGTTACTTGCATGGCTTTGGATCTTGGATTTTTGGGAATGCTTTCCTATTGTAGTTGAAGGGATCTTGGAGTTTCTTGAGTTTGAAATTTTTTGGGACTTGCTTGAAAAGTGGAGGTTTACCATGGCAAGGTAGGGTTTTGCACTCTTGTTTTGCTCTTGCTTACTTGTATGATATGTGTTGTATGGATGTGTGTTATTGTTTGAAGTGTTGGGTAGTAAATGGATTTAAGTTTTGTTGAGATAGTGAAATGGGGATGAAATATGTTGGGAGGAATAAGAGCTTCTTTGTGTGTTTAGGAGGGAGTGGGTTTTGGATGCCCGACCTTTTTATATTTTGTAATTTTGTGCATTGTGGGAGCCATAAGAGATAGGGAGGCATAAGAGTGAGGGAGGCATAAGAGACATATTTCTGTTGTTGTAGGGAGACATAAGAGATTTTTTGGTTGATTGTGTTTTGGAGGATTTTAGTGGTGGGCATCCAAACCCTTGGGAGGCACAAGGGTATCCCCATATTCCTATCTCTACTTGGCTTATTTTAGAGCCATTGTTTTGGGAATTTGTTGTGCTTAAAATGAGTTTTTTTGTGGTTATCCTTCTTGTGTGTTTGTTTATTGAAAGTAAATGTGGAAGCATTGTATTGTTTCCATGTGTTGCTCCATCCCTTATTGCCTTATGGTTGGGGCTAGGGGGCCAATGAGGAGGATTGCTTCTCGTCATTAGAGTTTTGGATGGGTGGAGAGTGTTGCCTCTCCCCCATTTGTTGTTGTGATCAAGTGAAGAAAAGATGGAGCCTTGTTGGATATTTGGAAGCTTGGAGTACTTATAGAGTACTAAGAAATCTTTCACTATTACTATCTTCTTGTAAAAATTTCCACTTCAAGTGGAAGAGTATTATATTATTTTCGAAATAAATGTTGCATCGAATATTGGTTATTAACATTGTAATGATGTGGGAAAGAAATACATTTTAGTAAAGTAATTTTGGTATAACAGAAATGTGATTGGAAAGAAAAAACAACTTGTTCTCATTTTAGTTGAATTGTAGTCTTTATTTGGTGTGTGTTCTTGCTTCAAAATTATTGGAAAATCTCGTTATAATGGCTTATCGGGATGGTTGTAAAGTTGTATTCAGTTAAAAAAATGATATCTTTATCTCTATTGCATCACATGAAAGACATATAATAGCAATAGAAACTGTATTTGTTCATTCCCTTATAGTACTTGAAAGAAATTTTAAACTTCATATGAGTAGATTGAAAGAAATTAAATTTTATTTGTATTTTAACTTGTCAATAAAATAGTTTCTCCCAAAAGAAAATCTAGTACGGTAAAGGATTTGCATGATTACAATAAACCCATAGCCTTGTTACATTATATAAATGTAATGTTAAGTTATTATTAAATTTTCTATAAACCCAATGTCAATTAATTTTGGAATAAGTGGAAGTTGGATTATTTTTAAACATATTATCAAAATATCATCAAATTATAAAATAAATATTAAGTATTTGATTAAGTCTTGTTAATACTATTAATAACGTAAATACTATTACTTATTGATAGTAGTATTAATATCAAAATATTACTAATAATGATATTTAAAAAATAATAATATAGTTTTATGTAATATATATATATATATATATATATATATATATAAACTAAAACAATATTATTTTAATATGTATATATTATATATATACATATATTAATTATATATATATATATAATTAATATATGTATATATATAATATATACATATTAAAAATAATATTGTTTTAGTTTATATATATATATATATATATATATATATATATATATATATATATATATATATATATATATAACAAAGTTTCTAATCAAAAAATTAATGAAAAAAACATTGAAATCGGTTTTGCCAAGTGTTTGCTTGTGGTATGTATTTGAATTAAGGTTGGGGGGGTCAGGGACCCCACCCCCACCCCATATATATATATATATATATATATATATATATATATATATATATATATATATATATATATATATAGCAACCGAAAGTTTCTAATCAAAAAATTTAATGAAAAAACATTGAAATCGGTTTTGCCAAGTGTTTTCCTATGGTATGTATTTGAATTAAGGTTGGGGGAGGGTCACTGACCACTACCCCCACCCCATTAATAAATTGGGTTTGGGGGTGGGGACGGTGGCGCTCCCCCAACACAACAAAGTTTTCCCAACACATAAAACCTGCACAATATATGCTTTTTACTACAACCTGTGCACATCCATGGCCGAGAATGTTATTAAATGCATTCCATCTTTGTATACGCGCATATATATATATATATATATATATCATTACATTTATTATTTTGGATTTGTTTAAAATAAATTTTTAATAATATATATATATATATATATTACTCCCCAAACACAACAAAGTTTTCCCAACACATAAAACCCTGCGCAATATTGCTTTTACTACAACCACAGCATATATATAGTATGTTATTAAATGCATTCCATATATACGCGCATATATATATATCATTACATTTTATTATTTTGGATTTGTTTAAAATACATTTTTAATAATATATATATATATATATATATATATATATATATATATATATATATATATATATATATATGTATGTATATACAAATATATATGTATATATATTCTTTTACCCAAGTGAACATTTATATCATTTTAACAATTTCATTAAAATAGGGTAAATACCCACATACCCATTTGGGTAAATGCTACATTGATGAAATAAACAAAAATAAATAAATAATTAAAAGCCTAAAAGAGGGTGTAATTAGAACAATAAGGGAAAATAAGTATGCTCATCCTTCTAAGAGCTTAATATCACCTCTCATGGCTTCCACCTTCCTCATCCTCGAGTTACGAGACCCATGTGAGAACCGGAGGTTATTCTCTACACAAAATGCACAATTTTAACATTAGGGTTGTTTGTAATGGAATTTTTCATTCATGTGATTTTAGAATATAGACACCAACGTCTTGACATAGTATTAAGTTTTAGGCCTATAGGGATAATTGCCCTAATGATTGTGGATATGCTATTGTTAGCAGGATCAAATTTGAAGGACTAGTCTCAAATTTATTGTGAAGGGTAAATATTTGACCGAACCTTCCACGATGAAAATTAGCATGATTACTTAAAACTTCACACATGACACAAATAAATCGATTTTACATGCCGAATCTATTTGATAGAAATGATTCTTAAAATTCATGCTAATATAAAAAGGTGCTCCTTATGAAACAAATCCAATGTTCTCACTTTTTAATAAGAGGAGATGTTAATACATTAGAATAGGTATTGGGATTTCTTATGATTTTTCTCCATACCATGATAAGGATAAGCCTTGTCATCACATTGGAAAGAGGCATGCTTGTGTTATGTCTTGATGTTTCTATTCAATTTTTAGCATTGAAGTGTACAAAACACCTTGGACCTAATTTGGTATTAGGACTCTCCATTTCCACATCCTCTCCTATTTCATTCTTCGTTAAACTGGAATGTCGACGAGTAAATTCTTCATATGATTCACTTCATTCTTAATGCAAACCTATTCCACCTACCTAATATTATATTTGAAAAAACCAAAACTCCTCAGTTGAACATAGGGAAAAAGCCTAGTAAATATTACTTAGTTGTAAACAAAGTTTTAAGCTGCAAATTTAGGGAGCAATTTTACAATCAACCATTGCATCTAGAAAATTTCCTAATTACTGTAGGAAAGTTGACTTATAAAGAATTATATAAGATGACGATTTTTGGTAATTAAATATACCTGATGTTTACAACATTTATTTGTGGTAACTTAAATTATTATTAAGTGTTCCTTAAGTAAATTATCTGCATAAGACATGGACTATAAATGATTTTTAGAAAACATTCTCCTTTGAGCAATTGGTCTTGCATTTTGCAAATTTATAATTATATACATTTTATATTACAAAAGTTATACTTTTGAATTCTGTGATTTTTTCCTATACTAATTTTTTTCTCATTTATTGGTTATTCTCTTGGATTTTGATTAGCCACCAATGCCAAAAATCTAGAGAAAAAATGAAATGAGAATAGACTAAAAAATTTCTCTCATAGCTATCTATAAACACTATTTTCAATTACTATTTGCATGTTACAAAGTACTTAAATAAAAACTTCAGTAAATAGAAATTTAAACATATAATGTGATCATCGAGGATTTCTCATCTCTATTATAAAAAAATAAAGAAATTTAAGATTTTACTTTTACTTCATTGACATGATGCTATAAGTATTGGAGTTCAAAATTGGTTAAATTTCTAATAGTCTTGGTATTTACACGCACTCCAAGATGGTTTACATCCAACATGGGAAAAGTGCTCGAGCTCCACATGAACACACACATCTCCTTGTTACCCTCAGTTAGATTTTGATTTTTGATTTATTTGTTCCTTCGTTTTTGCCTTCATTCTATCATTTGGTGATAGATTCTTAGGAGCTAGGATCAAGATATAATTATATTCCCCCACTTATACTTCTAATCGAACATCCCAATGGCGTATTCCCGTATTTAGAATGAGATATCTACCTACTGATAGTTAATGTGCCTGGGACAAATATTATAAACATCTATGTGATTTCCATATACCATCAAGTAGAAATCAGAATGATTGAATTTCGAATCTCTTCAAGTAATATTGTGAGAGAAATGAAGAGAACACGTATTTGTACCTATCACATTCGATGGGCTTCGAGTAAGAGATGGAAGAGCTCCTGAGATATGAACCAAATAATACCCATGCACTGAGATGGTGGTATATTGGTATCTAAGACATTTTTATATAACTTTACTTCACAAAATAAATGATAAATAAGTGAAAAGAAGATAAACAGTATATATATAAACACAGAAGGAAAAGGACTTTGAATAATCAATGGTGAAAAATACACCATAAGGAAAACATGTCAGCGTCGGTCCACTGTCGGTCACTAGATTTAATAGGAATTGGGAACAATGATATCCTTTTTCAGCATATCTAAGATTATGATCCCACCATCTAGATTTTGAGTTGCTACAAAATATTTTTTTTTGAATTTACAAATGGAATTGACATTGACTAACAACTAATTTCAGACATAACCCTTCATTTGACAGTTCAACTAAAAAATAACACTTCCCATTTTCCAAATAATTCGTAAGTCATGAGTTTTTTTTTATAAGAAAATTTTTAACTTCCCTTTTCTAACAGGTTTAGAGACCTCAGACAAGCCATGAAGGGTGTAATTTTGAATGTTGATTGTAAGTTTGCACACATGATAATAAAAAAATTAGCTATTGCATGGTCTAGGACTAATAGCCCGTGACAAATAGTATAGATCTCTGATTAATTATTGAACAATTTTAATAAAATAAACAAATATTCAATAACCATTTCCCACATCTTAATGTGTTTTACAAGTAGATTTTCCTCTACATAACTTCATGTGCACGAACCTAAATAATTATCCCACTAACATCATGTTTTGAGCTAGAGCTATGCTTTTTCAAATTATGCATGTGCACAACGTATGGGAAATTTAGGGATCTTTGGGTTCTTTTTGCAAGTTTTCGAAGTGAGTATATCAATATAGTATCATAGAATTTATAGGTTAGGAAATGAGTTATTAGTTACTTACTTATATAGGTTTTCATAGATGATTTGTTGTGAAAGGTCGACCCAAAGAGATTATAAGACCCAAAAAAGTATGAACTTGAATGACATTTTGGAGGACATGTCGGTCTAGGACCATATAATTCAACCAAGGCTGGATATACTATCCTAGCCAAATTATATGGCCTTTTCCGGGAAACAAAACAGTAATATGAAGTTTAGAAGTTGTTACTTTTCTATGGATTGTAGGTATTGTTTTTATGAATTTTTGACATGTAAATGTATAAGGATAAACAAGATAAACAATATACATTAGATTGTTCTCGAGATGGACCAAGAAGGTTGTATTTATCAAGTAGAAAGAGTGTATTGTCAAAATTAGTAGTGCCAAAGAGTGAATTTCCAAATTTGATTGTCTACATTAATCCCCTTTATGTATGAAGTGAACTTAAATTCTTAAAGGAAAATATACCGGTTGTGTAGACACACTTTGTCTCTTCTCAAATATTTATTTTGCATAATTTCATTGTGCTTAGTGTTGGCATGCTCTATAATGTAACTGCTGACATGAAGTGTAGTCAATTTTTATAATAAATAATTGAATTTTAACTCAAATGTAAAGTGTAACATGAAATAGATACATTTTCATATATATGAATGTAATGAAATTGATGTAATCAAGGAATACACTTATTTTTAGAGAGGAGAATATCTCATACTTTTCCTATGTTTGAAGATGTTTCATTACTAAATGTATGGAGCTTTATTAAGGAATTAGGGGGTGATAATTCCCCAATTGTGTGAAGGAGAAACCAAAGTGTTAAGTGCACGTAACCCAATACATAATGTTGATGAGAGAAGAAGAAGAATGAATTTTGAAGAATCTTACTAAGGAAGAAGACATGGTATCAAAGTTATTTAGTAACTCAAATATCTTCCCCTTTGACTCCAAGAAGAGAGAAATGTCTTCTTCTAAATAACATAGATGTTTTGATACCATCCACAAGCCCATAGACCACACCACTACAAAAATATAGGCCTGATTATGTAAATAATGATGCATAGTAGATATAAGAATAGATGCCCCCATGCACTTTCCATTAATTACACAACTAAAATGTAATAAAATGTTGATAGAGAAACAAGGATCATGCCCCAACATTCTTGAAACTGTAGTAAAAAAAAAAAAAAAATCGCGGAAGGGGATTGAAGTAATTCACACCTCTTGTGTTGGTCTAAATTGAGTATATTCATCATGAAACCATGCCAAAATCCTGATACTATAGCTAAAAATATGGAACTCCTCATAAAATTTATATTTCTAGCCCTAGCCAAAAAATATGTGGTTAGGTCAAGACCATACATTTGGTCCTCACCAATTTTTCTGTTTCTAAACCTTGAAATTTTTGTCTGATATTTTATGTTTGAATAGATTTATGAGGACTTGTACCCATTAGCACTTGTATTCTACCCCATAATTATTTCCCTAATTTTTATAAGTGTAGAATATGCATAGATGAATGCCCACATTTTGAGGCATGTGTAAAAACGATGTCAAGAATTTGTCTCAAAAGAGAATATATGTTCCCGTGTACAAGATGTCTCGAGATCTTTGTAAGGGATTTTATATTTATGGAGATGTGGGAACCTTGAATAAAATGTACTTGCATAAAGGAATGTGTTCCTACATATTTGATGTGAAGATAAAGGAATTACATGATAGAGAAAAGCACGTAGTCGAGGAAATGATTAATCTAAATGCATGTAAGTAAAAAATAATTAAATCATACTTGAGAAGTATGAAAACATGGGACACCCATCATGTAACGAGATAATCGGGGCACATAACACCTGCAGAACAAAAGCATTGACAACAAAAACAATAGGAATGACACCATAAACATATAACACATATGGTATTGCAAGAAATTGAGGAACATATGCCATGATAAATGAAAATATTAAAGTAATAATACACACAAAAAGTAAGTATGCATGAAACAAGAGGGTCAAAATATGATAACATGATATAATAGCCAATATATGTGAAAGTGTGTAACATAGTAGTACATCAATGTTACACAAGAGACATGTGTTAGTCGTGTTAGCTTAAAAAATACAACATATCCACAATAGTTGTAATCAAGAATAATGAGGAATTAAAAGGAAGTATAATGGAATAATAATAGCTAGTTGTACTAAAAACATATATGTTCTTGGTTACATAGGAAGTTTTGTTAAAGAGTTGTGCACCCATCATCATGTATCTTGTATTTATGTTTTTCTTATATCATGTTCAAAATACCTCATGAATTCATGTGTGTAAAAAAGTATGCTATCTATTAAACCAAAGTGACAAACAAAATCTATAATTTAAAGTGTTAAAAGTCAATTGAAACACATATAAGTCCTTATTTTACTATTTCTCACTTTCATTTTTATCCTAACTTCATATTTTCTATCCAAGCTTAGTACTTATAATATTCATTTCAAACTTTAATTAAAATAAGAAGTGCATCTCCTATCAATACCTCAACCTTGACCTTACTTTACAATGTATATCATGGAATGTGTCTTCCAAAAGCCAAAAATATAGTGTTTGAGTAATGTTATCAATAGACACAACCAATCTAACACCAAAGCCGAAAAATACACTTATTTCCATCAAAAGCACATATTTTTTTATTTCAAGCAAGGGTGTAAATAGATCATCTATGATATATGTCCATTTTTAAATAATATCATAATCACTTTTCACTGAATACTAAATATCAACAAGAAATTTAGATGATAACAACTATACATCATAATGAAAAACATCTCCAACATTGAAAATTATATCATCTTTTTTATTAGTTTGAACTTATGAATCTATCTGGGTATCCTTGTCCACATGCCACCAAGGTTGTATTTCATGATCTTATGTAGAAATTGGCTATACAAATATCATATTATTTTTGGAAAATACTTGAGGACCATATGTTGTATCAATATTTCATCACATGTGTTGGGCTTAGGTTGAAAAATGGTCTATATCACGACATATAGATTGAGTGTCTAAAAATTTGTGAAAAGGGAAGAATAAGGGAAATATGCCAATTTCTCCATGATCTTAGACTCAGTTCTCAGTGAATATTGGATATAAAAAATAAATTTGAATGATAAAAACCATACATCACCATGAAAAATATCTCCAACATTTAATATCATAACATCTTTTTATTAGTTTTAACTTGTGATTTTGTTTGGGTATCCTTGCCCACATGTCACCAAGGTTGTACTTCATGATATTAGGAAGAATGCGTTTATAAAAATATCATATTAGGTTTGAAAAATCATTCGGGAACATATGTGGTATGAAAATTTTGTTGTGTTTATTGGGATTTTGTTGGAAAATAGTTTTTATCATAACTCATTGATTGAGTGTCTATAAAGTTTCTAAGAAAGGAAGAAGAAGGGATTGGTAAGCCAATAATCACCTCAAATTTTATAAAATCATGTAATCCTATTGTGCAAAATGTTGATCTTGATTTCCACTGAACCCATGTTTAAGTTATTATTTCTATAATATAATTCCAATAGATTATCACATCTTCCTATTTTTGTCTATACATTTCCCCGATTTTGTTTCTATTATGTATGTATTGTGCTTTTGTATTTACACTCTATTTTAACATTTGTGAACTATTTTAAGAATTATCTATGCTCTCTAGGATTTTCACACTAGTTTTAGCACACCTAAAAATGCTACCCCTTTATTCCTGGTCTATGGGGTGATGTTTTCATCCTACTTGAACTAGAAATTACATCTTTGTGTGTCTCACTCAAAGATATTGTTAATGAAAATGGTTATTAAGAAAAATGCTTCCACATACATGAATTGCTAGGTTATATATTAGTGTAGTATCTTGAGCATCTATGTATGTACCTAGAGGATATTATAAAAATATAACAAGAAGGTCCATGTTCATGTATTTCACATTTGTAATCTTGTCCTAAAAAAGAATAAGAAGAGTATAAATTTCATAAATTTAATCTATGGAAAGTTTAAACCTTACGGGCTCCCGAACCTATGTGTTTATTGAAATGATTGGCTATGGTGTTTAGCGTTTAGCCTCTATTGAGGAAAAATGTATTAAAATTGATGAATACTATGCATTTGCATAAATATTACACTTGAAATACCTTTCATCTACATATATATATATATATATATTTAAAACATTCATATAAACACATAATATAAAGGCATTCACAAATTTGTGAAAACAATACAATATTGGAACATGTTTATAGTTTAATTGGATAGCTCATTAATATATACATGTTATTTTTCAGATTGGTTTAACATATAACATATTTGTTATACACACTCTTTACACAAATCCATTCAAGATTTATATTGAGCTTGATGTAGGACACACACTTTATACATGATGATGGGTGTAGGTCTAGTTCCATCTCATTGACACTACCAGTTTTAAGAATGTGCTAAACTATACAATTGTTTTTTATTCATTATAGTTTCTTTCAACTTCCCCATAAAACTTGATTAAATACCTAGTTTATATGCTATATTTTTGCCTAAAAAGACTAACACGTGTTTTCTACAACACTAATGTTTATTGTTATCTATGTTTTTACTCTCACTTTTTACTATGCTTTTCTATGAATTTGTCTTCTAAATAGGGTTTATATGGGAGGAATATCTAAAAACATGTGTTTGTTAGCAAAAACTACATTTGAAAGAAGATTGAAAGAGGAACAATATTCCATATTTTTCTCTTTTTGTTCAAGGTTATCAAATGGTTTTGATGCTTATCGCTGACACGTCTTGGTGTCCTTCTTTGTTTGGTGGTTTGTCACATGTGCTTATCCCATGTTTTATGAAATATTAATCAAGTAATTAAATCCTCTTATGTGAAAAGTGAGACTTGGTTCAGGATGATTAAATCCTAGAAAATGTATATGGGTTTGTTATAATATTTTTGGTATTCCTTATTGTTCCTAGAAAAAAATTCTTGGGAAAATTCAAATCTTCCCATTCTAAAATATTTTCCACTATTATTTAGGGTTTTTGGTCAGAAAAGGATGGAATTAATTTAGGATTTAAGAATTTATTATGATCTTTCAACCTATTTTTCCTTGTTATTTTTCATGACTTTTTATTTTAATTTTGTTATATTTTTAGTTTATTCCTTTTTTGCTAGAGTTTTACAAGCCATGAATAAACATGGACTCTATGACATGTTTTAGGAAATCTTCTATTTATATTTACTAAAATTCTAAAATCATCATTTAATAATGCGACTCATTTTGTATATAAAAGTAAAAATTACCAACTGGAGACAAATACTAATATGAGATTTAAATAATTAACTTATTCATAAGGTTAGAAAATTTGAGGAAACTCCTCATTGAAAAAAAATAGTATTTGGACATGTTTTAAAATTTAGGACAAGATAAGTAAAACTCAAATATTAATTAGAACAATAAGATTAAATTTAGTAGTAGTAATTGTTCTCGTGGAGGTTTTCGTGGAGGGTGCTTGTAGCAATTAGGGTTGTAATTGTTCTCGTCGTCATTGCTTCTTTTCTTTGTTTACTCATTTGGGTTTTGCGGGTTTTTGTCTTTGTCTTGGGTAGGTTTTATTCACTTTGCGTTGTTGTTGCTTTTGACCTTTTGTTCTTTTTGCTCGCTTGGGCATCCGAAGCTTACGAGCCTTCTGCATCTGAGGGTATAGTCCCTTTCAAAAAACTATTTGCCAATAATTAAAAAAATTTAGTAGTAGTAATCACATCCTCATCCTCCGTGATGTTGGAAATTGATTAATTTATATATATTCCTAGTTCAAAAATGTGACTTTGATGTGAAAGGACATCGAATCTCTAATCGATCTATGGTGAATATAATAAGTTTCTAATATAAAATTATTCTATGTTGGACCGGTAAAATGTAAAATTGTTTGATCAATATTATTCATAGTAGAAATATAATAAATATAAGAGGAAATGGCTAGTGTTGCTAGTTATAAGCAATGTAATGCCTAAGTTAAGGCAAACTACCATTACTGATGTAATAATAAGCTTATTTAAGCTAACATTCCCCCCTTATTACATTGTTTTTACAAGTGTACCCCCAAATTAACATTATCTCCATATTAAGATGTACAGGCTGTTAAGTCATGATGTATCCTTTCATCTCCTTACGACTAGGAAGACATTTGAGTTTTTGTGAACTTCGTGATCAAATGTGTTCTCATTATTCATAATTTTATATGAAGATGTGAGCTCAATATGCTCGTGTCTGCAATCTAGATGCTCCGAGGGTGTTTGATATTGCATTCTTCATCTGCATCATATCCTTCTACAAGCTTGACATGAATCTTCTCCATCTAGACATCAAACAAGACTTAGTCACTATGTACACAAATTACAATTTTTAGACTTTGAATCAATGCAAATTAGATACCGGTTTTCTTGATGGCTTGAATTCGGTTCTATAAAATCACTGCTTGTCTCTATGGTTGCTTGCAATGTCACCAACATCTCTGGGAGGCGATTTTCATGATCTCATACTTCTACATAGAATCATAGACTAGTTGTTCATGTTCTTCTGTTATAAATTTATACAAGTTTGATAAAAGAAGTTGGGGTTTGAACTTGTTTTATTCCAATTTAATTCAAACAATTTCCACACGTCTCCTGATATTTTATAAGCTCGAGGTAGGAAAAATATTACATGGAAGGTTTCACATGTTTCATGGAAAGTCATGTCTCCTTCTACCTTTGACTGTATTTCCTGTTATGTCTTATCTCACATAATCAAACCGTGCCAATAGACATGAAACAATAAAATAGAATAAAGGTAGTTGGTTTATCTTGACAATTTGAATTCCTCCACATCGGGTATTGGATGATGCCACACTGTAGTTAGTCATTGTGAGGCCTTGTTTCATCCTCTTCGTACTATTGTGCCAACCAATGTTGATCTCCGGTTAGTATACAATATATGGGTTATCAGTAACAGAGAAGTTTTTACTTGGAGATGGGAATACATGATAAAGAAATTTCAAATTCACAAAAAAGGCTTGGAGCTTGATCCTACTAATGAAGGACTAAAACCAAACCTTACTAATTCATAAGTAGTAGGTTGAAGTCGGATTGCACTATCGCCATTTGGAAATATATTTCAAGGACTTCAGTTATGGGTAAAACTAACATCTAACCCAAAAACAATATTGTATCTACAACAACCGTACATAATGAAGATGATTTAGGAAATTCAAGAAAATCCTAACAATATTAATTTATATCTTAACGACACACAGATGATGTAAGCATTACGTGTGATATTGAATGTACACTGCTCCGACTGATGATGATGCTTCTAAACTATGTGGTCATAGACCCTTGACATATGAATTATTTTCCAAGCAGTGACGAAGTTAGGAAGACTAGTCTAGGAAAAGGATTCAAAACACTAAATCTTGATTCCAATGTGCCCAGGTCTGGTTTCTCAGAAGATTCAACACCGAATGAAAAATGGATTCTCACCTTTTCTCTTCCATGCTTCTGTTATGCACAAATCATATCAACAGGTTGGTTGTATGCCAAGTAGGAATTAAACTCCCACCCCATATAGACAAAGGCAAATAACTGGTGCTCTATATCTAGGTACGCGGGTCTATGATAGATTTACAGCTCGCAGGTAGAATTCAACGTAACCACACAAGGTTGTGCATAGGTGAAAGAATCCTCCACACTTCCCATACCTACTCCAACTTTATCTTCTTCCTAATGTTGCACTAATAATGCCCATTCTGATACCAATGTTGGATCAGGGAAATGTAAAACTGTTTGAATAATATTATTAATAATATAAATAGTATAAATATAGGAGGGAAGTAGTTGGATGTTCTGGTTATAACCAACATTATGGCTACTTAGAAACAACTTCCCTTACAATTTCATAATAATCTTAATTAAGCTAACATTTTCTATCCTCAATTAAATTCAATTAATATAATATTTCTTAGGAATCATCTAAATTTTACATATTCTAATAACCTCACTTGTGAATGGTGAATGAATATAAACAAGAAATTTTGATGATAACAACCATACATTTCCATGAAAAATATCTCCAAAATTGAAAATTACAACATTTTTCTGATGAGTTGGGACTTGTGACTTTTTTGGATATGCTTTCCCACATGTCACCAAGGTTTTCCTTCATGATCTTAGGCCAAAATTGTTTAGAAAAATATAATATAATCTTTTTCAATGCATTGAGGAACATATATTGTATCAATATTTAATCTCCTGTGTTGGGATTAGGTTGAAGAATGGTCCTATCATGATGCATAGGTAGAATGACTAAAACTTACTAACAAAGAAATAAGAACATAATGATAATCCAATAATCACCTAAAATTGTATAAAATAATGTAAGTGTGTTACATAAAATGTTGATCTTTATTTCCACTTTGAATCCATGATTAATTGATTTATTTTGTAAGATAATTCCAATCTATTATTTAATATTTTTATTTCTTCTTTGTACATTTCCCTTATTTGTTTCCTATTATGTAGTTAGTGTGGTTATTTATGTTATACTCTATTTTATCATTTGTGCACTATTTTAAGCAAAATAAATGGGATATTATTAATTTTTCCTAGACTAGAACATTTGGCAAGACCTGGTGAGAGATTGAAAATACCTATGTTAATAATAATCATGGAAATGAGTGGAATAATAAAATTATCCATGCTCTCTAGGATTATTTCACTAGTGTTAACAATGCTAAAAAAATTACCCCTTTCTCCTTAGTCTATGGGGAAAACTTATATTCCTATTTGAATTAGAACTTACATCTCTGTTTTTAACTCTCAAGATATTATTGTTAACGAAAATGGTTGTCGAGAAAAATAGTTGAACATACTTGAAATGATCAATTCTATGTTGGTATAGTTCCTTGAATATTTCTCTATTTAACAAGAAGATATTAACAAGAATATGACAAGAACTTTCATGTTCATGTATTTTATGTTTTAGATCTTGTCCTCAAAGAGAATAGTAAGAGTATAAACCTCAGGTATTTTATCTATGGAAATTTTAAACCTAACTATATCATAGCTTATGTGATTATTGAAAGGAATGGCTACGGTGTTTGCCATTTAACCTCTCTTGAGGAAAAACCTATTTACAACCCCATAATACTATGAATTTTTAGAAATATTTCAATTGAAATGTGTTTCTTCTACATAATTATATAAAAACTCGAAACATTCAAATAAACACATAATACAAAGACTTTCATGATTTGCATACACTACAATATTTGGACATGTTTATAGTATAATTTGATAACTCATTACTTTATACATGTTGTTTATCTTATTGTTTTCATAGATAAAAATCTTTTCTGCATACTCTTTACACAAATACATTCATTAATTAGATTTATCTTGATATAGGTCACACACATATTTCTATATGATGACAAGTGTAGATCTAGTTCCTTCCCATTAACACTACTCATTAGGGGAATCTCTTACACTATACAAAAAAAAATTTCATTATAATTTCTTTACACTTCCTAATCACACTTGATTATATACATAGTGTCTATGTTATATTTTAATCTAGTAGGACTAACACATGTGTTTTTACAACACTAATGTTTCTTGTCATCTATATTTTTACTCTCACTACTTTCTATACTTGTTTGATACATTACTACCACTACTTGCTTATGAGGATCATTTCCTTTCATGACTACAATGTCTTTTAATTCATTTCTTATGATTTAATAAATTAATTTTATTTATTACTATTATATGTTTTCTTACTATATTCATCTTGGATGTCTTCTTTATCATATGACACATGTGTGTCACTTGTTTTTGTTGTATTACCATCTTGCATATATACACTTAATTCTCTACATGTGTCTTATAGTTCCTTTAATTACAATTAACTAGTGACACTATGGGTGTACCATGTTTGTTTCTCTATGCCTACATGTGAATATGTTTCTCTAATATTGATTACTTGTCTCTAAAGTAATATTGTTAGTTATATATACTATGGATATTGTTGCTTATGACATGTTCAATGTTTCTACATTGTTAATGTTACTTCTATATAAAATTATTATTTATTGTTACATGTTGCATGTTTATTTCTTTGTGGACTATGGTATCCACAATAAATTAACCCCTTTCTAGGTATATATTCCTAATGGTGGTCACCATTCTAATTTTATATATGATCCTATGTAGATTATCAAACTTACTTCAAATGGATATGTATATTTTTTTGTTGTGTTGCATACTAAAAAAGCTGTTTCTCGCATCCACATAAAAAGAGTGGTAATTTGTTGGGACGTATTTACATCTAAACAAAAATTATTAGATATAAAAACAACTTATTACAGGTTCAAAACCCTCAGAAATAGGTAAAAATTCTAAAAAGTGTCATAATTAAATACAAATCAAAACCATACACTGAAATCAAGAACATGGCATGGTATTAACCACGGTATACATTCCAAGAAAAATGGAATTTTGTAGGTAAAATCAGATAGTTTGATATTTTGTTACGTATTCGGATGTTTTTTTATAGTTTAAGACACTTATTACTTATTTCAAAGTATTATAGAGAGGACATGATTTATTCATTCCTTATCCTCTACACTACTCAAACATAGTTATGAGAAAAGGATTGGGACCATGGTCCTTTGTCTCCTCTACATTATTCTAGAATCCATACACTCAATATCATAGTAAAACATATTTTGAGGGAATGGTATAACAATTCCTTTTTAACTATGTGATTTTATCTTACATTATAGTTAGAACATTTACAAAATTTGACCAAGATCCAGCTACAATGGTGTGATCCATCGGGTAATGGAGTTTGATGAAGCATGTAAGATATTCACAATTTGTTATTCATGTTCTATCACAAATTTAAAGTGGAATATATCAAGGTTACAAAACATTTTTATATGCAATTCTTATCTTTAAATGAGGTACTTTGGTACCTCTCTCTTTACTTCAATTTTGGGTTATATGATCTCAAAAATATAGCCCCTATTTGACACATTTAAGGACGGACCACCCCCGATGCTTCATCATCTCAATAAAAATTCCAAATCTCCATAGTACAATAAAATATGAGAACATCTCCCTCTACAGAATGAACATGTGTATTGCTTGCATGATTTATATCTCCTTTACTCTACTTTATTCAAGTTTAAAGTTACAAAATTTACAAGTGTTAATTATAGTCTGAGCTACACTTCATATTCTATAAAAAAACATTGAATACACTCTGTCTTGAAAGTTTTACCCTAGAGCATGCCAACGCTAACACATAAAAAGATAACTTTTGGGTGAAGAAAAAGTGTGCACACCCTAGTATGTATTTCCTATAATAATTTAATTTAAATTACATAATTAAATGGGGGTGTAGTAGGGGTGGGGATGTAGACACTAATTTATTGTAAATTATCCTTTGAAAATGAATATTTTGGCAATTATCCATTGTTAAGAAAAATGATCACATTTTAATTCCAATTAGTACATCTCTCTAGTTCTTTCATGACATTGAAATCTCCATGATATACTCTAGAAAAATTTAGGAAATAGTGATTAATCAAAGTAGTAAATAAAACTTCAAAATAATTCTAGAAGTCTCTATTTTACATCATATGATTCCTATAAAAGACCATAAAATTTGGTCATTATGTGTTATGTAGCCGTAGTTGATTTGTATGCTCATTCCTTCTTTAATGTTTCAACTTTTATTTATATTTTACTACCTTTATGGTTTAATTTCATCTTACTACAGTTGTGTTTATTGTAATATTAGACATATAGAAAGCTATATAAGTATGTCAATATCAATTTTTAACTTACTAGACATTCTTACAAGATATTACTGTAAATACCACTCTAAAAGCAAACAAGGATCTCCTATATATTCATAATTTAGTTGAACATTAATTAAATAATCTACTACTATATGTATCTATCACCCAACTAGTTAAAATAGTATAGCTTCCTCTATTTACAAGAATGAAAATGTAATATAGGCATGTATTAAATAGTGAAATTTCACTCTAAACAATGTCAAAGAGTTTCGAGGGATAAAGGGTTACATCACAAAACTAAAACACACCATTATATGATGTGAATCTAGCTGCATGAGGTTGAAATACCTCCAAAACACACATAAACAACTTTGGAAATAAAACTAGGAGTTTCAAAATAGATTTCTTCTCATTATTTAATCAACACTAATCTTTTACATCATTACGATCCACCTTTTATTTCACGTCTACTCTAAAAAACCCTAAAATGGTAAAAACCTAAATTACATAAAAACCTAAAATGCCAAAAATTACCTCTTGGTAAAACAACTCGAGATGGGCCCCAAACTTTTCATGAAAAATATCCCTTCATAAATTAAGGCTTGCATGAAATTTTGAATTATTATAACATGCAAAACAAAATTTATTAAAGTTCTAAGACCTAGTCAAAAGTGAAAAAATGTTCATAGTTAATTTGAGGCCACTTTAGATGAAGGAATCCGGACATGAAAATGTGTCAAAATGGCTACAACCTTGTAGTAAACTTTAACCCCAATATAGTACTAATGTATATATACCACCCTATAAAATTTCAATATGATCCAATGGTCGTATCAAAATTTATGGTCTCATGTTATGCTCCGCATCATTATCCCTGGTTGAAAAGAATTCAGCTCCTGCAAATTCAGTTGATGGAATTCATCTAATTTTTCACTTGTCAATATTCTTCAACTCCCACTAGGGAATCCAATTATTTTCTTCATACCGCAAGAAGCCTTCCCGGTGTACCAAATATTTGTTGTAGCTCACATGTCTAGTAGTGACTGTCATTTGGTCCAAGTCACGCATTACCCTTTCATTTTTCTTCTTCGGGATATGTTGGTCCCGAGTTCATTTATTCCTCCTCCAAAAAAATTCATCATGACCTAGAAACTTATATAAGTTAGAAAAATTATACACTTGTGAGATAACAAATTTTTAGGTAGCTCCACCTTGTAGGCATTATAACTCATTTTCTTTAGAATCCTACATGGCCCAATCTTCTTATACTTTAGTTTATTATATGTCCCTTTTGAAACCTCTCCTTTCTAAGATGAACCATTACCATATCTCCTTCTTTGAATATACTTACTCTCCTACTGGTATCTACAACTGCTTTATATTGTGCATTATTCACTTTCATCTTTTCCCTCACTTCATCCTACAACTATAGAATGTGTTTCTGCAAATGCTTCTACATCATCACTTGTTTTATCTTCACCGGTAGTAACAATCAGATCTAGGAACCCCTTGGGATTCCTACCATATATAATTTGGAAATGAGACCTCCGTGTTAATCTATTTATCGACTTATTTTAGGTAAACTCACTTGTGGTAAAGCTAAGTCCCATTGTTTTAGCTTTTCTCCAACTATGCAATGTAGGAGATTTCCCAAGCTTATGTTTACTACTTCCATCTACCCACGATCTGGGGTGATATGTACTCTTGAATCTGTAGTTTTGTCCCTAGTTTCCTCCACAGATTCTTCAAAAGTGACTCGGAAGATTTGTGTCGCGATCTGAAGTGATTGTTCTTGGAACTCCATGCAATCTAATCACTTCTGAAAAAAAAATCTACAACACTGGAAGTGTCATTAGTTGTTATAAAAGAAATGAAACATTCCATCTTTTAGAATCTATCAGCCACAATAAAGATGGAATCATTCCTTCATTGTGTGTTAGGAATTCCTAACACAAAATACATACTCAAATCAACCCATGGCCTTGTAGGACAAGTAATCATATACAACCTAGTATTTTGTGCATGGCCCTTAGCCATTTGACACACTCTACATATTGCTAAAATCCTACTTATGTCCCTCTTTACCTTTGGGAAATAATAATTTTCTACAACAAGAGTAATTTTATTACTTATACCAAAGTGTCCAGCCAACCCCCCACTATGCAATTCTCTTATAATATTTTCTCTCATTGAACCGAAGGGATGCACAACTGTTTCCCCTAAAAAAAAACCATCCTCCATCAAATAATCGAAGAACCACTACCTACTATAGGGTCCTTAATTTGTCTCACAACATCACCAAAATATGGATCACCTTCATACAATTCCTTAACTTCCTCAAACCCTACTACTTCATTTTCCATTGTTGTCAAAAGTGTTACATGCCTACTCAAGGCATCAAGAACTAGATTCTTCTTACTCGACTTATGATTTAAGACAAAAGTATATTCTTGTAAAAATGAAACCCATTTTTCATGCCTACTATTTAGTTTCTTCTGTGTGTTTACATACCTCAAGGCTTCATGGTTAGTGAAGAGTACAAATTATTTTGCTACCAAGTAATGTCTCCAAAGTGCCTTAATGCTTGAACAATAGCATAAAATTTCACATCATAAGTAAAATATTTCCTCCTAAATTCATTTAAATTTTCATTGAAAAATTCCATAGGTCGTCCTTCTTGACTCAAGATCAACTCCAATACCAACATGTGAGGCATCACATCAACCTCGAAGACCTTGCTAAAATCCGAAATACCAAAACAGTGCTTCGACACTTTATTCTTCAACAATTCAAAACTATATGTTGTTTCCTTAGTCCATACAAACTCCCTCCCTTTTGTACACTCTGTTATGGGTGCAGCAATGCTACTGAAATTCTTGATGAACTTCCTATAAAAAGTTGCCAATCCATGAAAAATACGAACCTCCGTCACATTCCTTGGAATAGGGCATTCTAAAATTGCCTTTACATTTTCCTCATCCATCCTCACTTCATCCTCTGATATGAAAAACCCCAAAAACAATACTCTTCTGAAAAGATCTACACTTCTTTAAGTTTTCATATGGCCTCTCTTTACGTAACAAGTCTAAACCAATTTCATAAGTAACAATTGTTCTTCCACTTTGTCTTACTATATATCAAAATGTCATCAAAATAGACAACAATAAACTTACAATTATATTCTCCGAGTACTTTGTTCATCAGCCTCATGAATGTACTGGGTGCATTAGATAACCCAAATGGCATCACAATCCACTCGTATAATCCTTCTTTTGTTTTGAAATCCATTTTCCATTCACCCCCTTCACGAATTTGGTAGTACCCACTCCATGAGCCAATCTTTCTAAAATATCGGGATCTGCTAGCACATCCATCATATCATCCAATCTTGGAATTAGGAACTGATACTTAATTGTGATCTTATTTATGGCCCTGTTGTCTACACACATTCTCTAGTCCCCATATGTTTTAGGAGTTAATTGTGTTGTAGTTGCACATGGACTCATGCTTTCTCTCACTAACCCTTTATGTATTAGATTTGTCACTTATTTGTTCAATTCTTCACTCTGTGTCAGACTCATCCAATAGGCTTCCTAGTTTGGAAGGGTAGATCCTAGGATCAAATCAATATGCTTTGTTGAATATCTCACTTCCGAGGTACCCCATCTCGTAGCTCATCTGGTATGACATCTTCGTATTCCTTTAGTACCTTTTCTGCAGCAACAGGTATATTATAATCCTCTATTTCCACCTTCTTTGACATTAGTACATAACACCATCCAACTTCTTCCATTTCGTAATAGACTCTTTTATAGCCAACAAGCCCTCACTCTTACATTTCTTCTTGAAGGGTAACAAGACCACCTTTACACCATACTTCTAAAAAGTATATATATTTTTACCTTGATCATGTGTAACCTTTCTATCGTATTTCAAAGGCCTCCCTAGTAATATATGGCATGCATCCATTAGGATAATATCATACCACACCTCATCCTTGCAGGTATTTCTAATCGAAAACTTTACAAGGCATCTTATATCTATGGTTACGTCATTCCATTTCTTGAGCCATGATATATGATAGGGATATGGGTACTTCTCACATTTCAGATTGGGTTTATCAACCATCACATTGAAACCATATTATCACAACTACCACCATCGATAATATTTTTACATACCTTTCCTCTAGAGGTGCAAACATTTAAAATATATTAATTAGCAACCATGAATCAACACCAACAACATCTTGTTCTTTCTCCCTCCTTGGGAAATCATCATCCTCCTTATCATGAGGGTTTCACCCAAGTCTGTATAACCTCCATTTATTCTTCCTCTTCTACTTCAACCAGATTTACTTGTGGTTGTTCTCGTCACCATCTATCTTGTGTGGGATAGTGCAAACACTCAAAATCTTTGTGCCCCTATTCACCACATCTCTAACATGTATATTTAGTTTTAACACTATTCCATCCTCTTCCTCCATTATAATCTCTTCCCCTCTGAAACCCCCTACGTCTTTTGTAGTTACCACAGTTGACTAGATTATTCATGCCATTCTCGCATTAGAGGATTCACCTTTTGTAGACTCAAATCTATCCCTCGCCTCTCATGGGAGATGACGATGGCCCTCTCTTCACACCACTTCTAAAATTATTCCTCTTGTTCATTTCTTCTACCTTTAACGTGAGTTCATAAGCGTCGGCCAGGATATGGATCCGAAGCATACTCGGTTCATCTTGTATGGTGTAACTCAACCCATTAATATACAATGTAGCCTTTTGTTCTTTAGAATCTCCTGCTCCACCCTGATTGACAACTTGTAAAATTCATTGGTATACTCCTCAATGTTGAGATCCTTCTCTTATGTTTTGGAACCTTTGAAAGAGTGTCTAAGCATAATCTACATGCGAAACTTTTCTTTGAGATTATTTACCATTTTATTCCAGTTTTGGATATTCCCCTTTCCATGCCTTTGTCTTTTATTTTGTAGTTGATCCCACGAGATCAATGTATGTCCAGAAAACTTCATGCATGCAAACTTAGGATCAACTTGTCTATGTAGATCCTGCATATGCCTATTCATCTAGGCATAACCTCCCCTCCCTTTTCTATCCATGATTATATAAAATAGAGGCAAAAATTACACATAAAAATGTAATATGTTACCTTAACTATTTCCCCAGGTATAAATCGCTCTTATACTAATTGATGCGAATCTAGTTACAAGAGGTTGAAATAACTCCAAAACACACATAAATAACTTTACAAATAAAAAATAGAATTTCAAAATAGATTTATTCTCATTCTATAATCCACACTAATATTTTACATCATTACAATCTTCCTTTTATTTGATGTCTACTCTAAATAAACCTAAAATGTCAAAATTTACATACTAGCAAAAAAACTCGGATGGGCCCCAAAATGTGCCTCGAAAATATTTCTTCATAAATTAAGGCTCACACAAAAATTTGATTTATTCTAACAAGCACAACAAAAGTTCTTAAAGTTTCAAGACCTAGTCAAAAGAGAAAAATGTTCGGGGCAAATTTTAGGCCACTAGATGAAGGAATCCAGACCTAAAAATGTGCTAAAATGGCGACAACCTTGCAATCAAAGTTGACCCCAACATATCACTAATGTATATATACCACCCTATAAAATTTAAAAATGATCCAACGATCGGATCAATAGTTATGGTCTTCAAATTTATGCTCCCACATCACTACATGACTAACTCACTAGGTACATTCTCCATTATATAGTTATACCACTATGTGTGTCTATAAATACATGAGGGAATTCATAAGGTTTATCTTAGATCATATTCACACTTACACAAAAACCTAGGATAACTACATGAGGCCAGATATTACATGAGGTATCCTTGTAAAATACTTAGATTGGTTATGTAGGGTTGAATGCTAAGGGTAGTCAAACCTCAACACACACATGATTTCTCTTTTTCGTTATTTATTTATTAATACTTTTATGAATGATATTGCAAGTTGTTAGGGTTTCCACTTTATCATAGGTGATTACATGTCTTACTAGGGTTTGGAAAACAAGATTAAAATACAATGAATAAAATTTCTAGAAATGTAAATCACATATGATGTCTTAGAACCTAAGATTTTAAGGGCCTAGGACTATACATCTCCAATAAATACTATATGTATTTTTAAATTCTTTCTCCAACTCATCGTTTTGTTCAAAAAATAATAATAAAAATCATCCACAATTTATGAGATACCTTTTCCACATGTATCTTCATTGAAATATCCCTTTTATGGTATGTACAATTAATTCCAAATCTTCTCTCATGTACTTAATCTACCATTTCATCATTTATAATTATTGCAATTAGTAATGAACAACATAGAATCACTATGGTAGAAAATTTTCATTAGATTAAGATGAAAATTTATAAAAAAATTGAACCATTGTGTGAAATTTGAAAGCAATAAGGTTTTTAGGAGCAATTTGAACATGTAAGTAGTCTTAAAAAATTAGACTTATCCTTCTTTAGTAAACTTTTTCATCAACAAAGGGGTTTCCTCACTTCAATAATCTTTACAATAGTAGGATTCTCATATGAGAATTTGGTGTGTAAAGTCATGTGAAATTGTACTAGGTGGGGGTTTCATATATAGGATTCCAATTTGAGAAATCTATTTATATTAATGAATGTTGGATAATGGAGATGAAATATTAGGCCTTGTTAATTAGCATCATGAATATTTAAGTAGGAATAATGTTCTATGGAATGTAATGTAATTAGATAGAATAAAAGATATTTAAATAATCCATTAGACGTTGATTAACGATTCGATCATCTGTAGAAACAATTGGAGAGTGATTTAAGATTGAATTTAGTGTGAAAGAGGGTTAATGTAATTCATTAATAAAGGGAAATTGATTAATAAAATAATAAATAATAAGAATTTAATGCACCTGTAATTGAAAATTATATTTTATGTCAAGCAACTATAATCATTTTTTCTAGTTTAAGGTATAACCTTTGAGATCTACTCTGTTCTTGCCTTCACCAAGGTCATGCACTAGTCTTCGAGGCTTCGCATAACATTTCTAAAGATGACACTCAAAATGGAAACATATTTGAGGTGTTTCACTTTACAACAACAAGTTACCTAAGTTGTTAGCTTGCTCTAAATAAATCCCAAAGCTGTCTAGAACACATAACTGAAAGAATTTAGTACCCCTTTGATGATTGAAAAATATGGTCAACATCATTGCTAACTTTGCTGATTTGGTTGCTGCTAACTAGTAAGAACCCCTCAAAATGGATATTTGAGCCTGTAATTCTAATCTGAAAAACTGCACCATATCTTGAACATGCATGCTAAAGGTTGCATAGTGCTGATAAGGATTGAAATCCTCCTTGGAAAAATTAAATAACAACTACTGACAACTGCAACATGTGCACAAGAAACCTTTAGGAAGTAAACAAATCCTACGAGGCCTGCCAATTAAGTTATCATCCATTTTTTAAAGCAAAAATAGCTACATACTAACTAACCTCCACTTTTTGGTCCTCTTGGGTCAAAAGGGAAATTTATGATTTCATCTCCACCAGGCTACAAATAAGGAAGAAAACCTCTTCTTGGCCCATAACCCATGCTTATAGGTTTTATAGGCACGTTGTAATCGACTTATGTTGGATAAACATATCCTTAATGAACTTCCACTCTACTTGGTGTTACAATCTAGATGTCTTGATACTTTATGTCAACTTAGGAGGAATCATTCTTCTTGTCTTCACTTGCAATTCCTTCCAACTCATCTAGGAGCTGCACATATTACTCTCAATCTTCATCATGTTTTTCGGAGAAAAACAATGATCAAACACCTCCTAAAATAGTTAATTCTTTCTATCCCTCAAACTAATAATCTCCTTAAATAAATTAAGAGGTCTGAAAACCATTTGTATCTCACCAAGGATCTGAAAATACTCCTCCCAATATGAAACGGAATCTTCCACCTACCGTCCCAAGATGATTTTGGGTTGTAAGAGATTTCTTTCTCCTCAATTAGGGATGTAAGTACCTATGCACCATTGAATTCTACAATCTAATCTTGATCTTCCTTTATGAATTGAGCTTTTGATTTCTTCCCAAGATCTTCTTTAATCTCTTGGTGATATTTTGCATCTTTGAACTACTGTTGTAACTTGTTGTATTATGACATCCTCAACCGCAACCTCACCAAATGAGCATGTGTCATCCTTTGGATATTGATCAAGGGCTATCATGCAAGCATAGACCCAATCTTCTTCAATTGGATACCCCTCTTCACCGATTTTATTATCATCACCTTCTTGAATCAGGATTACGCATGGTGGAGGAAGGGTGTGCTAGGTCTCTCTTGGATTTGAAATTTTAGGATAAATGAATGGGAATCAAAATCTGATTTAGTATCGGAGGGTAGAAATTGTAGCTACCTAAAAACTTGAAACCGATAGTTAGGTTGAATTGGTATATAGGGATTAAACATTGTATTCTAATGGGGAAGGTAAGTGACAACTACCCATGGACATGGTTCCTGAATCTGATGCTTATACTCCTATAATTCTTTAAAATATGTAATATAATCAACCAATTGGGGAAGAGAATATTGAATCACCTCGAATGTTGTTGTGGGCTAAACCAACTAAGTAGAGGACCTCCCCATTGACAGAGATGTTCTACTAGGATGTTTATCTTGTAAAATATTCACTTTCTCATTGGCATCCTATCATATCTGCTCTAATTTCTAAACACCTCTTTGAGAATCTTCCCTCAATTTGAAATTACCTCCAAAATCTACATACTTTTTCTCATATCTTGCATGATCTGCATAACCTAGAAAATATCCCTTTTCATGAACAACATAATGGATATATTGATGGCCATATTGATCAGTGTAATTTGGATCATGGGGATACATGTTGTAATAAAGGTTCTAGTATTATTCGGTGAATGATATTGACAGGACGGTTGCGAGATCTGGATATTTCAACTCTTTTAGGAAGGAATCCCACCTAGGAAATGATGTCATGATTGCATGACCTCAAAAGGATTGAAAAATGAGAAATCATGTCTGCTAGAAATGAAAATATCCTACTTAAACCATAAATATAATCACATATGTATAGATAATTACCTCTAAAAGGATGAAATTTTACCAAGAACAAATTGAACTTGGAAAAACTATGAAAATTGAATTTTTTGTCCCACCGGTCATGCCAAAAAACTATTATCTATTCGAAGTATACCTTCACTAGATGGGAAATCATACTTCTAACTTCAGCCACTACAATGGGATCCCCTCCAAGTTATGGGCATCTCATGCGAGGGTAACCTCTAAGGAGGGATGGCTCCCTTGATGGATCACTAAATTTCTAAATTTAGTCTAGGTTGAAGGTTAAAAGGAACGTAAAACTCAAAGCTTGTAAAGGTCATACAAAAAAATTTTGTGGGACTTGGGCTTGTCTGACAAACACACTTATTGACTGGTGAAAGGACTACTGAAATTAAGTATGATAGCTTATTTAATTGATTTGCAGTTCACAAGGCAATAAAATACACTTTAGTGGCTTGCAAAATGATTAAAATTGATTGATGTATGTGTTGTAAGAGTAATAACATACAAAGGAACTATAAATTCACTTAAACATGCCTAAATGTTTTTGTAACACATTATCAAAAAGTTGTTAATGGAGGAAAACAATATTCGTATTCAATCATAAGGTGAAAAGTACAAACAACTTTGCAACATAATAGTGCAAAATTCCCCGTTGTACTTTACAGAGCACACAATATATAGCCATGAAATCACTCTAACTCACACCCTAAAAAAGTGCATGCGCTATTCCCTAACCCCTCCCATGCATGAATAAAATACTCAAAAGCTAATAATAAAAATAAGGCTAATAATGGCATGTCATCTCTCACTCACCAAACTAGAGTTGATTGAGTCAATCTCATCCTTATGCAAAAGGAGGGTGTGCGGGTGTTTTACAAGGAAAAAGGTATAATTGGCATGCAAAGGCTAATTTTTCTTCATGTGTATTTAGGATTACATGGATTATACATAGCTGGCATAATTAATGTTTTCGACTTATTAGCATCTAAGAAATAATATACTTTCCTTTAAAAGGGGCATGCATAGTCTAGCCTTTTCTAACTCAAACCCCCATATGCGACTTAAAAATGGTTGAATAAAATAAACAACCCTTCAATAAGTGAACAAATGCTTAAGGGCGAAGTTCATTTAATTATAGTTCATTGACCATGGTCATTATTCACCTAAGGCTTGACTCCATGGGTTAAGGTAAGAACCCTAAAATCAATTTTTAGTTGTTCATTTTCCTCTGGTATGATGGTGGCGGTATGGTGGGGAAACCTTGTAGAATTTTTTTCTCCCTGGCTGCCATGGTTTGAAAATGAAGCTTCTGGAAGTTTTATTATTGATGGCCAACATTGTTGTAGCTTGGGCTCTACAAAATGGATGGATTTGTTTTCCTTTCTCTATGGCCTAAACTATTTCCCACTATTTATGCATATTTTCATGGATTCACGGTATTTGTTCTTTGTAAATAGGTTTAACCATTTCATTATTTCAATTTTTATCCCTACTTGTTTTCTATAATGAACTCTCCTTTGGAAAATTTCATTTGAGGGTATTTATTAGTTGTGGCTGCTATTAAACTACATGTGTTGGGTCATAACCGCCATTTGTTTTTGTGGAGATTTTTCTCAAGGTAACTCTTTGGGTGGTTGGTTTTAATTGAAAATCATGCTCCATTCTTTTATTTTCACAAGGGATTTGATCTATAGATCTGATTAGTAATGCTTCATGGGTTAGATTAATGCTTTTTTCAGCCATTATTTCTTGGTCTCTATGAGATCTTCTCGTTGTAATTTTAGTTTTGTTAGCTCACAACTGTAGTTTAAGTTGAAGATCTCCACTTGTCTATTCATGGTTCTATTTGTTAGAGAATGAAGCCCTTGATTTGTATTATTTTCCTTTGTCTCTCACTTGTTAGGATTTGGTTTTGTGGTTTAAGCATGTATGATAGTGATTGCTAGATTTATAAACCTTGGAGCTCTATATTAAGCTTGTCCGTCATTGTAAAGTTATAGAGCTCTATAATATCTAATTTTTCACAAAGGATTGTTGAAATATTTTTATAGTTATTCTTGGCGGGAGTTGTGTGCATATTTAAAATTTCTCATTGGGTTTTGTATATCTACCTAGGTCTCAATACTTGGGCTTGGTATTAGTTGTTATTGTTTGTTGCATTATGGGGTTAACGATGGAAAATTTTGAGTTGCATGTATATTATAAAATAGCTCACCATATTTGATATCTACCCCTATTTTGAGTTCATCTTGGTACATTTGAGAAAATATTTTCTTCTCTTTGTTTTTGCTCTCACGATTTACCTTTTTGAGTTTGCATTTATTTGTCTTAAAATTGCTCTATTATGCGGGTTTTATTCGATTTGAGCTAGAACTTATTTGTACTCACATTTGAGCTTTGTATTAAATGGTTTGTGCATGATTTCCATTGATGGGTACACGAGCTTTAAATTTTTCCATACTTGAGTTACCTTTCGGGTTGACGTTTAGAGGCTTGGCTTTGTAGTGAATGGTTGAAAGTAAATCTTAGTCTCTTTTATCTTCTCGGCCATTTGTGATGAAATAATCTTTCTTCATGCATGAATTAGTATTTAACTTGTTTTCCAAATCATCTGCATCTTGAATATTCTCACTTTGCATATAACTTGGCCTTTGAAATTGAATAAGTCTCATGGCTTACAATTGTAAATGCTACTCAAAGTTGATTACTTTTTGATAACCTAGAATCATCCATGAAATTTTTTTAATCTATGTTTTTGTTGAAAGGCGAGTATTTTTTTATAAATATTTAGCATGTTTGGTTGGCTCGTAGGGTTCCCAAAATGGTGCTTCTCTGTTTCCTATGTATTTGTATCCTTTGGAAGTGCTATTTCATCCCATTCTAGGGAGTCACTTCGGAATCACTTGTGCATACACGGGATTGTATAATGAACTCTACTCTCTATTACCATCCACTCATCAAATCGAGAATATGTAAAAGTTTTCAATCTAAGATTTCTTATAATTCTTTAGCAAAATCACACTTTCCTTTACTAACAAAGTAGGGATTTGTAGAAAGGCATATATTTTATTATATGGTTACAACTTAGTACTCTGTATTTTTTTAACACACGAAAATCTTTAGCTTTGTATTATTTAATCATTTTTTGTAAGAATACACTTCTTGTAGTATATATTGGTGCTATCTGTCAATCACTTGTTGATGGAAGATTGAATAATATATGTCAGAAATTTATGTTATGATTGAAGGAGCTTATGGATTTCTACGATGCACTTCCTTTGCATTTAAAAAAATGAAATATGTATTTTCCTTTCCTATCGAAAAATATGAAATATGTATTCTATCATTCTTTTTGCAGGATCTTGAAGTTAGATGTAGCTTAAATTGAAGTTGAATTTTGTACTTTGAAGGAAATGTATTCAAGACCTGTGATCTTCTACTAGTTGCCAAAATTATGAGAAATTTTACTTTTATAACTTTTTGTAAACTTTATTCATGCCTTTTTCCATATTTTGAATTTTGAATCTTGATGAAGTTCTGAAAATGTGTACCTTGTATTTCTTTTCACATGGACTCTAGCTTTGTTGAGCTGATTTAAACACGAAGATTGCCGTCTACATAGGCTGTCCTAAGAATTGATTAAATATGGAAAATATGATTTCATTTCTCTGATAGTAACCATGAACACTGTGATTTTGAAAGTTAAGAATTTTCCTACCTAAATCTTGCAAACATGTGGCTTGTTCTAAATTTTATGAAAAGCTCGAAAACTATAATCCTTTGAGAACTTGTATCTTGCAATCATCTGTTTTTTATTTTTCTTCTTAAAGTTATAACATTGCATCTATACCTTTTAATATGAATTATTACTTATTTTATGGCGTGCCTTTGAATGCTGATTATCTTCTCTATGTTATTCATTTCCTAGTCGATATCATGCATTCTTATAGGTACTTATTTTATAAATTTGTATGCCTGAAATTGTAAGTTCATGCTAAGTGAGAAACATCCAGAGCTCTACAAATATATTTTTTCTATGAATAGGTGTTGTAGTTAGGGAGAGGAGCATGAAGATGATGTAGATGGAAGAAAGGAGCATGGGTAAACCAACTCATTCAGAAAATTATGGGTTTCTTATCTCCTCATTTACTTAAAATTTTATTTATATTCATATATATTTCTTGTTCACATAAGTTAGCTCCCACGACTTGTGTGGGAAACATTATTTCTTCATGAATAAATGGAATTATATTCGTAATTGAGTTGTCTATTTCCTTTTGCATTTGATTATTGTACAAGTTATAATTGTTTAATGAATTAAACAACTCAACACATAATTAATCTCATTTAAGTATAAATAAATAATAATAATTTAATGCACCTATAATTGAAAAATGTACTTTATGCCAAGGAAATGTAACCATGTTTACCACTTTAGGGTCCAACCTTTGACATCTTCTACTATTCTTGCCTTCACCAAGGTTGTGTACTATTCGTTCGAGAGCTTCTACATTAATTTTCTAATGACGACACTAACAATGGAAACATATGTGAGGCGTTGCACCTTACAACAACACCCACAGGCTGTCATCTTGCACTCAATTCATCCAAAAACTATGTAGAACACCACAAATAAAAAAATTTAGTACCCCCTACGATGATTGACCAAAAATGGTCAACATGACATTAACTAACATTTTTGTTTTAGGTTTCAACATGGAGCATGCCAACACCAACACATCTAAAAAAAATATTGAACGAAGAAATAGTGTGTTTACATTCTAAGGTATGTTATTAATTTAAGCATGCAATATTCAATATTCTAAGGGAGGTCAAATGTAGATATTCAAATTTAGTAACTTATCCTTTATAAATAACAAAGTTTAGATCTATTCCTTTGATAAAAAATACATACATTTTAAGTTTGATCAACATATCATTCTATATTTCTATTGAATTTCTCCTCTCCGAATTTTATTTTCCATTTATATAGGAAATATTAATTAACTACTGATTTTTATCTCCAAGCATCATCTTACAAATTTTGATTTCGCATCACTTTTTCATTTCCAAATCCATACGAGGTTGGGTCATTACAAACTACGGTCCTAGATGACAAGTACGGTCTTAGCACATCTTATCTAATGAGTTATTTTTTAATTTTTAATATATTTTATGTGTTTTTAATTTTTCTATGGTCATCCTTAACATGAAATTTCAACTATAAAATCCTCTACAAGAATTTAATTAACTAAATATCCTATGGAAGGTATAAAAACTAGTTAATTTAAATAGAAGGACTAAAACATTGTAACTAATTATACTGAAGCAATATAAAAAAATTGAATAATTAAATCTAATGGAAATAAACCTAATATACAAGAGAATAAAAGAAGAGGAATTAGTTGACAATACAAGATTGTGGTAGGTTGTCATGAGTGCATTATATGAATTCTAGGAACATAAGCGATTACTTAGAAGTGGAAAGGACTTAGATAACAACCAAATATTCTCATAGGTTATGTTGTCATCATTGTCATTGTCGTTGTTATTACCACCAATTTGACTACTTGTTTCTCATATGACTTGAAATACAAGGAGAAAATGAGTAAGTATTCTAATATATATGTATGTAATGTCAAATACGCTATATAAAAAATACAAGTGTAAAATACACAAAAAGGAAAACATAAATGGTACACGATACATGTCGCGAAAAGGTGTAAAAAGAAAACTGTACTCTTTTGAGTTTTTGGGTGATCTCATACCAGCCTTGGCTGGTGAAGAAGTATAGGGAGGAAATGTTCTTTTCCTCCAACCTTTAACAACTTCTGGTGAAATGTGTGAAGAGATCTCTGTCGCATCATAGTTATTTGGATGATCGACACCAACTAGGTGAAGAAGTATAGTGAGGAAATTTTTGTGTCCTCCAACATTTAACTACTCATGAAATATGTTAAGGACACCATGTAATGTAAAATTTGTTGTGTATGGATTTCGTATCTTGGTTTTAACTCAATCATTGTATATAAACCCACAATGCCAAAGGTGAAAGTGCATTGTATTGAACCGGTGTAAATATACTATGTTAGTGTGACAAAACCCTCAATTATGCCCCCTCTTTAGGGGAATGCAAAAAACCAAAAGGATAATGCGTCCCCAAAAGAGGACCTACTACACTCTCACTGTAAAATCTCCCTATGGGGAAAGGAAAACACTTGGTAAAAACTAAGGTGTGCACAAAAGGGCATGAATAGCCAATACAAGTGTTAGTTTGAAAATACATGCATGCACTAAGTGTAAAATATACAAAAAAATTAAGAACTACTAAGCACGATAGTGTTAACATGGAAGAAGACAAGTAAACCACACTAAACGGGTTTCAAACATGGGACATAACTCATGATGTCAAAAGACACGCTATCCCGTCATGGCCACAAACAAAAAAACAAATGTGCACACAAGCAAATGGAAAATCCATATACAATGGAAAAAAAATCGAGACAAGTCTAAAGACAAAAAAACAAGTAGTTCGGAAAACAATTTGCTACACATGGAATACCCGTTAGCATGTTAGAGTAATAACCAATATGTCAAAGAATGTATAAGTAAGTAATATAAGATGTTAATTACAAAATGAAACAATAGAAGCTGTATGAAACAAATGCGGATGTGCCTAACAACTAGTAAGGGTAGGTGGTGAACGTCCATGCCACATTTAAGAGTCTCCTCCTCCGCATCTACCTCTACGTATCCTCTCTACCATTGGGATCTCCCATGTACCTTGCCACTCGCGACACTATTCTCCTCCTTTTCATGCTCCTCCTCTCTACCCTCCTTGTTGGTCTCACCCTCGGACTCAGTGTCTGTATGGGCCTCCTCCTCCTCCTCCCCACTATGAGTGGGTATGACCTTAATCGGACGAGGGCTCTTTGAGTACTCTAGGAACTAGGACCTTATCCACACTGATAGGTACCCACGGTATAAAAATTATCCAACCATGAAAGCCCTTAGGGTCTCCCTGATCCTCTATGATGCCATGGTAAAAAATAGGAATGGCAGAAGTGCATCATCATATGAAAATCCAAACTACTTTGTGGGACTCTATTGATCGGTGGACATTCACCTTAGCCATCCTATCTACTAACTACCTCACACCACTATAAGAAAGTAGTATAGTCCTGTCATCACCCCATATCCATATCAAGTCTGGTATGGTCTGGAAATGAAATCATCTATAGTAAATGTGGAAACATGTTGATGCACCCCTCTGAGAGGGGCCATAACTATCCACCTAACACCTCTCGATAGCACATGGATATGATATAGCAAATCCCCTCTAGTAGGGGATGATCCTCTCGTAGACCCAAGACATCACCAAAGTAGGGTGGCTTAGGGATTTCCCCTGTAGCCTCACAACATGGTATAGATCATGATATGTGGTCCTAAGAATTTCCACATATTAAGAAAATATCCTCCCATGTTGCTCAATAGCCATATTGATAGGATCCTAGCAATCTGAGAGCGTATCTGCCCTTATCTCCCACCAAACGCGAGGCCAAAATACCAATGATGGCCTAACAAATGGTTCGAGACAACTAACATGATAGCTGCATACCCTTCTTGATGATCACATTGGATTCTCCATCATCCCCCATAAATGATTCTCACTTTATATATATAACTAGAGAACCTTCTACAATTTCAATCGTCTTCAGTCATAGAACACCCAAAATCCTGTAAACATCCTTGAGAGTGATAGTCCACTCTCCTCTAACCCTAGGAAGCACTGAAAGTATTCCATTCGACATCTAAGTATCTCATTAAATCACACAGGTATGTGGATGGCTAGCACTCTCAATGACATCTATGAAATACTTTGCATAGTCCACCTAATGTAACAAGCCCTTCTCCTACTTGGACAACTGATCAATAATGCTTGGTATTCACTCACACTCTCTGGCTCGGCTCCAAAAAATGTAAAAAATCCTTCTAAGTTCATCAAAACAAGAAAAAGAGAAAGTAAACAACATGTTTCAAAGCATAATCTTGTTAAAAACAATATAAAACAACTTAAAAACAAAAAAATCATGTAAGTTAGCTAAAACATGCTTCTACTGAGTGAGAATTACGAATCGGCATGCAATGCAAGATGAAGCTTACATAATTACCGTGGTTGTTTCACAACCACCCCTTATGTAGTACGGTGGTTGTATAACTTCAACCCTATCCAGAGCGTGGGTGCATCCAAAAGCAGACAAGTCGTCCCCCTTTCACCTAAAAATGAAAAAAATTGACAAAATTGATCATTTTAGATGAAATAAAGGAGAAACTCACGTAGAAAAATTCCTAGGAAATTTTTAACTAAAATATTTGTGAAAATTAACCCCTTAGGTGTAGATTCTTAATTTTTTTACATTTTAGGTTTGAAATAAAAAAATGTAAACTACTAACCTTTATCTTAGGCATTTGTTATACCTCTCACTCGTGGGGCTATGATTACATATGTTGCGCTCTTCACTTTGAATGTATCTGCAATAAAAATAGGGACATGTAATTCAAAGCTCCAAAATCACTATGAGGGTAAGTGCAAATGAATTTTAAAATGAATGGTTTTAGATATATATGTTTTGTTTTAACTTCGTGTTGAGTGTGTGTGCTTTACAAGGCTAGAGCGTTGGCCTAGCTATACTTCTATCCTCATGAAAATGGTAAGTACTCATGTATTTTTATTATCACTTATTTTTCAATATCATATCTATATGCACTTGAGTCTTATTTTCATTTTGCAGGTAGTGGGTACTTGGATGGCATCACTTGAGCACACGGGCATGTCAGGTATAACTTCTAACTCCCCATTTTTGGAACACCATGCTTAGACTCTACGTTTTACGCCTCTTCATGGCTAAATTCTTTGCCGATTGGCCAATATATATGCACCCAAATTTACACATGCTACATTTTTAGAAGTGGTTCCAAAATACCCAAAAATGGTTCATGTCTTTTCCCAAAGGTGTTCGAAACCCTTTTCCTCTTTACGAAACTTATATTTGTAGCTTAGAAAACCTAACTTATCCATTGGATGCTTTTCCTTTGCTTTCCACAGTGTTTTACCTTAGTTTTTAGCCTTTAGTTACAACCTTACAATCTTCCTTCTATTTCCCACTATCTCCGATGAAACCCTAACATGAGAGGCAAACCGTAAAACACAAAAAAACACAACCACTTACCTAATTAGGTGGAAATTGGGAAATCACCACCCTAAACAGGCACAGTCCATGCATTTTGACCGAGACTTCACAGGGCGTGATTTAGAGACGTTTTAAATTTTTCCATTTCACATTTTGCACATGTTTCTTGTTCAATTTGGATTTATGTAGGATTGATAGATGTGTACCAACCTCGTCTTCCACTTCTAATTGTTTATTGAGAGTTTAATTGTCCCTTCTTGTTGTGATGTAGCATTCCATTGCTACCCAATGCTTAGATAATTTCCCATCCTTTGTTCTATAAAATCACCACTTCTTCTGAAGTGAATGGTTAGAGAATTTTATTGTGAATTGCATTGTTATGGTGTTGAAATATCTCAAAAGACTACACAACCAAGCACAATACTCTTGTGTTGTTCTTCCTCTACCTGCATTGCTACCAGACTACTTTTGCAAGCCACCATTTCTCCACAATCATCTTCCTTACTTTTTCTACATTCCCAACTTCCTTGAATCATGTCGACACAAAATATTGGATAGATAAGCGAGGGGACATGAAGTGATAACACAATCGACATTGCCTCAACACTACAATTTGAAGGTTGGGGTTGCTATTGAGTTTCTTCATTTCTTCAATTCTTTTTTCTAAATCAGTATGCATATTTATCCTCTAGAGTAGCAAATCATTTCCAATTAAATTTTTGCACATAGATCATTACAATAGTTCCCATTTCATTTGTATAACTTGATTAAATCATTCTTTAATTTATTGGGGATGTTGCAGGAAGAAAATATTGTGAGAAGCTTTGATTTCTTCTTGTGCATCTAACACAAATTAAAGGATACACATACATCATTGAAAATATTTCATTTAATTCGAGATAGATTCTCTATACTTGTTGCATTGAGGATAAATAGTTACATATGACTGTTTATTTTCTTAGGATTTATTAATTAGAATTAGGGGAAATTTTTTCATTTCTTTTTACATATTTCATTTTCTAGAAAGCCATAAAATACAAAAATATTTGTTTTAATTAGATTAATTGTTTTATATTGCTTCATTTATTTTATATTGGAAAAATACGAAAACATAGCATAGCTTTTATTTATTTTGATTAGTTAAATTTATTGTATTAGATTAATTAAATTCACATTTCGTATGACCATTTCTCGTGCAATATAACCTAGAGATTACATATTTGAGCCCGTAGTACCACAAACAAATCAACAGCACCATTATCGGATTTACCAAGGTCTTCATATTGATATCTTGCGAACCACATCGTGCCTGCTGATCACTCACCAATTAAGAGCATTAAAATATAAACACTACCGATATTTCAAGAGTTGGGAAAATCATCCTGGTTATAGGTTATATTGATCACTTTTTTTCATTTCGCCATCTCGTCATAGCTATTTGTTCCATATGACCATTCAGGAACAACAACACCCTTTATAAGCGAGTTTACGATCCTAGAGTCTGAGATGAATGCTAATAATTTAGAAGCTGAATATGATATGGGTCTCTGATTAAGGTCTTTAGGTCCTCACCACATCCACCTGTCACAATCTCCCAACTACATGTTCTCAAAAATGAAGCCGACAAAGACTACGAATTTTAACAGAACCATCTTGGGCCGAACTAATGCCCATCACCCATTAATATTTCCTTATTCATCTTCTTTAGTATCATTTCCATGAACTTGTCGGAAATTTCTATGAGGTAAATGAAGGAAAATTTCCATGCATTCCACAACCCATTAAGAGAATTTCCCACATGGAAATTGATTAAATTTTACGTATGCGAATTCTTCTTGACCACTCTATGACACCCACTTAGGTTATAAAGGATTTCATTTCCATTGAAGAGGAGATTCCATTAGTGCATGTAGAGGACATTAGATTTCCCCAATATCTTGTTTAACCATCTTCATCCCTTATTCGCTACACATATCCATCCATTCATTCTACATTAGTTTTCTGACATGATCTTGAGAGGATGAGCATGATTGAAGGTCATGTGTTGATTTTTAGTCATTAAGTTTCCCACATTACTGAGTTTGTTCGGATGTGTTTTCTTCTCTCTCTCTCTCATGTTTAAATGTTCATGCTTTTTCATGATTAATAATATTTAGTTTTTGATGATTTAATAATTGCAAATTTTTTCTAAAGTTTGAACAAAGACTTATTCACCCCCTCTTAGTGTCTGCAAATTACCAACAAGGGTGACATCTCTTACAATTTGGCTAGAGAACCACCATCGCATTCTCTCCATTCCTCACCACGTTTCCAATGTTATTTGGGCGTCAAAGAAGTGGTGGCCATTGGAGTTGCGCCTAGTAATGCTCCTTCAACCATGCTCGATGTTCATCTTGCATTTAGCCTCCAAAACACACACATGATTGTGTAAAATTTTTAATTCTTCAAAATAGTTATCTTCTCATTCCTGAATCCACGCCCATATTTTACAACCTTACAATATTATGTTTATTTCCCACTATCTTTGATGAAACCCTAACATGTGAGAAACCCTAAAACAAAAAAATGCACAACCGTCACCCTAACTAGGTGGAAATTTTGAAACCACCGCCTGCACATAGCAGTGAAACAGTTCGTGTATTTTGGCCAGAGACTTCCTGGCGTGATTTGGACACGTGTTTACTTTTTTCTAGTTCACCTTTTGTGCATGTTTCTTTGTCAATTTGGTTGTCTCTAGGATTGATAGATTTGTACCAACCTCCTCTTCCAATTCTAATTTTTATTGAGAATTTAACTATCACTTCTTGTTGTGATGTACCATTCCCTTGCTGCGCTAAATGGCTTGACCCTTTCCTAGCCTTTGTTCTATAAGATCGACACTTCTTCCTCAAGCAAATGGTTAGAGAATTTTACTATGAATTTGATTTCTATGCTATTGAAATATTTCTAAAGACTACACAACCAAGCACATACTCTTGCATTGTTCTTCCTCTACGTGCATTCTACTGCACTACTACTTCTACAAGCCACCATTGCTCCACCATCATCTTCCTTAATTTTTCTACATTCCAAACTTCCTTGACTCACGTGGACACAAAGGATTGGAAAAAGATACTTGAGGGGACAAAAAGTGATATCACAACTGACATTGCCTCAACATTGCAATTTCCAGGTTGGGGTTAATATTGAGTTTCTTCATCTCTTCATATCTTTATTTCTCAATATATGTATGCATATTTATCCTCTAGAGTAGAAAATCATTTCCAATTAAATTTTTGCACATAGATAGATCATTACAATAGTTCCCATTTCATTTGTATAACTTTGATTAAATCCTTCTTTACTTTTTTTTTCGGGATGTTGCGGGGAAGAAAATATTTTGAGAAGCTTCGATTTCTTCCTGTGCCTCTGAGGCAAAATAAAGGATCCACATACATCATTGAAAATATTTCATTTAATTAGAATACATTATATATATTTTTGAACATATAAATAGTTACATCCGGCAATTTATTTGCTTACGATTTGTTAATTATAATTAGAGGAAAAATTTCGTTTCTTCTTTTTCGCATCTTTTAGTTTCTAGAAATCAAGTTTTCTTTAGTGTATTAGATTAATTAAATTCACATTTCGTAAGACCATTTCTCATGCCCTAGAACCTAGAGATTAAATATTTGATCCCGTAGTCCCACACCAAATCAACACCACTATTATCAAACATTGACCAAGGTATTCAAATTCATATCTTCCGAACCACATCGGAATTACCTACAATCACTTAAAAATTAAGAGCATTAAACTATGATGACTACCGAGCTTTCAAGAGTTGGGGAAATAAACATGGTTATGGGTTTTCTTGATCACTTGTTTTTCATTTACGCCCATCTCTGTATCTATTTTTTCCATATAACCATTCAAGGACCACAACAACCTTTATAATAAATTTACGATACTAGAGTCCTTAAGAAGAATTCCATTTATTTAGAGATTGACAATGATACGAGTCTCCCAATTATGGTCTTTAGGTCCTCACCACTTCCACTGTCATAATCACCCAATTTCATGTTCTCAAAAATAACCCTAAAAAATTCTACAAATTTTGGTGAAACCAACCCAGGTGGAACTAGTTCCCATGACCCATTCATATGTCCTTATGTATCCATTTTATCTAGCATTTCCATGACCTTGTCAGGAAATTTCTATGAGGTAAATGAAGGAAAATTTCCATGCATTCCACAACCCATTGAGAGAGTTTCGACATAGACATTGATTAAATTTTACGTGTGTGAATTCTTATTGACCTCTCCATTACACCCACTTAGGTTAGAGAGGATTTTTTTCCCTTGATGAGAATATTCCATTAGTGCACATATAGGATATTAAATTTCCCCAATATATTATTTAACTATCTTCATCCCTTATTCATTTACACATAGCGATCCATAAAATCTACATTGGTTGTGATGCCATGACCTTGAGAGGTTGAGTGTGATTGAAGGTCATGTGATAATCTTCAGTCATTCGATTACCCACATTATAGAGTTTTTTCATATGTGTTTTCTTATCTCTCTCTCTCTCTCTCATGTTTGAATGTTCATGGTTTATAATGATTAATATTATTTAGTTTTGATGATTTAAGAATTGCAAATTGTTTTAAAAGTTTGAACAAATACTTATTCACCCCCTCTTAGTGTCCTAATTACAAATAGGGGAGAAACCTCTTGCAATGTGGCTAAAGAACAACAATTATAGTCTCTTCTTTCCACACCACATGTCAATTTCTTGGGGCCAAGAGGTGGTAGCCATTGGAGCTGCTCTAGTGATGCTCCTTTAGTACATGCCACGATCTTCACCTTGCATTTGGCCTCCAAAACTGATAGATCAAAGATAAAATAAAGAAATATTCTAACATATTCAATGTGTGTAAAAAAAATGAGAAGAGCCTAAAATATAAAGCCTGCAGGAGGAAGGAGGACAGTTATAACTATCCATCAAATACATAACAAACAACAATGTATTAAAACTAAACTAATGCTAACATTCCCCCTCTTATTACATTGTTCATACAAACATACATTTCCTAATACTGGATGTCCCCCACTTAATGTGAACACCGCAAAGAGGGTCTTCACACGAGCATGTACCTACATGGTCTCGATACATATGGTTTTTCTAAGGTTGACCATAAACCTAGAAGGACAAGAGCACTTTTTGACTATTCACCTCGGTGGTTTTACAAGATTACCATGAACCAAGAGGATGATACCTTGGTGTTTTTACAGGTTTACTATGAACCAAGAGGATTTTACCTCGGTGGTTTTACAAGTTTACCACGAACCTAGTGTGAGTACCATGTGCTGATTTCAGTGCTTTTCTATTCCCCATGATGCTTTTCAATTTAGGAGGTCCCAAACAGGAAACTATGCAACATCTACACTTTATTGAAAAACAACAGAACAACCAACACAAAACTGAAATAAACAAACCAAAATTGAGGAATTGGTCCTCAATACCTTATTCACCACAATATCTGTTGGCGGCCTCATCACTTTCGGCTTGAAAGAGGTCAGTTGGATTTCCTCCAGCCTCCATTTTCCTCCGTCCTCCTATAATGTATTGCTACTTACTTCACATCAGAATCTTCAACACCTTCAACATCTGGCGGGTCTTTATCAATTTTCATTGCACCCATTATATTTTTCTTGTCTACACGAACATCAACAATGAAAGCAAGGGTCCTCAATTTTCTTTATTGTAGACTCGATTATGAGGGGATAGTTCAGAGACACAGTGTAATGATCAAGTATCTTTCTACAAAGTGTACTGAGTGGAGAATATATGGTATTACAAGGTGTCTTCTTCTTGAGAGTATTTTTAGAAAATATATATTTAACATATTTTACCAGTAAAACAACATCACAAGTTGCAACCGTAACACTTTGCAACACCGTGGCGGATGCCTTAGCGCATGAACGGGTATACACTCTCTAAATTTTCCCTAATTCCATTGTGTGTTGGTTGTGTGGTTGATCTATCACATTGTTGGACGAAGAAATCATGTAGGTGTAATATGGAGATAGCCATACGAGCTTCTTTGGGAATCGATAAATCCATTTCTGATCGATAATGGAAAGTGTAAATAGGCAGCACTTGCCATAATAGGCCATAATGGTGGCAATAAATTTTCTCCCAACGCTACACGCTACACATTCTTCCTCTTGATCTACATGCTTCTCTTAAACTCCGCATGCTAAACATTCTTTCTCCCGATCGGTATCTCTAGAAAATGGTTGGAGACACGATTAAAGATGGTTGAAATCAAAATTTCAAGCTGTTTTTAGTCTTTCATGCTGCACACTCGAAATATCTTTCTCCTTCCTTGTGTGACTTCTCCTTATCCCCGCATCTTTTCCGGGAGCTCCATGTTTAGATAATCCTTTCTTGTTTATTGCTTTGCCAAGATGGATATAGCGTCGGTATAATTTCATGCTAAAACAATGGATGCTTCAAAATAGGTCTTTTCTCATTCCTCACGCTCTAGAAACTCATAACTAGAGATCTCTGGTTTCCACGCACGTAGCTTACAAGTTTCCTCCAAATCACTTTGCTCAGTTTGGGTGATACCAATGTTCGAATGGAGTGATAATCAATTTCTAGTATGTGCTTTCCCAATGTGGTAACCAAATTTCTTTGCCAACATGGTTTTTAACCTCCCTCAAACTCTTGATCATTGAATTTTCTTACGTAGAGGTAAAGTTCTCCTTGGCTGTTGGTAGCCAAAACAGGTCTTCACGCAGGTGCTGAGGCTAGAAGACAAGACAGGTCCTCACGATGCTAACATAGTCCTCCACTCATGCCTCGCTCTGATACCAATGATAGATCAGAGATCAAATAAAGAAATATTCGAATGTATTCAATGTGTGTAAAACAAATGAGCAGAGCCTCAAATATAAAGCCTGCGGGAGGAAGGAGGATAGTTATAACTGTCCATCAAATACATAACAAACAACAATGTATTAAAATTAAACTAATGCTAAAAAAACATACACATGATTTTGTAAAATATTGAAATCTTCAAAATAGTTATCTTCTCATTCTGAATCGACACTCATCTCTTCAACATTACAATATTCATTTTATTTCCCACTATCTCCGAGGAAACCCTAACATGTGTGAAAACCCTAATACTAAATCTTAATTTAAAACAAAAAAAAAGCCTAAAATATAAAATAACTTGGATGCAAAAAAATTCATACAAAAATGTCCTTTTAAATTAAGCCATATACTAAATCTTGGGTTATTATATAAAACATAAAAAAAGATATTAAAACTCTAAGTTCTAGACAAAACCCAAAAAACATTCGAAGCTAATTTTAGACCTCTAGAAGAAGTAATTTGGCCGTAAAAATATGCCAAAGGTTCACCCAACCTTAGAGTAACATTTTTCATTGCATATTACTAATCAAGTTCTATCACCTGAAAATTTCAAAATGATCCAATGGTCAAATCAAAAGTTATGGTATTTGGATGTTATGCTCCCGCATCAAAATTCTAAACAAAAATAATTTGAAAAACATCTCAAAATATCTAGCTTTGCATGAAATTATTTGTAGGATTAAAACACCAAGGTGATACCATATCAATAATATCGATCTTCACAACTAGAAGAGAAGAAATATTCCCACAATATTCAAATTTTGACAAGAATTTTTTTGAACTACTACATAACCTAGTCATGACATATGTAAGTAGGACCACATAACATGAAACCCAAAATGGTGATCTATGGGGAATTTTTTTGTAAATTGAAATCATGAAAGGGTAGTCTAGTGGAAAGAATACTTCATTGAAAACTAAAAAATGTGGTCAATAGTGCACGGAGATGAAAACTAGTAAACAAACTTTCCTAAGATGACCGTAAATAGACTATCATGTAGAGAAAAGAAGAACATAAAAATCATAGAAAATGTAAAATAACATCTACCTAATACTTGATATCTTAATTAGTATTGGGATGAAAAAACTATTTAAATCTCGAGAAAGTGTAAGAGGGCTATTAAGGACTCAAGGAAAACTTTGGTCTATTTTTTCCATTTTAATATCTTTGGGAAATACATAATGTACATGTATATAATAGACACGACAAAATAGGAATATGTCAATCTCCTAGAGCATGGATAAAGGATAATGAACAAAATGGAATTATGAAAATTACCTCTAGATTGTATACATTAGGAAAGAATTGTGCACATTAGGTTGGTTTTTGTTTAAAACACTAGTACAATATGAAGTTAAATCTTATGTTATTATTGCATAATATCTCTCTAGCTTATATATTTCCATTCACGAGCTTCCCCATTTTGTGGTTTAGTGCACAAGTCTCAAGATGTGATAATAATTAAGATTCATCCATACTACCAAGATAAAGTGATCAATAATTATTGCAAAGAATATTGAGTGGATGATCAGTAGTAAGGGAGTTTGAGCTTCCTTATAATTTGAAGCTTAAAGAAGGTCAGTGGGTTCTTGACTGAATTTGGGAGATGGAACATCCATGCAAGATAAATTTTGGATTTGTATCTCAATGTTTAGTTTTGCATAAGCTGTGAAATCATTGTAACCTTAATAGGATAATTTATACAAGTTATTTATTCGGTTTTAGTGGGTTTTTCTCCTTGAAGGGTTTCTGTATGCACCCAAATTTGCACATTCTACATTTTCAGAATTGGTTCAAAGTATCCAATGATGATTCATGTCTTTTCCAAAGGTGTTCGAGCCCCTTTTCCTCTTTGCAGCTTATATTTGTAGCTTAGAAAACCTTACTTATCCATTGCATGTTTTTCCTTAGCTTTCTGCAATGTTTTTCCTTAGTTTTGGCCTTTATTTATGAAACTGCCACCCTACTTGGGCGGCGGTTACACAACTTCCACCCTACAGGTGGAGGTTACAAAACTACCATCTTGTGAATGATGATGGTTCCATGTGTTTTGACCGAGACTTCTCATGCGTGATTTGGACGCGTGTTAAAGTTTTCCGGTTTACCTTTTGCACATGTTTCTTGGTGAATATGGTTTTTTGTAAGCTTGATAGATGTGTACCAACATCCTTTTCCACTTATAATTTTGATTGAGATTTTTACTAACCGTTCTTGTTGTGATGTGGCTTTTCATTCTTTGCCAAATGACTTAGACCATTTCCCTACCTTTCTTCCATAAAATCACTTGCTTCTCGGTAAATGAATTGCTAGATAATTTTATTGTGAATTACATTGATATGTTGCTGAAATATTGCTAGAGACTACACAACCAGGAAAAATATGAGTGTGTTGTTCTTCCTCTACCTACATTACTACCAGACCACTTTTCTAGTGACCATTGCTCCCGAACCATCTTCTTTTCTTCTTCTATATTCTTAGATTCCTATAATCACATGGACACCGAAGATTGGAACATATAATTAAGGGGAAAGAAAGTGGTATCACAAGCTGACATTGCCTCAACACTACAATTTCCAAGTTGGGGTTGCTATTGAATTTCTTCATTTCTTCAATTCTTTATTTCTGAATCTGTATGCATATTTATCTACTAGAGTAATAAATCATTTCCAATTTAATTTTTGCAAATAGATAAATCATTACAATATTTTCGATTTCATTTTTAGAACTTCCATTGAATCCTTCTTTACTTTTTCGGGAAGTTGCGGGGAATAAGAGCTTATGAGAAGATTTGATTTCTTCACATGCCTTTGAGGTAAAATAGAGGATTCACGTACATCATTGAAAAGATTCATTTAATTGTGATGGATTAGATATACCATTGCACAAATAAATAGTTACATTTGACTTTTTATTTTTTATGATTTGTTAATTATAATTAGAAGAAACTTCTTCATTTCTTTTGTTGCATACATTACTTTACGGAAAGCCATAAAACACAAAAAGATTTGTTTTTATTAGATTAATTGTTTTATATTGCTTCATTTATTTTATATTCAAAAAATAAAAAAAAACGTAAAATAACTTTTATTTAGTTAGATTAGTTTTCTTTATTGTATTAGATTAATAAAATTCACATTTCGTATGATCATTTTGGGCCCCATAGAACCTAGAGATTACATATTTGAGCTTTGTAGTGCCACACCCGATTCAAAAGGTATCATTATCGGACATTGACCAAGGTCTTTAGATTCATATCTTCTGAAACACATAAAAATTTCCTACAATCATTGAACAATTAAGAGCATTAAACACTAAAGATGATTTGGGCTTTCAAGTTTTGGGTAAATCATCCTAGTTAGAAGTTTTCTTGATCACTTGTTGTTCATTTCTACGCCCCATCTTCCATAGATATTTGTTCCATATGACCATTCAAGGACCAAAACAACCTTTAGAAGAAGTATACGATCCTAGAGTCCCTCAACTAAATGCCACTTATTTAGAGATTGATATTAATATAGGTCTCCAGTTTATGGTCTTTAGATCCTCACCACTTCAACTGTCACAACTTCGCGATTGCAAGTTCTCAATGAATAATCATAAAATGTCTCACGATTTTTGGCGGAACCATCTGGGTGAATCTAGTGCCCATAATCCATTAATTTGTCCTTATTTATCCATTTTATCTAGCACTTCCATGACCTTTTCGGAAATTTCTATGAGGTAAATGAAGGATAACTTCCATGCATTGTCTTGACCCTATAGTGCCCACATTCATTTGACACTATTTAGAATCTTGATCTTGCTAATGTTGATGTAATTGTGGACATTATTATGTTTTGAATTAGTATGAGGTGTATATGTTAGGTCATGGATTATTATGGACCTTGGTTCTGTTAGCATGCATGATGATTATTGGAGACATTATTATATATGGATGATGATATCTTTACTTGACATGGATAGGTTATTGATGTTGATTTTAGACATGTGACATTTGATATTATGAGTATCTCTAGTATAGAGATTCATTGGATAATGATATAGTGGAAAAATTAAATTTAAAATGATAATGTTGAATTCTTGATATTGTTGTGATTTGGATTTGATATTTATATGTTGCTTATATCATTTTGGATGTTCTGATATGGCCACGAGGTCGAAGGAGGTATTGTTATTTTGCAGGTTAAAATATCACAACAATGTTGGGGGATTGGAGACTAACCATATTGAAATTTCGGGTGAATTCAACAAGGTCACCATGGCAACTGTATTGTTTGTATGTGTTGTGTTTTGCTAGGAATTAGCATGGCGGGGGAGGGAGATTTCCATTATATGTGACCATGGAATATGTGTTTTATTTATGTGTTCCTTTTAAATTATTGTTGTATGTATTTTATTTGTAATATGTTGCTTCTTTTAATTAATTTAAATGTAGTAGATTAATATGATAGTCATATAGTTAAATTTTATTTAAATTTAATTGCGACATGGAATGTAATTAATAAAGTTGTTGAGTTTAAATAATTATGTTAGAAGAGTGTGTAAGTTGATTTGTAAGGATGAGTAAGAAATATGTAAGAGTCATGTAAGCTAGATTTTGGAAGATCAAACACTCCATCTTTTATGGAATTCGAATTTGACCTTGGAGGCCAAATTTGGAGGCTTGTGGGACAAGTTACACTTGTCCCACACCTCTTAAAATCATCCACTAACCATGCCTATGGTTTGGGAGTAAATTTTAGCCTTTATAATTAAAATTTGAAATGAGTATGTGTAAGACTTTATTGCTATTTACTTACAAATTTTTAATTCAGTCCTTGTTAAAGTATGGGTTAATTTTTTAGTGTGTAAGTTGCTTTTCATTTCCATTTAATGTGAAGTTGACTTTCTCTTTTGGGGTTGAGTAAGAATGATGTGGCATCCCACTTGGAGTCCACATCATCCTCTCCCCTTCCCTCTCCTTTAAAAATTTGAATTCTTCTCTTGTTGAAGGTTGTTGAAACTTTGCTCTCTCTTCTTTGGGTTGAATTTTATTGTTGTGGGAGTCTTGCTTGTGGAGAGATTTTGAAAATTCCTTTGCATGCTTGGTGTTGTTGTTTTGGACTTGTATTTTGGAGCATTGAAGAGATTTTTTTTTTTGAAACAAACTCCATAATGGAAAGGTAGGATCTTGTCCATTTTAAATGTTTTTTTTCCTTTTCTTGCATGAATGAAATGGTGTTGTGGTTGCATTCTTGGCTAGTTGGGTAGAATGCTTAGGGCATGGTGTAGGAGAAGGCTATGGGGATTTCATATGGGGGCATAAGGGATTGCACATGTAAGCTTGTTTTTAGTTTGGAGGAGTTTTGATTGGGATCCACCTTGGAAAATAAGCGCTTGCATTTCTTACTATAGGGGGCATAAGGGATAAATTTTGGTGGGGGCATAAGGAGGGGTTGTGAGATATAAGGTTTATGTGGTTGATATGATTAATGGCGGTATGCATTTGGTGGATGCCCAATTCCAAATTGGGAGCGAAATAAGTTTTCCCATAGTCCTTTCTCTTGTTGGCTTGCTTGATCAAGCATTTGTTTTGTGTGCATGATTTCAATTGCAGCTTTTGAGAACTGCTTTGTCTTGTTGGTGTGTATTTATTGCTAGTATGCAATGGGAAGAACGCTTGTTTGTTGTGAAAGAAGCTTTGTTGCCATGTGTTGATGTTCATTTTCTATTTCAATATGATTGGGGCTCGGGGCCAATGGGGAAGGATGGCTTCTCCTTTCCCATTGGATGTCTTTGTTGGGTGGAGAGCATTGCCTTTCCCCTACCTTGTTGTGAAAACTTGCAAAGAAGAAGAAACTTTCATGTTGTTGTTTGGAGTAAGGGGAAATTACAGCTTGACAATCATTTACCATTGAGTAATTCAATGTAACCTTTCCCACTTTGAGTGGATGAATGTATAAACATTGTAATATAAATTGATTGCATTATAAATGGAATTTGTATAGTATTGAAAAATGTAAAGAAGAATTACACTTGTTCTCTGTTTTTGGAAAAGAAATGCAAAGGATATTATAAGCATTGTAAATTGTATTTTGTAATCAAATTGGAAGAGTGTTAACTTGTAAAAGTGTTATTGAATTATGAATAAAGGATTGAAGTAGTTTAAAAATTGTGTTGTATACTAGAATTGATTTGATGTCCAATAATGATATCTCTGTTTTGAAAAGGAAATTAAGAAAGATGTTGTAGATTTTTTGTACTATTCTTGAAATTAATTGGAAAGTGATAAGTTGAAAAGAATGCACGGTGGATCATTAATAGATTTCATTCCTTTCTTAAAAGTGTATTGCACATTTGGTTTGAGTTATTGGGGAAGTTTAATTCTTGTTTGGAAAAAAGAAAGAATGCATGGGAAAGAAAAGATAGTGTTATATTCTTGCAAAGTTGTATATTGAAATTAAAATCAGAGATGTATTTTTATTCAGAATTCATGGATGATCTATTAAGCATTGTATTGGACTAAGATGGAATCATATGCACATTCAAAACACAAATTTTATAAGCAATTTAAAAGGAAACAATTCATTGTTTTAAAACTTACATCTGGTAATGCACATTTCAATTAAAATGAATACAGTTCATACTTGTACCAAACAATAAGTTACAAGACATATAAATTTAGATTTGTTAATACCTAAGGAACTAAAACTCAATAAAAGCAGTGAAGAATGAATTTCAATTCGGAGCTTGCATAGTCGTTTTCCCGTCTCTTTGTTGGAAAAATGCAAATTTGAATAAATGAACCAATTAAATTCCTAAAATACTCTAAACCCTCCTAGGTGATCATCCATGTGTGTTTGACATGTTGAGTGAAGGAGGAGTTCTAATTTTATGAAATTCATAAGTTGGAAAATGCTAGTTTATAAATTTAAGCACTTTGTAGATTGATTTTTCAAAATTGAACCCCAAAAATTCATCAAATCAAAAATTGATGATTTTTTTTGCAGAGAGGACTTCGAGAGATTTCTAAAAATTCCTTGTTTTCCCAAAGCTGACTTCTCTATCAAAAGTAATGGCCATTTGAAGTTTTAATTGAAATTGGCCATTCAAATTAAAATAAATCTAGCTGTTTGGAAAAAATTTCTAAAGGTCTGCATCCTCGCAACCCCATGACCAATCACAAGTTACCACATGGCACTTCGGAGGCGGACTCATCTTGAAAACTTAAATTTTTGAAAATTTGGCCTTACTGAAATTTTTCCAATTTTCCCATGAACCGTGGCCGCGGCCGATCACGTGCCAACACGTGGCTTGGCGAGCACACGGAAGAAATTTGAAAATCTTGTCTTTTGGTACTTTTGAAAAATTTCACTCTTTTTCACCATGGCCTGCACCCCCCCACAATGAATCAAGTGCTAACACATGTCTTGGTGGATGCTCGGAGCCCGCACGAGTCCTTTGGCTATTTAAACATTTTGGCGTAAAATTCTAATTCCCTCGCCACTCCGTTGACCGTGTCTAATCACAGGATACCACGTGGAATTTTTGGCAGCGATGGAGGAAGAAAGGAAAATTTTGGGTTTTGAATTTGGGAAAAATTCAAAAATATTCCCATGACCTATAGGCGTTCGACACGTGGCACTAGGGCATCGGCGTGCGCGCGGACCTTTTTGTCCTCTTAGCATTTTTGGTAATTTAGACTCAAAGTCTCAACCTGCTCCATTGGCCCACCGATCCTTCCAGCCAACTGGAGCATGCCATGTGTCCTCTTTCATCAGCCCCACAAGTACGAGGAGGCATTTTGCACCTTACACTGAAGGAAAGGAAAATTCTCAATTTTCCTCCCCACTCTGCCAACCCGCCCTAGGGAAAATTTCTCCCTGAAACCCCATCGGCCCATAACTTGAGTTTTATAAGGAGTTAGGAGGACTTATTTATATGGTTGGAAAGGTGAGAGAACTTACTATCCAATGGACATGATTTAGGAAAGATTTAATGACTCTAAGTGTGTGAAAAATTAGGTTGAATCCTATAAGCCTATTAGGCGGGGAGGAGTGAGAATTTACTCTCCTAACCTAAATGATGAATTTAATCCCTTGTTTGGACTGGTGCTTGTTGTGAGATGTTGTAGAATCATTTATACAATTCAATATTATTGTTAACCTAAACCTAGGTTGTGATAACTATGATCTTGTAGCCTTCTTTGCAAACACCCTTAGCAAAAAAGAAAAAAAAGAAAAATTTATTCTATAATTATTCCTAGCTAAACCTAGTTGTTTCTTGGTCTCAAGTGGTAGTTTGAGGTGGGAATTACATTTGGTATCAGGCGGTGGTTCAAAATCTTGGACAATTGGGCACACTAGAAAATTGAGACTTGAAACTTTAAAACTAGCAAACTGTTAATCTAGAAAACAAAATGGTTGAAAATTTAACATGATAGTAAACTTAAAAAATTCAAGAAGACTTAAGGTAACAAACTAACTCTCACTTTGGTCTATGCGGAGGCTCAACCAAGCCCAGAGAGGAACATTCACAGAGACTTCGGAGTCACACAGCACCCTTGTGTTTATACTTGAGCATAGACTTGAACTCATGGTGTGATTGGATAACATGGGTACTATCTCCAAGTTGTGGGACTTGCTACTTGAGATATACCTCCGGAAAGCTGGTTCTTGCTCTAAACTACCTTACAATCTACTCTAATGCGGGATAAGCTAAGCTGTTCTAATCTAAATTTCCAAGAGGACCGGGGAAGAGAGAATGCATAAAATGAAAGCCTACACTAAAGCGGTGATACACCGAGAAAGGAGGGTGTGAGAGTAGTCTCCAAATGTGTGAAATACGAGAGGCAAAGTGTACACTAGAAGAGGTGATGACAGTTCACCATAATCTAGCAAAATGCATTCACAACAATATTCCAAGCATACACAATGATAATGAATTCCTGCAAGAACATAATAAATAGACACAATATTCTTATAGAAAGATCAAAGGGCAAGAATAATGCAAGAAAACACGACGCGGGGAAGATACATCCACAAACTTGTATTTTATTGCTTCATGATATGCACTGATTCAATCTATTACAAGATAAGGGCACGGATCACCATGCGAGGAGTCCACTACTGAGGGCTGCTGACACACTTTGCTTCAAAAAGAAATTTTGGCGAGCTTTGCTACCCAAAAACTCTCTCTTTTATAATGAGCCCAACACTCCAATTTATAGAAAAATGAGAAGGAGAAGAGAAGGAAAATGGAAATCCCGAAATCTGTCCTTGACCACTGTAAGAGGCATTAAATTGAGTGAAATGATTATATATTACTTGAAAAAGGCTCCCCATCTTCCCATGTCTGCGCGAGAGAAAGAATGATGACCATGCCTCTTAATTGCACTCCAAACTACCAAATAAAACACTATTATGAACCCGGCCACGTTTTCTTTAAAAATCTCAATCAATTCTCATCAAATATGGAATTTTTTTATTTATGTGCATTGGGCTTGGAGCCATGATTCCAACGGTACCAATTTTGTGTGATTTCGTTGAGAAATGCAAAAGTTATAGCCTTATGAGTGCGGGCAGCTATTTTGGGTTTAGGGGCGTTTTGCATTTGAATGAGCATTTTGAGGGAATGAGCATTAATCTACCCTCATTAAAAATAATAAATCTAGTTTAGCTCATTTGGAGCCAAATGAAAATCGTTTCATTTATTTAAATATATCTAACCTTATTAAAAATAGTTTTTGCGTCCAGTCATATTTGTGCACCTTCGGCCCTTATTCCGGCTGCCTTAAGTCTTTTTCGGCCTATCGCGTCCTCCTTTTCCCGTACTAAGTCCCAGATGTCGAAAATCCGACAATTTTCACGAGTCAAAAATTATGGCCAATTTTTTCAACTTTTCGGCCATTTCAGATTTCCCGCGTCCTTCGTGTCCTTTGTCACACTTGTCCCAAATTTTCGCAGCCACTGCGTCAATCCCTTTTTGACTTCCATTTTTCCGTCCGCGCCTTCCCTTGTCCCCAAATTTCGACATTTCGGCCTTTGGTACTTTTGTACCACTTTTCCCAAATCTTTGCGAGGACTAGGACTTAGCCATTTTCTGATTTTTCTGGCCCAAGCTTGTTTTTTGCAATTTTTTCACCTTTCCTCTAAACTTTCCCATTTCTTCTTAGACAGGGGAGTTAGAAAAATCTAAAGGGACCCTAGAAACATGACTTTTTGCCTGAATCAATCTAATTATTTGCAGGACTTGAAAGAATTTGATGCATGTTATCAAAATTACCTTGAGGGTGAATTTTGGATAACAATTTTAGCGACTCAGGCGGGGTCATCTTTGCTGCGATGAAGAGCGGCCAGCTTTGCTTGTAGCAATCCATTGGGCATGGAGTCTGTTTGATAACCTCTCAGCTGATCGAAATTTGAAAACTTGTGTCCTTGAGCCATTGAAACATTCGTTGAGCTGGTTTTCCTGTGGCTGCAATTCTTTTCCAGGAGCTTGATGAACTGCAAACATGCACATACTAGAAGCAATAGGACATGTGCACAAGCACTTAGGAAATAAAACTACTCTAACGAATGATCTGATGTGCATAAGCACTTAGAGGAATGGAAATTCTAAATTAATATTTGAGGGTGAAAATCTATCTTTCTAGTAGCATGTTTGAGATAGATCCCATTGACCAGGAATCTGCATTCTTCACCATCAACTTAGCGATCGGAAAGCATTGCTACCTTTGCATTCAATGATCATGTATGGGCCACTCCGGATGGCATCAAACTTGGAGTGCTTTCCCGGTTTTGCACGATCGACATCCCACTTGATGCCAAATCTCCAGTTTGTAATATCACGGCCTTAGCTTTCTTGTCAAAACTCTTTTTGACCAATGCTTTATCCTTTTCTATGTGCATTGCATGCTCTCTTGTCTCTTCTAATTCCATCAGCTCTGCATACCTGATTTCCATAGGTTCAAACTCAGCTAGTTCCAATTTGTTTCATGAGTTCCAATGCTGGCAACTCGAGTGATATAGGTAGAATTGCTTCCTTCCCATACACAAGCTTGTATGGAGAGCTTCCTGTAGACCTCTTGGGTGTGATTCTATCAGCCCATAGGGCTGATTTGAGCTTTGAGTGCCAAGTCCTCTGATTCTCATCAAGATTCCTCCTGATGATTCTTAGTAGGTTCTTGTTCGTAGACTCGGCTTGGCCATTACCTTGAGGGTAATAGTTTGATGAAGTGCTGAGATACACACAATTCTTGACAGCCCATTCGGTGATCTTTGTGCCAAGGAATGCCAATGCATTGTCTGATATGATAGTGGCAGGGGCACCAAACCTCGTGACTATCCCTTCATAGAAATCTAAGATATTAGATTCATTTGCCTCCTTGAGTGCCACTGCTTCAGTCCACTTGGTGAAATAGTCTGTTGCTGTTAGTATCCACTTGTGGCCTTGACTTGAATTGGGATTGATGCCTGATGAAGTCCAATCCCCATTGCATGAATGGCTGATTTACTAAAATTGGATGAAGGGGCAGCGCTGCTGCTTAACCTTTCTTTCCCCTGAAGAATGCACATTTCTGCATTTCTTGACCCATGAGTAGCATCATTGAACACGGTAGGCCAATAGTAACCAGCTTTCATGATTTTGAGAGCTTTGTCACTCGCGGAGCAAAGTGGCCTCTGCTTCCCGTCATGGAACTCGTGTAATATCTTCTCAACTTGACTGTTCGAATGCATCTCAATAGAACTCCATTGATGTCTTTTTAAACAAAACTCCATCAACAAGTACATATGGAATGGCTTGTAATCTAAGTATCTCCTCTTTGCTTTGCTCATTCTAGGGGCACAAGCTGTTTGGAGTAATGCACCAAGTCTTGAGTCAACATGGGATGAGTGCATCATCGGTGGTTGTTCTTGATCATTCTGTAGTAGGACAACATCTTCTTCACCTTTTGACCCGTCTGGTTGTTTGGAAGCGAGCTGCTCACACAAGCCTTTGCCACGAACTAGCTTGGTCACTTTGATTTCAATATCATATTCCATCACCCGAGTGATCCAACCTGCTCTCTTCTCATTTAAATCCTTGTTTAGGAGGAAGTCCTTGACACCAGCATGAGACACCAGCAGTTGAATCTTATTGTTTGAGACCAAATGTCTGAACTTCTTCAAACTCCTGATGACGGCAAGGACATGCTTTTCGATGAAAGAATACTTTATTTCATAATCTTCCAAGGTTTGGCTGAAGAATGCTATGGGCTGTTCTGAACCTTCTCTATTCAGCTGTGTCAAGATAGCTGAGATTGTATCTGATCCTCCAAACGCATACAACATGAAGTCCTTTGAGAAATCTAGGTTGATAAGAGTTGGAGCTTGTGATATTGCATGCTTGATGTTTTCAAAACTCTCTTTGCCTTCTGCTGTCCATTTGAATGCCAGACTCTTCTTCAACATCATAGTTAGAGGCTTCACAAGAGTGGCAAAATTAGGCACAAATCTGCGGACAAAGTTTATCCTTCCTAAGAAGCTTTGGAGAGATTTCTTGTGGTGTGGTAATGGAAGCGTTTAGATGGCTTGAACCCTTTCGGGGATCAATTGTTAGCCCTTCCTAGAGACAATGTGGCCCAACAGGTTTGCCTTCGTGTGCCAGAATACACACTTCTTTGGATTCATGACACTCCGAACCTTCTACACCTCGAAACACTTGCATGCGAGGTGAAAGAGATGGTCTGCTGCATTCTTTGAGAAGACAGTGATATCATCTAGGTATACCAACACTATATTGTTGATTAAGCCTTTGAATGCCATATCCATAGCTCATTGAAATGTTGCTCCGGCATTTGACAGTCCAAATGGCATCTTCTTGTAAGCATATGTGCCCCATTTTGTAGTGAAGGCCGTCTTGAATTGATCTTCTTCTTTCACCATTATCTGATTATAGCCTTTGAATATCCATCTAGCAATGAAAACCTTTCCGAACCAGCTCTGACCTACAATATTTGTTCCATTGATGGAAGCGGATAATGATCTTTGAGTGATGCTCTATTTAGATCGCGAAAGTCCACACACAATCTTATTTCTCCATTTCTCTTTCTTACTGGCACCAAGTTTGCAACCCAACTTGAGTGTTTGATGGGGAAGATGATATTGGCCTCAATGAGCTTGCTTAACTCTTTTCTCATGAGAGGTTCGATATGAGGATTCTTGGCCTTTGCTTTTGCCTAACGAGGCTTGGATTACGGATCCAACTCAATAGTATGTTGTGCCACTTTGGGTTGAAACCTCTTAAATCTTTGTAAGTCAAGCAAAGACATCACGGAAACTCTTGACAAAGTTGAACAAAATCAGATTTCTCTTGTTGAGTACTTACTTTGCCAATTTGCAATGTCTTGCCTTCTTCCTAAAATAGGCTTTGAATCTTCACCCTTTACTTGAATGTTCACTTTCTCCTTCAGGCCCAGATCATTCGGGTTGAAGATTGACTCCAGGTTATGAGGCCTTTTGGTAATTTGTTAGTTCTCAGGTGCACCACTTGGTCACCATATTGTTGCTCCAGCTTGTCTTGATTCCTGGCGGAGAACTCAGCTTCTTCTTGTAGGAAATTAACAATTTGCTGATCATTCTCGAAGACTTGCCAACTTGTGTTGTTATCCGGAACAGCTGGTCTCACAACCACTTTGATATGAGGCTGAGTTTTCTCACTTTTGATACTTTCTACAACATCAAACGCAGCCCCAATTGCTGCCAGTCTGTCAGCGGCTTCATTCTTTTTTCTTGGGATGGAAATGATGCTAAAAGCTTCAAAATCTTCAATAAGATCCCATACCCGATTTTTGTAGTTCTTCAACAGATCATTTTTGGCAGCATTTTTTCCTTTGACTTGGTTTACGATCAGCTCACTATCACCAAATACTTGTAAATTCCTGATGCCTTTCTTCTTTGCCCAGTGCAATCCATGAATTAAGGCTTCATACTCAGCTGTGTTGTTTGAACAGGAAAACTAGAAATGGAAGGCTGAGTAATACCTTATACCTTGCGGTGAAATGAGCATAGCTCCTCCTCCTGCACCTTGTCTACTCCTTGACCCATCAAAGAACAATTTCCATACTTCATTCATGTCTTTATGATCTGGCTTGGTGATGCTGGGGAGAGGTTGATTCTCTTCATGTAAACAATAAACTCCTAGCTCAGATTCTTCTATTTCTTGATAGGGATCAAAAGCATGCACCTTGCTTGCCCATTCATCGAGAGTCAAATGGGATGCTTCCACCTTGGTGTCGACTTCATCGTGCTTGGATAATCTTCTTGATCAAATGCTTGAGCAGTTGGTATTGATTTGGCTTGGAGTGTAAGGCTCATGTGAAAGTTTGCAATAGGTTCGGACCTGATTGTGGCTTTGGTTCCATATCTTGTTACGAACAACATGTGTGACCAATCCACGAAAGATAGCCTCCAATTTTAGCGGTGAAGTCTCTTGACAAGCACAATGCAAAAAGTGGTGGCGAGTCTATGGTGACACATCTTGTAACACTATTACGTTGGGACATGCATGCAGTGTGAGGCTCAATCCTTTGATTACTCCAACCGTTGTCACTGTTGTCCCATCTAATTGCACTACACCCTTGGAGATGACTTCATATTGGAGTCCTAGCTGATCAGCTATTTGCTTTGGCATTACTGAACTACTTGCCCCGAGTCAATCATGCAATTATGTACCAACCTATCTCCTATGATCAATGAAACATAAAATGGAGGGGGCTTCAACATTTTACCTTGCTTGTCCTCCATGATTTCCTTCAGGCTGGGCAGCATTTGTGAGTACCTTCTCTTGCATTTGGACCTGTTGATTTGAAGTTGACCAGTCCTTCATGGCAGCTTGTAGCAAATCTCTTTGTCCTGGGATAGATAGTGATTCCCACATTGATATGTTTACATTTGTCTTCTTCATCTGATCAATGATACTGAATGGAGATGAAGTATCCCTCTGCTTTGTCCCTTGGCCTGCACATTCATTCCTTGCACATGGGCGGCAGCAGCTGGCATCTGAGTTGGTTTAGGAGCTGGTTTGGATGCTCCTTGCATGTTTGGATCTACAGTTTGTTTGCCAGCGGCTTGTGGAGTGGTAGAAGGTTGTGGATTACTTGAAGCCAATGGCTGTTCTTCACCCAAATTTCTCCTCTTTGACCTTGTGTTGGCTGCAACACTTTGAGAGGGTATTTGATTCATACCACGAAAATATTGACTTTCCAATTGACAAGAGTAGTTTCATTCGGAGATGTTCCTTGCTGAGGTGCTCCTTGCTGCTGGTCTTCTTCGTGGCTGGACTCTTGCGACCCACCAATGGTTTGCACCATTAGAGCCTGATTTAATGCACCGTTAAAGCACATTGATTGGTTATGTGGCTGACTGCACGGGAAACACCAATCATATTCTTGGGCCATGTTATTTTGGACTGGCACCAAAGCTCTGGATGCAGATGTAGCATTGGGATTATAGGGCTGAAATGGTCTATTAGTGGGAGGCCTTGCTTGGCTTTGATTTTGATTTGCAGCCTGAGTTGGTGACCTATTTTGTTGGTATGGGGGCCTAGCACAGTTAGGATTTGAGCTTGAGGCGATACGGTCTAGCACTTTGAGCTTGTTTGTCTTTTGATAGTAACCAGATCATTTCCCAAATTTTGCAATTGTTTCATGACCTCTTGGAGTTCATTTGAAGCACTAGAGGATGAAGTAGAAGTCTCATTTGAACTTTGATTTCTAGGGGTGGGAATAGGAGCCAAGTGGGTGCTTGACTAGTGCTTGGATTTTCTAAGTTTGGATATAAGGGCATGGGAGGCCTAGGAGCTAGCTTACCAACTTGAATAAGACATTTTCAGCCCTAATGGCAATCTTATAAGCAGCGGTAAGGTTGTGCCTCCCATAGATTGAATTAACATAGAAATATCGAAATTCAAAGCTTTAAGGTAATATAGAAAAGCACCTTCTTTTGTTGGCTTTGCCACCTGGAATCCTATCCCAAGACCTTTGAAATCTGAAGTTGAAGTCGTCAATTTGCTCGTTGGGGGCTCTCTTGATAGTTGTCATTGTTCTAGAAGAGACAAGTTGTCTCCCTTCTCCCCAAATTGCTCATGGAGAACTATGCATAGCTGATTCCAATTTGTGATAGAACCGGCTTGAAGGCTCTAAACCATTGCAATGCCTTCCCTTTGAGCGAAGATGCCAACAATTTGTGACCACATCCATTTCATTTATCTCATGGATTGCCTGAGGCGTTAGCAATGTCTTTGACATGATCACCGGAGTGGTATGATTTTCTCCGGTGAAAAATGGAATGTTCTTGAATCTTTGCAATTGGGCTGGATTACGTGCATTGAGGGCAAGTGGGATCTTTGCTGCAGTGAAATTGACAAAGGGATTTAGTGGTTGCGCCATTCTGATTGGCCTGAGAACCCTTGTTGATGCGAGAAAAGGTCTACCAGGTGGAGGTGTAGACAAAGTTCTATTAGGTGGAGACGCAGATCTTTGAGCTCTTCTTCCCCTTCTTTCTCTACCTGGAGATAGGTGTAGATAAACAAACAATCCTTCCTCCCTAGTTCTTGACCTGGTCTGTATTCTTCTCATAAATTTGCCAGGCTTGGACTGCTGAAACCAACGGATTATGCCTCTTTTAGAGTCGCCAGATGTGCGATTTTAAAGCTCCTTCAAAGCTGGAACTTACAACAAGTGCACATCAATCTTGTTGCAATGAAAGTAAAGACCTCTAAGGTCCCACAGTGTGCAGAAGCTGTTATCACCGAATCACAGCACCCTTGTGTTTATACTTGAGCATAGACTTGAACTCATGGTGTGATTGGATAACATGGGTACTATCTCCAAGTTGTGGGACTTGCTACTTGAGATATACCTCCGAGAGAAAGTGGTTCTTGCTCTAAACTACTGCCACAATCTACTCTAATGCGGGATAAGCTAAGCTGTTCTAATCTAAATTTCCAAGGGACCGGGAAAGAGAATGCATAAAATGAAAGCCTACACTAAAGCGGTGATACACCGAGAAAGGAGGGTGTGAGAGTAGTCTCCAAATGTGTGAAATACGAGAGGCAAAGTGCACACTAGAAGAGGTGATGACAGTTCACCATAATCTAGCAAAATGCATTCACAACAATATTCCAAGCATACACAAAGATAATGAATTCTGCAGAACATAATAATAGACACAATATTCTTATAGAAAGATCAAAGGGGCAAGAAGAATGCAAGAAAACACGGCGGGGAAGATACATCCACAAACTTTGTATTTTATTGCTTCATGATATGCAGATTCAATCTATTACAAGATAAGGGCACGGATCACCATGCAAGGAGTCCACTACAAGGGCTGCACACATTGGCTTCACAAAGAAATTTTGTGCGAGCTTTGCTACCCAAAAACTCTCTCTTTTACAATGAGCCCAACACTCCAATTTATAGAAAAATGAGAAGGAAAGAGAAGGAAAATGGAAATCCCGAAATCTGTCCTTCAACCACTGTAAGAGGCATTAAATTGAGTGAAATGATTATATATTACTTGAAAAAGGCTCCCCATACTGTCCCATGTGCTGCAGCATAGAAAGAATGATGACCATGCCTCTTAATTGCACTCCAGGCTACCAAATAAAATACTATTACGAACCCGGCCACGTTTTGTTAAAAATATTGATCAATCTCTCATCAAATATGGAATTTCTTTTTTTTGCGTCGGGCTCACAGCCATGATTCCAACGGTACCAAGTTTGTGCGATTTCGTTGAGAAATGCAAAAGTTATGGCCTTAAAGTGCGGGCAGCTATTTTGGGTCTGCGGGCGTTTTCTGTCATTTGTGCGGAATGAGCATTAACTAACGGAGCCGAACATGTTTCCTTTATTTAAATATATCTACCCTCATTAAAAACAGTTCACGTGCTTCGCGCACCTTCGAAAGCTGTTCGGCTGCCTTAAGTCTTTTTCGACCAACCGCATCCTCCGCGTACTATGGCCGCCTGAATGTCCTAGCAGCTGTTTCAACAGCGTTAGCCAATTTTTTTCCACTTTTCAGCCATTCGGATTTCCGCATCCCGCGTCCCTTTGTCCCACTTGTCCCAAATGCTGTCTGCGTGGACCGCTTCTCCCCTTTTGGTCGGTTCGCGTACTTTTGTCCCACTTTGTCCCAAATGCCGGGACTAGGACTTAGCCATTTTAATGATTTTTCTCCCCGAGCTTGTTTTGCAATTTTTCACCTTTCCTCGAACTTTCTCTCTTCTTCTTTGTGATTGGGGGTTAGAAAAAATCTAAGGGGACCCTGTCCCGGAAACATGACTTTTTTCCTGACTCAATCTATTTTCACGGGACTTGAGAATTTGATGCATGTTATCAAAATTACCTTGAGGGGTGAATTTTGGATAACACCACCCCCACCACCGCTACCACCACCACCACTAGAGCTGGTGTAGCAACCATCCTACCTCAGATCTTAGACCCTTTGGGATTTTAATGCCACCTTACGAGAGGATCGGTGGGAGGGAATTCGGGAAGACATGATAGAGTTACTTATCGAGGGACATGCACCTCCTCCACTCAGTGAGGAGCACAGAGGAGAGAACTCCCATGTGGAGTTAGTTAGAGTAGAGTCACCACCTAGGAGACAAGGTGACAGAGTTTCGGAGCATAGAGAGAGGTCTCGAGCCCTAGGCTTAGGGATGTGCCTACAGAGAAGGATAGAGGTGACAGACCACGGAAATGGATCACATTAGGGAGATCTTTAGGCCCTCACATTACTCGGGTGATATAGGTGGATTTCAGGAAGAGGCAGCTGGCTATTGAGCTTGAGAGGTTATTTCAAGATTTTTCCTTGTTCTAGAACATGAAAGCTTGTGTTACGATCTATTTACTTGAAGGATGGAGCATGTGAGTATGGTGGAGGACGGAGGAGTAGAATCTCCATGTAGGTTTAGAGATAGTGACTTGGGAGATTTTGAGGAGAGATTCAGGAGAAGATATCTCACGGAGGTTCATCCACGAGAGGATTAACGAATTCCATGACCTTGAATAGGCTACCATTTCGTAGCGAGTATGAGAGTAGGTTCTAGATCTACTTCACTATGTAGAGTAGATGCGGGATGAGCAAGAGCGGATTCATAGCTTCATCTGTAGGGCCTCCGAACTTGGACATTATAGGTGTGTCTGATTCACTATCCATAGACACTAGCGAGAGGCCATAGAGAAGGCCTATATTGTAGAGGATACTTGGGGTAAAACCCAATAGGCTAGGGACCACGTCGGGATCCGCATTCGGCGGATGCGGGATGGTAGATCGAGAGGTTCAACACCTCTCCTCGTGGTGGTAAGAATTCAACACGCATATCCTTTTCCATAATTCAAATAGAAACATCAGCGAGTTCCAGTCCACCCACCATATAGATCTCCACGAAAGTGGATGCACTTCAGAGAGGTCGGAGTATGGGGCATCCTCCTAGGGTCCCATCAAGACACGGGGTGGACCGAGAGCCCAATCAATTGGAGCTCACTAGAAGAGGCCATAGCTTGAGACCATGGAGGGATCATCGGGTCCACACCACAGGCTTCTAGGGCACCTACTAGAGGTGTTGCTCCTTGGAGAGGATCAGGTGGTTGCTTCGGATGTGCAGTAGCTGGACATTTCTAGAGAGATTGCCCTCAAAACCCTAACAAGGGTAAGGCACCAGTTTCTGAGCATTGTGATATGATTGGTGACATGGGGCGTAGCCATAGGATCTATGCAGTGGTTGATAAATGCTAGGAAGAGCACCAGAGCCACAGGTCATTGAGACCAAAGGTAGCATTGGTGGTATTCACTACCTCCTTTTTGATTTATTATGTATCTTCTAATCCTTTCATTGCACCGTCTCTAGTAGAGTGATGTAGGCTGGTGGCAGTTAGGAAAGGTCTTAGTTGGGATGTCGAGATGGCTTCTAGAGCCAAGATTTCTGTAGACTCCTTAGTTAAGGAGTGTGTAGTGGATTTGGGACCTTTTACCACCACCTCGGATCTCTCGTATTCTTCCTTTGGGATTGTCTGAAGTCATTTTAGGTATGGATTAGTTATCTGCACATAGGGCTAGGATAGATTGCTATCACAAGATTATATCTTGTGTAGATGATTTGGGAGTAAGTCGGTGATCTCGGGGTCGGAAGACCCATTTCTATTCACACCATCTCACTATGTAGCTTTCAAGCGGTGTGTGCGATGGGGTTGTCGATGTATGTTGTTATGTCCTTAGTGACAGTCGGAGGATGGGTCTTGTGGACCATCGCTAGATGATAACCCCATCTTGAGAGAGTTTTCGATGTTTTTCTAGGGGAGCTACCGGGATGCCACCTCCACATGAGATTGATTTCCATATAGACCTAGTTCCTGGAGAAGAGCCTATCTCATGAGCACCTTATCGGATGACCACCCCGGAGCTTTATGAGCTCAATTTGCAGCTTGAGGGCCTTTTGGAGAAAGGCATATCCATCATAGTGTATCCCCTTGGGGTGCACCGGTGATCTTTGTGAAGAAGAAGGATGGATAATTGTGGTTTTTTATTGATTACCTCCAGTTGAGAAAAGTGACAATCAAGAATCATTATCCTCTTCCTTGAATTGATGACTTATTTGATCAGATGAAGGGAGCCATGGTGTTCTCTAAGATTGATCTCAAGTCGGGCTACCATCGGTTGAGGATTTTGGAGGTGGACATTCATAAGACCACCTTCCGCATGAGATATGGGCACTATGATTTCACAGTGGTGCCTTTTGGTTTGACGAATGCCCTCGTAGTGTTCATGAGTTTGATGAATGATGTATTTAGAACCTTTTTAGATCATAAATCGTTTCATCTTCCTAGATGACATTTTTCGATATGCTCACATACATGTGAGGAGCACGAGGGCACCTTCGACAGTTCTCCGGTCTTCGTGGCAGCAACTTTACGGGAACTTGGAGAAGTGTGCTTTCTTCCCAAAAAGGGCAATATTTGGGTCATATCATCTCTGGGGAAGGTATAACAATCGATCCTTCCAATATTAGAGCCATATAGCGCAGCTTTATGGGCTTAGCGTCCCTATCTCTTTTGTTGGGATTTCTCTTGGATTACTTAACCTTCGTCACTTCCTTTCAAAGGAAAGGGAAGAAGTTTGTTTGGATAGACATGGGAGTAGACCTTCAAAACACTGAAGAAGTGCCTCACTATAGCACCCATTCTTATAGTTTTGGATCCACGGGATGAGTTCTTTGTATGCACGATGCTTCTTTCCTTGGAGGTGTGTTGATGCGCTTTCGCATCCCACAAGGTTGTAGCTTTTGTCTCGTAAACTCAAGGGTCACGAGCTTAATTATCCTACCCATGATCTTGAGCTTGTGGCAGTTGTGCATTTTTGGTTAGATGGAGACATTTTCTTCTTGGATGGAGATTCACACTCAGGATAGATCATTTGAGTCTTCACCACCTCTTCACGTAGCCCAATCTAAACACTCATCAATGGCGTTGGATGGAGTTTCTTTGTGAGTATGACATGGAGATAGAGCATGTGAAAGGAAAGGAGAATGTGGTTGCGAATGCTCTCGGCATAGGAAGACATGTGGCTATGGCCACTACATTGAGCACAAATTTGTGGAGTAGGATTCTTGGATGGCGTCCTCTTGGCAGGCTTCTACATGGCTTTATCGAGTAGAGATAGAGTCACAAAGACCCCTCGAGGGGAATTTTGATGGTTTCACCTTAGAGGAAGATGGTCTTCTCGGAGATACGAGAGGCTAGATATATGTTCCCGAGATGGAGGCTTGAGGTAGGAATTATTGGTAGAGGCACATCTTGCACCCTATTTAGCCCATCCGGGTGAAAAAGATGCACGCCACTTTGTGACAGTTGTATCACTAGAGAGGACTTCGTCGAGACGTGGCTCAGTTTGTGTCATGATGCTTAGAGTGCTAGAGGGTTAAGGCCAAGCATCAGCATCCAACAGATTCTTCTTTACCCTCATGCCATACCGGAATGGAATTGGGACACCATTTCCATGGATTTCATTGTTTGGATATTGATGTCGAGATATCACCACGATGCCATTATGGTGATGGTTGATAACATTGACAAAAGTGGCTCACTTTTCTCTGGTGAAGACTACTTATATAGCTAGAGTAGTGGCTCAAGTGTATTTGGATGAGATTTTAGGTTGCATGGGATTACCACAGGAAGATCATTTGTGATCCGTGACCCTTTGTACACTTCACACTTTTGGACCACCATGCACGGTATGTCCTCGAGAAAAGATTAATTTCAGCACAACATATCATCACTGAGATAGATGGAAAGACCAAGCCGGTGAATCAGTTTTGGAGGATATTCTCAAGATTTACGTGATGGATCAGCAATCTAAGTGGGAGGAGTACATGTGCTTAGTGGATTTGTCCTACAATAATAGTGTTCGAGTTCTAAAGGCATGGCTCATTTTCGGGCATTATATGGTAGAGAGCGGGACACCCCTTAGGCTGGGACGGAGGTTGGAGGATAGAGTATCTCTTGGACCAGCTCTTTTGTAGGACATGGAGTAACATGTTGTGTTGATCGGGAAGAGATTGCGGGGCAGGCGCGGGATAGGCAAAAGAAGTATGTGGATCAGCATAGAATCGATCGTAGATTTGAGGTTGGCATGAAGGTGTTTCTTCGTGTTAGGCCACACCTGAATAGAGCCTATCCACTTTGGAAAAGGTTCTAAGTTAGCTCCTAAATTCATTGGTCCTTTTGAGATCTTGGAGTGTATCGGCCCTTTGGCTTACCATCTAGCATTGCCACCCAGCTTGTCTCGTGTACATGATGTGTTTCATGTTTCTATCCTTAGGAGGTACATTGCAGATCCTTCTCATGTGTTGGACTGGACATCATTATAGGTGCAATATTAGGGGTAGGTGATGGTGGAGCCCATCTATATCATAGATCGTAGGACCTTGGTCCTTCGAGGTAGAGAGATTGATCGGAGTTGGGTATAGTGGGATAGATATGATGAGATTGTAGCCACTTGGGAGGATAATGCGTATTCATGAGTGTAGTTTCCACATTTGTTCCAGTGACTTCTAGGAGGAAGTCGAGTCTAAGGGGAGGGGGATGTAGTGCCCACTTTCCTTTGACATTGTTTAGATACTGATCTTGCTACTATTGATCTCATTTTGGACATTATTATGTTTTGACTTAGTATGAGGTGTATATGTTAGGTCATGGATTATTATGGACCTTGATTCAGTTAGCATGCATGATGATTATTGGAGACATTATTATATATGGATGATGATATACTGCTTGACATGGACAAGTTATTGATGTTGATTTTAGACATGTGACATTTGATATTATGAGTAGCTCTAGTATAGAGATTCATTAGATGATGATATAGTGGCAAAATTAAATTTAAAATGATAATGTTGAATTATTGATATTGTTGTGATTTGAATTTGATATTTATATGTTGCTTATATCATTTTGGATGTTCTGATATGGCCACGAAGCCGAAGGAGGTATGGTTATTTTGTAGATTAAAATATCACAATATTTTCGGAGATGGAGACTAACCATATAGAAATTTCAGGTGAATTCAACACGGTCACCATGGCAATTGCATTTTTGTATGTGTTGTGTTTTGTTAGGAATTCCCATGGGGGGGAGTTTCCATTATATGTGACCATGGGATATGTGTTTTATTTATGTGTTCATTTTAATTATTGTTGTATGTATTTTATTTGTAATGTGTTCCTTCTTTTAATTAATTTAAATGTAGTAGATTAATGTGATAGTCATATAGTTAAACTTTATTTAAATTTAATTGAGACATGGAATGTAATTAATAAATTTTTGAGTTTAAATAATTATGTTGGAAGAGTGTGTAAGTTAATTTGTAAGGATGTGTAAGAAATATGTAAGAGTCATGTAAGATAGATTTTGGAAGGTCAAACACTCCATCTTTTATGGAATTCGAATTTGATCTTGGAGGCCAAATTTGGAGGCTTGTGGGACAAGTTAAACTTGTCCCACACCTCTTAAAATCATCCACCAACCATGCCTATGGTTTGGGAGTAAATTTTAGCCTTTATAATTAAGATTTGAAATGACTATGTGTAAGTCTTTATTGCACTTTACTTACAAATTTTTAATTCAGTCCTTGTTAAAATATGTGTTAATTTTTGAGTGTGTAAGTTACTTTTCATCTCCATTTATTGTGAAGTTGACTTTCTCTTTTAGGGTTGAGTAAGAATTATGTGGCATCCCACTTGGAATCCACATCATCCTCTCCCTTCCTCTCCTTTAAACATTTGAATTCTTCACTTGTGGAGGTTGTTTAAACTTTGCTCTTTCTTCTTTAGGTCGAATTTTATTGTTGTGGGAGTATTGCTTGTGAAGAGAGTTTGAAAATTCCTTTGTGTTCTTGGTGTTGTTTTGGAATTTTGGAGCATTGAAGAGCTTGTTGTTTTGGAGACAAACTCCATAATGGAAAGGTAGGATCTTGTCGATTTTAAATGTTGTTTTTCCCTTTTCTTGCATGAATGAAATGGTGTTGTGGTTGCATTCTTGGCTAGTTGGGTAGAATTATTAGGGCATGGTGTAGGAGAAGGATGTGGGGATTTCATATGGGGGCATAAGGGATTACCTATGGAACTGTTTTTAGTTTGGAGGCTGTTTTGGATTGGGATCCACCTTGGAAAAGAAACTGCTTACATTTCTTACTATAGGGGGCATAAGGGATAAATTTTTGTGGGGGCATAAGGAGGGTTGGGAGATACAAGGTTTATGGGGTTGATATGATTAATTGCGGTATGCATTTGTTTGATGCCCAATTCCAAATTGGGAGGCATAAGAATTTTCCCCATAGTCCTTGCTCTTGTTGGCTTGCTTGATCAAGCCTATGTGTTGTGTGTATGATTTCAATTATAGCTAAGAACTTGTCTTGTTGGACTGTGTATTTTATTGCTAGTATGCAATGTGAAGAATGCTTGTTTGTTGTGAAAGAAGCCTTGTTGCCATGTGTTGATGTTCATTTTCTATTTCAATATGGTTGGGTCTCGGGGGCCAATGGGGAATGATGGATTCTCCTTTCCCATTAGATTTCTTGGTTGGGTGGAGAGTGTTGCCTTTCCCCTACCTTGTTGTGATCAAAGTTACTGAAAGAAGAAGAAACTTTCATGTTGTTGTTTGGAGTAAGGGAAATTACAAAGTGTTGACATTCATTTACCATTGAGTAATTAAATGTAACCTCTCCCACTTTGAGTGGATGAATGTATAAATGTTGTAATGTGAAGTTATTACATTATAAATGGAAGTTGTATTGTATTGAAAAATGTAAAGAAGAATTACACTTGTTATTTGTTTTTGGAAAAGAAATGCAAAGGATATTATAAGCATTGTAAATTGTATTTTGTAATCAAATTGGAAGAGTGCTAAGTTGTAAAAGTGTTATTGAATTATGAATAAATGATTGAAGTAGTTTCAAAATTGTATTGTATACTAGAATTGATTTGCTATCCAAGAACGATATCTCTATTTTGAAAAGTAAATTAAGAAACGGTGTTGTAGATTTTACGTAATGTTCTTGAAAGCATTTGTAAAGTGATAAGTTGAAAAGAATGCATGGTGGATCATCAAAAAATTTCATTCCTTTCTTAAAAGTGTATTGCCCATTTGGTTTGAGTTATTGGGGAATTTTAATTGCTGTTTGGAAAAAGAAAGAATGCATGGGAAAGAAAAGATAGTGTTATATTCTTGCAAAGTTGTATATTGAAATTAAAATCGAGAGATGTATTTTTTATTTATAATTGAATGGATGATCTATTAAGAATTATATTGGACTAACTTGGAATCATATGCACATTGAAAAGACAAATTTTATAAGCAATTTAAAAGGAAACGGTTCAACTGTTTTGAAACTTACATCTGGTAATGCACATTTCAATTAAAATGAGCAGTTCATACTTGTACCAAACAATAATTTACGAGACATTGAAATTTAGATTTATTAATACCTAAGGAACTCAAACTCAATAAAACAGTCAAGAATGAATCTTAAAGACTTAATGAATTTCAATTGGGAGCTTGCACAATCATTTTCCCCTCTACTTATTGGAAAAATGCAAATTTGAATAAATGAAAAATGGAATTCCTAAAACACTCTAAACCTTCACTAGACTGATCCTCCATGTCTGTTTGACATGTTGAGTGAAGGAGGAGTTCTAATTTTATGAAATTCATAAGTTGGAAAATGTTAGTTTATAAATTTAAGCCTACAGATCTATTTCTCAAATCTGAATCCCAAAACTTCATCAAAATCCAAAATTTATGATTTAAATGCAAAGAGGACTCTAAGAGCTTTCCGGAAAGTCCTTGTTTTCCCAAAACTGACTTCTCTATCAAAATTTATGGCCATTTGAAGTTTTACTTCAAATTGGCCATTCAAATTAAAATAAATCTAACTGTTAAACTTTAATTTTTGACTTTGGAAAAATTTCCTAAAACGGTCTGCATCCTCACAACCCCGCATGACCAATCACAAGTTGCCATGTGGCAGTTCGGAGGGTGAACTCATCTTGGATACTTAATTTTTTTAAAATTTGGCCTTGGGAAAATTTTCCCAATTTTCCCCACAACCTCGCTGACCCGCATGACAATCATGTGTTGACACATGGCTTGGCAGGTGTGAAAGAAATTTGAAAATCTTTTCTTTTGGCACTTTTGGAAAATTTCACACTTTTTCTCCACGGCCCCACACCCCAGGCGAATCAAGTGTTGACACGTTTCTGGTGGACTCTATGGCCCTGCACGAGTCCTTTGGTTATTTAAACCTTTTTGGAGTAAAATTCTAATTCCCTCCGCCACTCTGCCAACCCACATCTAATCACAGGACGCCACATGGTAGTTTTGGCGATGACAGAGGAGGAAAAGAAAATTTTCCTTTGGAAATTTTTGGGTTTGGACTTTGGGAAAAATTCCAATTTTTTTCCTTTTTTCCTGCACCTATTGGTGTTCGACACGTGGTACTAGGGCATCGCCGTGCGTGCAGACCTTTTTGTCCTCTTAGCATTTTTTGGCGATTGAAACTCAATGTCTCAACCCGCTCAGTTGGCCCGCCGATCCTTCTAGCCAACCAGAACATGCCACATGTCCCCTTTCATCATCCCCATGGACGCGTCGAGGTGTTTTGTGCCTTGCACCAAAGGAAAAGAAAATTCTCAAATTTTCCTCCCGCTCCTTGACCCGCCCTAGGGAAAATTTCTCTCCAAACATCGTCGGCCCATAACTTGAGTTTTATAAGGAGTTAAGAGGACTTCTTTATATGGTTGGAAAGGTGAGAGAATTTTCTATCCAATGGGAATGATTTAGAAATTTTTGATGATTCTAAGTGTGTGAAAAATTAGTTTGAATCATGTAATCTTGTTAGAGCAGGGATGAGTGAGAATTTACTCTCCTAACCTAAATGATGAATTTAATCTCTTGTTTTGACACTGGTGCTTGTTGTGAGATGTTGTAGAATCATTTCTGAAATTCAATCTTGACTGTTAACCTAAACTTGGGTTGTGATAACTATGATCTTGTAGCCTTCTTTGTAAACACCCTTAGCAAAAAAAAAACAAAAAAAAGGAAAAATTTATTCTATAATTTTTCCTAGCTAAACCTAGTTGTTTCTTTGTCTCAAGTGGTAGTTTGAAGCGGGCATTAAAAACCATTGAGAGAGTTTCCCACACAGACATTGATTCAGTTTTACGTGTGTGTATTCTTCTCGACCGCTCCATTACACCAACTCGGGTTAGAGAGGTTTTTGTTTCCCTTAACGAAAATACTCCATTAGTGCACGTAGAGGATAGTACATTGCCAAAATATCTTGTTCAACCATATTCATCCCATATTCGCTACACATAGCCATCCATTAATTCTACATCGATTGTCCCGACACGACCTCGGGAGGTTGAGTGATTGAATGTCGGTGTTGATTTACATCATATAGTTTCCCGCATTACACAGCTTTTTCATATGCATTTTCTTCTCTCTCTCTCTCTCATGTTTGAATGTTCATGATTTATCATGATTAATTTTGTTAGTTTTTATGATTTAAGAATTGTAAATTATTTCAAAAGTATTAACAAATCTTGATTCACCCCCTCTTAGTGTCCTAAATTACCAACATGGGTGACACCACTTGTAATGTGGCTATAGAACCACCATCACACTCTCTCCATTCCTCACCACATATGAATGTTATACGGCATGAAAGAGGTGGTGGCCATTGGAGCTGCTCCTAGTGATGCTCCTTCGGTGGTGCTCAATGTTCACTTTCATTTAGCCTCCAAAACACACATATGATTTTGTGAAAATACAAAATCTTTAAAATATTTGTCTTCTCATTCTTGAATCTACACCCATATTTTACAACCTTACAATCTTCATTTTATTTCCCAAGCTGTCTCTGAAAACCTAACATGTGAGAAAACCTAATATTATTATGGTTGTAGATAATTATGAGAACACGTGCTTGATTGAAAGGACTACACGATGTGAGCGTTGTCGAATAAATTGTTTATGAGTAGCAAAAAAAGCAAGAGTCAAAATTTTTATGCGTTGGCATATTCGCATAATGGTGATCCTATACATAGAATCTTTGGGGTTGAGTGGGAAGGCATTCGGGTGGAAGGAGTGCACCGTGTGAGCGTTGTCAGAGTAAAAGCTGGTAAGACTAGATCTATTGCGAATAAATTGTTTATGTTTGTATATGAATGTTTTGGTAATATGATTTGTTTGTTGAATCTGAATAGGTGGTTGCTGCTCAAGATTCTGGTTCGTTGATATCGAGCCTTCCCAATGACTACTGTGACTTTCTTGAAGATGTCTACAAGCCTCGCCACCCTTAAGGCTACTGAGATTGTTTCAACAATGTTGTAGAAAAGGGGTATGTAGATGGTCCGAAAATTGTGGATTCCAAGACCAAAGTTACACGGGCGGTGTTTCCTGTGAATACGTTCGAGGTAGCTATTGCAAGAATTAATACAAATACTCAAGCATTCACGGATGCTCGGGGTTCACCAAAGCTGGTTTAGTAACTGAGAACTGGACTAGGCGATTTCGAACATTGTCGGCCGATAAACAACAATGTCCGCAGATGGACAAATGCGAAACCAAACCCGTAGTATCATAATATTACCCTATTTCTATAATAAGGAAAGATTTTAACGAGATCGAGGCTTCATTATCTGTGATGTTCTTTCCGAGTTTAAGTTGTTTTGTTACATGGCTCATCGGAGGATCTTTGTACACATTTCAGCCGAAGGCTGGTCAACAAACAAACTATCCATGGATTGGTAGATATAACTAAGCCGTGTTTGGTTCAAAAACTTAAATAAAATCTTTCTTGGCGTGTTGTTTAACAATTGAACTCTTTACTTGGTCAAGATTTTAACTTTTATGGCTCGTTATAATTAGGCTCTAGTTTAAGAAAAAATTAACATTTCCACAAATAATTAAAGCTTTGGGTTTGCTATAATAGGATCTAGTTACGCGTTTAGGCGATTTATAGTCGGGAAATTTAGGCTGTCGATGCTTAATCGACATATCTCTTTATCGATTCAGCCTTGCATTTGAATTGATGCTTACACGCAGATCCATTAGCCGAATGCGAACTTGGTCCATTACTGATGTTTATTAGGTCATGTAAAACCAAACTCTCATTTAACTATGGTTGATGTTGAGTCGATATTTCCTTAAGAACAAATTGTGCACGTCTTTAGCATCGACATGTAACACTCATTTCAGATTTATGGTTTTCGCATTTATTACTCTCAACTTCAACACTAGGTTCGAGTCTACACCATTGATATGTAACTTTTTTCTTCAAATTTCTCTTGATATTTGTCGTTCATGAAATGGTTAAGACAAAATTTGTTTGTATCATATTTAAAAATTTGAAGAAAACTTTGAATACATGAAGAATTATTTAGTTTAGCATGTAGACACCTCCATGAAGGTGTGATGGGGTATTGAAGAGATGGCTTTTAATTATGAATACCTAATCTTTGATTGTTAGAATGCAGATTCAAATGAGGGTATGAGGGTTTGTATTGATTTGTTGCTTATGATATTGACCCACTTTTCACATATCTAAAAATAATTACGTTATATATATATATATATATATATATATATATATATATATTTATATTCAGCGTTGACATATTTTAATATTTTATCTTTGTAATTTATTTCTCAATTTTTTCCAATTTTTTTTTTTATGATCACATCAAATCACAAGATCACCAATTATATGCAAGAATTACTACTCCAAAAGGAAGTGTATATGCTATTTTACACATGCATATATAGTTCCTTTTGTTGGAGTAGTAATTCTTACATATCATTCCTTTCCCCTACCTTGTTGTGATCAAAGTTGGAAAGAAGGAGAAACATGCATGTTGTTGTTTGGAGTAAGGGAAATTACGGTTTGACATTCATTTACCATTGAGTAATTCAATGTAACCTCTCCCACTTTCGGTGGATGAATGTATAAACGTTGTAATGTGAAGTGATTGCATTATAAACGGAAGTTGTATTGTATTGAAAAATGTAAAGAAGAATTACACTTGTTCTCTGTTTTTGGAAAAGAAATGTAAAGGATATTATAAGCATTGTAAATTGTATTTTGTAATCAAATTGGAAGATTGCTAAGTTTTAAAAGTGTTATTGAATTATGAATAAAGGATTGAAGTAGTTTCAAAATTGTATTTTATACTAGAATTGATTTTTGTCCAAGAATGATATCTCTGTTTTGAAAAGGAAATTAAGAAACAGTGTTGTAGATTTTCTGTAATGTTCTTGAAAGCATTTGGAAAGTGATAAGTTGAAAAGAATGCATGGTGGATCATCAAAAGATTTCATTCCTTTCTTAAAAGTGAATTGTACATTTGGTTTGAGTTATTGGGGAAGTTTAATTGTTGTTTTGGAAAAATAGAAAGAATGCGGGGAAAGAAAAGATAGTGTTATATTCTTGCAAAGTTGTATATTGAAATTAAAATCAGAGATGTATTTTTATTTAGAATTGAATGGATGATATATTAAGCATTGTATTAGACTAACTTGGAATCATATGCAGATTCAAAAGACAAATTTAAAAAGCAATTTAAAAGGAAACAATTCAACTGTTTAAAACTTACATCTAGTAATACACTTTTCAATTAAAATGAACAGTTCATACTTGTACCAAACAATAATTTACGAGACATTGAAATTTAGATTTATTAATACCTAAGGAACTCAAACTCAATAAAACCGTCAAGAATGAATCTCAAAGACTTAATGAATTTCAATTCGGAGCTTGCATGATCGTTTTCCCCTCTCTTGTTGGAAAAATGCAAATTTGAATAAATGAACAAATTGACTTCCCTAAAATACTCTAAACCCTCCTAGACTGATCCTACATGTCTTTTTGACATGTTGAGTGAAGGAGGAGTTCTAATTTTATGAAATTCATAAGTTGGAAAATGCCGGTTTATAAATTTAAGCCAGCAGATATATTTCTCAACATTTAACCCCAAATCTTCATCAAAATCCAAAATTGATGATTTTTGTGCAAAGAGGACTCGAGAGCTTTCCGAAAGTCCTTTTTTTCCCAAAACTGACTTCTCTATCAAGCGTTATGGCCATTTGAAGTTTTACTTCAATTGGCCATTCAAATTAAAATAAATCTAATCATTAAACTTTAATTTTTACTTTGGAAAAATTTCGTAAAAAGGTCTAAGACAATCAAAATTTGCCAAGTGGCACTTTGGAGGGCAAAATCATCTTGAAAACTTAAATTTTTGAAAATTTGGCCTTGGGAAAATTTTCCCAATTTTCCCCACAACCTGCATGCCCCACACCCGATCACTTGTTGACACGTGGCTTGACAAGCATGCGAAAGAAATTTGAAAATATTTTCTTTTGGCACTTTTGGAAAATTTCACTCCTTTTCTCGCGGCCCCGAACCCCATAACGAATAAAGTGCTTGACACGTGTCCTAGTAGACACTAGGGCCCGCATGAATCCTTTGGCTATTTAAACCTTTTTGGAGTAAAATTCAAATTTCCTCCGCCACTCACCGACCCGCGTCCAATCACGGGACGCCACGTGGCGATTTTGGTGACGGCGGAGGAGGAAAAGAAAAGTTTCCTTCGGAAATTTTGGGTTTGGACTTTCGGCAAAATTCCAAATTTTCCCCACAACCTATTGGCGTTCGACATGTGCACTGGGGCATCGGCATGCGTGAGGACCTTTTTGTCCTCTTAGCATTTTTCGCGGATTGAAACTCAATGTCTCAACCCACTCCGTCGGCCTGCCAATCCTTCTAGCCAACCGGAACATGCCACGTGTCCCCTTTCGTTAGCCCCGTGGATGCGCGAAGGTGTTTTGTGCCTTGCGCCAAAGGAAAGGAAAATTCTCAATTTTCTGCCGCACGCTCCACCAACTCCGCCCTAGGAAAATTTCTCTCTGAAACCTCTCCGGCCCATAACTTGAGTTTTATAAGGAGTTAGGAGGACTTCTTTATATGGTTGGAAAGGTGAGAGAATTTTCTATCCAATGGGAATTATTTAGAAAAAAATTTATCATTATAAGTGTGTGAAAAATTAGGTTCAATCATGTAATCTGTTAGGGCGGGAGGAGTGAGAATTTACTCTCCTAACCGAAATAATGAATTTAATCCCTTGTTTTGACACGGTGCTTGTTGTGAGATGTTGTAGAATCATTTCTGAAAGTCAATCTTGATTGTTAATCTAAACTTGGTTGTGATAACTATGATCTTGTAGCCTTCTTTGTAAACACCCTTAACAAAACAAACAAAAAAAAAAAAAAAAAATTTATTCTATAATTTTTCTAGCTAAACCTAGTTGTTTCTTGGTCTTAAGTGGTAGTTTGAAGCGGGCATTAAAACCCATCGAGAGAGTTTCCCACACAAACATTGATTCGGTTTTACATGTGTCCATTCTTCTTGGCTGCTCTATTACACCAACTCGGGTTAGAGGGTTTTTGTTTCCCTTGACGAAAATATTCCATTAGTGCACGTAGAGGACAGTACATTTCCACACTATCTTGTTCAACCATATTCATCCCATATTCGCTACATATAGCCATCCATTAATTCTACATCATTTGTCCCGACATGAGCTTAAGAGGTTCGAGTGATTGAACGTCGGTGTTGATTTCAGTCATATAGTTTCCCACATTACACAATTTTTTCATGTGTTTTCTTCCCTCTCTCTCTCATGTTTGAATGTTCATGCTTTATCATGATTAATTTTGTTTAGTTTTTTATGATTTAAGAATTGTAAATTATTTCAAAAGTATTAACAAATCTTGATTCACCCCCTCTTAGTGTCTGCAAAATTACCAACATGGGTGACACCTCTTGCAATGTGGCTATAGAACCACCATCACACTCTCTCCATTCCTCGCCACATATCAATTTTAGTTGGCATCAAAGAGGTGGTGGCCGTTGGAGCTGCTCTAGTGATGCTCCTTCAAATGCTGCTAATGTTCACTTTCATTTAGCCTCCAAAGCACACATATGATTTTGTGAAAATACGAAATCTTTAAAATATTTATCTTCTCATTCTTGAATCTACACCCATATTTTACAGCCTTTTTACAATCTTCCTTTTATTTCCCACCGTCATCGTGAGAAAAACCCTAAAAAACAAAAAATCTTAAAAATTAAAACACCTTGGATGCACCCAATTTTTTCATACAAAATATGTGCTTTTAAATGAAGGCATACACTAAATCTTTGCTTATTACATAAAACAAAAAATATATATTAAAACTCTAATTTCTAGATCAAATCCGAGAAAACATTTGGATCTAATTTTAGACCACTAAACGAAGTAATTTGGGCCCGAAAATATTCGAAAATTTCACCCAACCTTAGTGTAAAATCTAGTCATGGTATAATACTAATCAAGTTCTATCACCTTGAAAACTTCAAAATGATCCAACAAGCTTAGATCAAAAGTTATAGTATCTGGATGTTATGATCCCACATCACAAATCTAAACAAAAATATTTTGAAAGACATTTCAAAGTATATAGCTCCGCATGAAATGTTTTGTAGGCTTAAAACACCAAGGTCATACTATATCGATAATATTCATCTTCACAACTAGAACCGAAGAAATATTCGACAATATTCAAATTTCGACCAAAACTTTTTGAACTCTTTGCACAACCTTGTCATGACATACGTAAGTAGGACCACATAACATGAAACCCAAAATGGTGATATACGGGAATTTTTTTAAATTGAAATCCTGAAAGGGTAGTTTAGTGGAAAGAATACTTCATTGAAAACTAAAAAATGTGGTCAAGTAGTGCGAGAGGAGATGAAAACTAGTCAACAAACTTCTATAAGAGGGCTTCAAATAGAGTATTGTCCGAGAAAAAACAAAGAACATCACAACGCTAGAAAATGCAAAATAACATCTACCGATATTGATATCTAATTTAGTCTTAGGATGAAAAAAGCTGTTTAAATCTTAGAATGTGTAAGAGGGATATTAAGGCACTGAAGGAAAACTTTGGTCTATTTTATCTCATTGTAATATCTTTGGACAATACATAATGTACATGTATATAATAGAAACGACAAAATAGGAATATGTAAAGCTCCTAGATCATGGATAAAGTATAATGAAGGGATTGGAAGGCTGAAAGTTACCTCTAGATTGTATACATTAGGCAAGAATTGTGAACATAAGGTTGGATTTTTGTTCAAAACACTAGTACAAGATGAAGTTAAATCTTATGTATTTATTGTGTAATATCTCTCTAGCTTCTCTATTTCCATTTATGAGTTTCCCCATTCTCGTATATTAGTGCACGAGTCTCAAGATGTGATAATAATTAATTAGATTCATCCAAACTACACAATTTTTAAAAATATGTACATGAACCAATCTTTTAAAATCCTTTGATTACAGCCTTAGCATGTGCTAATGAGAGATGCCATAAATTACTAGTATCAAATACCATATTGTTATTCGAAGATGTTGCTTGATTTCTCAATAGTAACAATAATACTCTTCTACAATGATCATCTCTATCACTTTCTCTCTTTTCTTTTATAAAAATAAGTAGAGGTTATTACTAGGGTTGAAATGTATTTGCTTGCAAAATAAGTCTTAGAAAGAACTATTAATGGCAGAATTAATTTAAGTCAATAACTTGGTTGATACTATTATCTTTTAGTAGATATGTGTGCATAGATGAGTGAAATATACATATATTAGATTACAAATAATATTACAGGTATATCATATCATACATTGGTGTATGAAAATTAAATACACTAGCATTTCCCCTTAAATTGTAATTTGATGAAGGGAAGGGAAAACGAATCAAAGAACCATCCCTTCTTGACGACACCTTCACAAGATCCTTAATTAAGTGAGATAAATCTTTTGTTTTTTTAATTTCTTCTAAAATTGTCATTTTAAAAATCAGGCCAAACAAAATGAGATGAAAATTGGTAATATGATTTGTTTGTTGAATCTGAATAGGTGGTTGCTGCTCAAGATTCTGGTTCGTTGATATCAGAGCCTTCCCAATGACTACTGTGACTTTCTTGAAGATGTCTACAACTGTCGCCACCCTTAAGGCTACAGTAGATTGTTTCAACAATGTTGTAGAAAAGGGGTATGTAGATGGTCTGAAAATTGTGGATTCCAAAACCATAGTTACCTGGACAGAGTTTCCTGTGAATACGTTCGAGGTAGCTGTTACAAGTTTTAATACGAATACTCAAGCATTCAAGGACGCTCTGGGGTTCACCAAACTGGTTTAGTAACCAGAACCTGGACTAGGCCGGTTTCGAACATTGTCGGCCGATAAACAACAATGTCCGCAGATGGACAGCTGCGAAACCAAACCCCTAGTATCATAATATTACCCTATTTCTATAATAAGGAAAGATTTTTAACAGAATCGAGGCTTCTGTTATCTGTGATGTTCTTTCCGCAGGTTTAAGTTGTTTTGTTACATGGCTCATCGGAGGATGCTGTACACATTTCAGCCGAAGGCTGGTCACTGTAACAAACTATCCATGGATTGTTAGATATAACTAAGCCGTGTTTGGTTCAAAAACTTAAATGAAATCTTTCTTGGCGTGTTGTTTAACAATTGAACTCTTTACTGGTCAAGATTTTAACTTTTTATGGCTCGTTATAATTAGGCTCTAGTTTAAGAAAAAATTAACATTTCCACAAATAATTTTAAAGCTTTGGGTTTGCTATAATAGGATCTAGTTACGCGGTTAGGCGATTTATAGTCGGGAAATTTAGCTGTCAATGCTTAATCGACATATCTCTTTATCAGCGATTCAGCCCTTGCATTTGAATTGATGCTTACACCAGATCCATTAGCTGAATGCGAACTTGGTCCATTACAATGTTTATTAGGTCATGTAAAACCAAACTCTCATTTAATTATGGTTGATGTTGAGTCAGTATTTCTTTAAGAACAAATTGTGCACGTCTTTAGCATCGACATGTAACACTCATTTCAGATTTATGGTTTTCGCACTTATTGCTTTCAACTTCAACACTAAGTTCGAGTCTACACCATTGATATGTAACTTTCTTCTTCAATTTTCTCTTGAGATTTGTCGTTCATGAAATGGTTAAGACAAATTTTGTTTGTATCATATTTAAAAATTTGAAGAAAACTTTGAATACATGAAGAATTATTTAGTTTAGCATGTAGACACCTCCATAAAGGTGTGATGGGGTATTGAAGAGATGGCTTCTAATTATGAATACTTAAATCTTTCAGACTTTTAGAAGACATTCAAATGAGGGTATGAGGGTTTGTATTGATGTGTTGCTTATGATATTGACACACTTTTTACATATCTAAAAATAATTGTGATATATATATATATATATATATATATATATATATATATTCAGAATTGTCATATTTTAATATTTTACCTTTGTAATTTATTTCTCAATTTTTTGTAATTGTTTTTCTTTTTGATGATCACATCAAATCACAAGATCACCAACTATATACAAGAATTACCACTCCAACAAAAGGATGTATATGCTATGTACTTATCAATTACTTATCTTGAATGCATGCAAGGATATAATTTCTTGATACCCAAAAATGTTATATAAAAATCCAATTAAACAAAGCTTCTATTTTTAAGCATCGGTGTCCTTCACTTCTTACATCGTAATATTGACGCGACGATTGGATCCTTGATGTACAATTACCAAGTTTATCAAATTTAGATGGGTTCACTAATTTAATCAATGACGATTTAAAACAAAGAGAATCATCGACTAAGCTATCACTTGTAAATGACATTAGAGGTAGTAGTTATACATATTTGGTGGTTTAAAATTGGGTTCATGCTACAATTTCTTAAGTACTAATCTTTATTGATCAACAATATCTTGTATAGAATACGGTACGGTATTTATCAAGTTCGTGATTTCAATAAATTATCAATATGGAATCACCCTCTCTTATTGGAATAAAAATCTTCAAGGGAATTCAACAAGTTTTTATCTAATTCAAATTTAAGATTGTGGCATTTTTAGATCAATACACCTATATATGCTCATGACGTTTGTGGCAACATATATAACCTAATTGATATATTATGATCATGATGTGTCAATGATGTTGAGGCCACAATGGAAATGTCCCTCCTACTAATATATTGGTGGATTGATTTCATTATGAGTATACATACTTTCTTCCATCCCCGATCTCTTACTTAGTAACTTCATAATCCTTGAAAAACTTGATTAATTACCTCTAAATAGTTTCTTTATCAGCCCATGTTAGATATGCCTCTTCGAGTGGATATTAGAATTCGTTTAAGGAAATGCAATCCCTATTCATTTTTAAAAAGTAGCACCACATGAATCACCTCCTAACAAGTCTCAAACATGGACCATATCTATACATTGAAAGCATCTTGCTACCAATTGAGCTCTACCAATCAAAATATTTTTTAAAACTAATATGTGTATATCTTTTCTTGATGGTCCTTTATTGTGTTTATAGAATGCAACATACCCACTTCAAAAGTAGCAAAAATTTAGCTTCATCCACATCGTCAATATTATTGGCGTTTGAAACCCTCTATTTAAAAATATTTCTTCTTCTTCTCTTTGAGAAAAATCTACATCTTCATTGATTGTTATTTGTTCATTAACTCTTTTGAATTCTTCATCTATTATATCTTGAGCTTGAAAAACTTCTTTTTTGAAGCCCTTGTTTATTTTGAATAGTTTCTTGAGCTCGAAGAACAATTTTAAACTCAAGGAAACAAATGAAACTAAACCTAGCAAAATGAATTCCCCTTCTTGTTGCGAGAGTTGGAAAAGCCACAAGTGTTGGAAGAGCTGGGGGAACCACTAGAGGTTTATTTAGGAACTTCTTTGGTTAAATCCCAGCTGAATGTGGATCCATTCTTCACTACCCTAGTTATCAAAGACAAGTTGTTACATAATTGTATGTTTGATTCTGGAGCTTCATGTAATGTCATGCCTCTTGAAGTCATGAATGAGTTGGGTATCAAAGTAACAAGCATATGGGAAGTTCACCATGGACTCTAGAGAGGTGCTAGTGGTGGGATGTGTCAAATATCTAGATGTGCAACTTGCATCTTATCCTGGAAGGAACTTAAAACTCGATGTAGTGATTGTTGACTTCCCTGCCAAGTGGGGGATGTTGTTGTCAAGAAAATGGGCATCAGGTGTTGGTGGTGTTGGTATCCAAATTGATTCTCCTTCAAAGTCTGAGAAACATCACAGGTTTATCTGGAAGCTTAGAGACAGATAGATCATGATGAGTCGTTTGGTAGCTGGCGATGGTATCTAACTAGCCCTTAGTCACTTAGATGTGGAGAAATGGATAGCACCCTCAAGAGGATTTGATCTATCCTCACTATTTTAGGTTGCGCCTTTCAACCAAGGTAAGAGAACCCTTTTGTGCTTTGTTTTTTATGGAGGACATGGTAATATCCTTCCTAATGAAGTTGTTAAGGATACATTGAAGAAAATATGATCAATGCAACAAAATCTAACTCTCACGAATCATGTCACTCTAGATAGTGGAGATATTCTCTAGACAAGGTTCGAAATTTCTACTAAAGACATTTGGAATCTTGATTTTTTCGCGCATGTTTTGGTAGTAAAATTTATGCATTTGTATACACACATGACAAACAGGGGTAGTATGGGTAGGATTAGTTGTTTTTAAATAAATTTTGGTAGGAGGTGAGGCAGAATGAACTTGATTTTCCAAATCTCTAAGAACTCTTACAAAATCGAAAGTCTGGACAACCAGAATACTTTAGAATAGCTAAAATGTTCCTTTAACCAGAATATGTACTCAAATGGAGGCCTAGATTTACACTTTTTCACACAATCTATGAGATTTTAACATGAAGGCTCGAGTTAGAAGACTCAATAAAACATCAATATCTAAGATCAATCATGCCTGAGGTACACCTAGAGGCTTACAAACAATATTTGTCAACAAATGAAAGAAAAGTGATTTTAAATCATTTATTTCACTCCCAGATGAAAGCTCTTCTGAGAAATGAGATTGCAGATACCACTAAACTGTCACAAGGATTGAGACTGTGTGATTAAGACATATTTTGATACAAGATTGCAACAGGAACAAGAAAAACTATTTGCAAACATTCAAGAATGAAACAAAAACATTTTTCTCAAGATCAACCCAGAATAACTCGAGTTTGATTAAATTTATCAGCAGGGGAAAGTTTCTAGAACAATCTTAGAGATTTTCAATGGTGTACACTTGCAACCACCTTGACACGATTAGACTTAATACAAAAGAGATATACTGAGACTTCTTAGAGCGGAGTTCTCAAGAGACAGGCTTTGGGAATTTTCTTTGAACTCTAACACTCCAACCATTTGCTCAAAAAAATTTCCTTTTATAAAATTTACAATATATCCCCTCCTTCCCCAAAAGACAAAAAGCATTTAATGTACAAGTGCTCGTTATGATCTTGATCGTGATTCCCCGAGAATCAAATATGTAAAAGTTGTCAGGTGCTCATGGGCATATCTCTTCAAAAATATTAGCATTCAACTCGTTCATCTAGTAGAACACTCCTCCTTCAATTTTTCCAACCATCTCCGCCCCTAATCATCCAAATCTAGTTCCTTGCGTGCTTGGGAGAAGAAAAAAACGGAAAATCAGATTGAGCCTAAGAGTCAGACCATTTTAATGGCGAAAGATATCTCTAGACCTCTCCCAACAAACTTAGATATCAAAATTAACTCCCCTCTCTATTTGGCGTGTAGAAAATACCAAGAAATCATGAAGACTCACACTTCCAGGCATGTTTCAGTAAAAATGGGGGGAAAATCAAATTCAAACTCACAGTTGTCGTTGATCTTTACTTTGAATTTGGGTCGTCCACATGGAAGATTCAATTTTAAAAATAGGCTCGGGGGTTTCCTTTGACTTTTTACAACCTTTTGAAAAAATGGAAAAAAATTCCATTTTGCTCCACACCTCTGCCCTTGGGAAATGAGCCTGACACATGTCCCAATGTGGGTCCTAGTGGAACCGCGCTTCTTTTTCACTTTTAAATTTTTTCTCCCAAAAGGAAATTTTTCCAAATTTCCCCAAGAGTCTGCACCTCTCTTGACTGGAGCAAGCTTTGAGTTTTCCCTTATCGGACTTGCGAGGCCATTTTGAGATTTTAATCCTTTTGATGACAAGAGGTAAAAAATCTAATTTTCCTCCGATGGTCCACTTCCTCACCCTTTTGACTTTTCAAACTGCCACGTGTCACAATGGCGCATCTTGAGATGATCCCCAAAAGTTGAGACCTTGAACAAGCATGGGCTCACCACGTGTCGTTATGGCACAACTTCAAAAAGATTAAGGCTTCCAGAATGATTTGGCGGGGGTGCGCTTCCATTTTAGAATTTTAATCCATTTTTTCCAAAGGGGAAAAACATCCAACTTACCTCTAAAGGCCCGCATCTCCGCCATTAGCTTTGCCACGTGTCCTCTTGCGGGTCAAAGTGAGACTTTTTCCTTGCATATTATATTTTCTCCAATCAGAGCTGATGGGGCCATGGGGCGGGTTGAATTTTTTTCTAAAGTAGCCAAAAAGAACAAGTTCAAAAACAGACCCGCCGCAACCCATCCAATTAGAGGAAGCCACGTAAGCACCAAAAGAACCAATCAGATTTGAGCAGGGCTACGGGACCAAATTTGCCATTTTTCCAAAAAAGAAAATAGCGATAAGTTAAAGCATTTTCCCATTGTCCCCTGACCAACCAAAAGAAGCCACGTGACCGAACAACGAGGAATAATTTTGGCAGGGAAAAACACCCGTCGGACGTTAGAATACAAAAAGATCACCATTCATGCCCAGAACCCGATTTTTCGCTAAGGATGAATTTTTTTGAAACAAAAACAAGTGAATCATGGTTCCGAGCATCTTTCGACCATGGATTTGGATTTTCAAAGGAATACAAATATAGATTAACCATTCTCAAGCTTCCATGGTCAAGGAAAAATAGGAAAAATGGTAGAGCCCATGGATTTTGAAGAAATTAGGGTAGACATTGAGTAGACTCAGAGACTTCTTTCAAGGAGGGGCATGACAATGGATTTTGCAAACAACTCGAGGCATTTCAAATGGAGGTAAAGGATACAGAACATCCTCATGGAGAGATAAAATGTTTCACAACACACGGATCAAGAGGAAAATAATGGCAAATGGGGCAAGACAAATCTGAGCACCAACACATATTCCTCATATTAAAAGATATATCTACAAAAAAAAATAACTTTAATCATAATTAAAAAATCAAATTCAAAATAAACATAATGATCAATATACAATTAGAAATTTTTAAATATTAAGTACATAAACATATCTTGAAAATAAGGCTCCTTCATAAATATATTGAATATCCAACATGTATAAAGAAGTTGTGAAATATATATTGGGTGGTCTTTTGATAGATAAATTTAAAAATATTTTGTATAAATAGTCTAACATCGAACCTCGGATGAGATAGGAAAGATTCTTAGAGATAAATCTCATCCACAAATCCTAGCTTCTAATATCAATCAAGGAACCTGCAACCCTTTCAACCAAGTTAGAAAAATGTCAAAAAAATGCCTTGAATGATTCTCTATTTCACACACTTCAAATGTGTCAAACTGATTACTACATCTGAATTGTTTGGTCATTAATATTTAAAAATAATAATATCTAAATTACGATATATTTCAACTTAAAAATATTGAAAAATAATTTTTTAAAACCAGCCAATAAATTTCACAAAACATTCTAAACATAACCTACAAATTATGATATGTTACCCTTCATAACCTACAAATTAAGATATATTACCCCTTCATAAATAAAAAATTTATATTATGATATTATTTATAAATACACTTTCTAGATTGACCCGATCATTCCTCTTTTTTCTCTTTTCCTTAGGTTTCAAGACCACTAGTTTGATCCATGTTGTGCCACTAAGGATAAGCTAAATCCTTAGATGCAACTGATTTTTAAGTACATTTACTTTTTTAATTTGAAATCAATTAGAATTAATAAAACATGTACACATATTTAGACACCTAAATTTCATACGGGACTAGTTCATATCTAGCATATGTTATTTATGTAGACATCTACATTTGTGTGGGATTAGCTAATTTCCATCATATTAGTGTATTTGTATGTGCATTACAATCTTATTAGTGCATATTATTCATCTTCACTATCCTTTTATTTTTCATTTCTTAGATTGACCCGATCATTCCTTTTCTTCTATTTTTCTTAGGTTTCAAGACCACTAGTTTGATCCATGTTGTGCCACTAAGTATAAGCTAACTCCTTAGATTGAACTAGTATTTTAGTACTTTTATTTTTGTTATTTTAAATCAATTGGAATTAATAAAACATGTATACATATTTAGACACCTAAATTTCATACGGGACTAGTACATGTCTAGGTTAAGTTATTTATGTTGACATCTAAATTTTATGTGGGATTAGCTAGTTTCCCTCATATTAGTGTATTTGAATATGCGTTCTGATATTATTAGTGCATATTACTCCATTTCAGTATCCTTTGTTTTTGTTTTTTTACAATGTTTTTTCGAATCTCGTTTATGTCCCCTCATTTTTTCTCCCTTTATTGGTGCCACATTTTTTATTTTTCTATCTCTAAGATTATTGTTTTGTCGAATTCTTTTACACTTTTTCTCTCCTCCCATGCTTTTTTCCATGGTCAACCCCTTGCATTCTTCACATTCATGTTTGTGGTTTGGAGCTATAAAAATGAAAAATAATGACTCAAAAGAGAAAAAGGTGGGATTTAAAATAAAGGTGAAACCAAGCAAAGGAGGACTTTGAAAATCCCTAGGCATGTGGGAATGCCAATGATATGACTAGGTGTGTTGGAAAACCTCAAAATGTCCCAAGAGTATCCATAACTAATCAAGACAATATACTAGATATTTGGAAACAAAGAGAAAAGGGGTGAATAAAAAATAATACTTAATTTAGAAAATTAATAAATAAGTATATGAACACATTAAAATTATATAATATAAAAACTCAAAGTTAGTAGATTTACATCCTTATTTTTAACATCAAAGTATCTAATTTTAACTCAATTATCATTGTAACCCTTATCCAAAAGAGAGGTAAACAAGTGGCTACTAGTGACTAATAATTATATAGCGACCCTTCTTATTTATATACAATAGTAAAAATTTTATTTAAATATTTTTCTCTAATGTAAACCATTCATCACATTATTTCATTTATACTAATTATATATAATATCTATTATTATCTTGTCCCCTAATTACTCGAAAAAAACTATAAATTGTAATAAATTTGAAATTTAATATCAATTTAAGATGTATAATTGTCACAAAAATGAAATTTATATTATTATATTTAAAAGGGATAATTTATAGAATATTATTTAATTACACTTATTTATTTATGGAAATTTTGCTCTATCTTTTCTCATATTATTTTGTGTATACATTTGATTATAATAGCATCTATTTATCTGTGATGCATTTGTAAACATTAGTGTTGAAATATTATAGGAAATATAGTCTAGTGAGGAATGTGTTTCTCTTCTAACACATACTTACCCCTTTTCATTACCTTTATATGCCCTTGGTTACCTCTATCTATAAATTTTACACACTCATGATCGCTTCTAGTTTTCCTAATATCATCAATATAACTTCATAAACGTGTATATTTATTAGTATTATTTTATTATCGGTCACTAAATCTATATAACTATATAAAAAATTTACATCATCGATGTTATTCTCTCTCATTTTATAGAGTCTTCCTATGTGGCTATGGATTATTGATTCTCCTAAGATCGACTGGATTGATCCTATCAAAACGACTCCTGAAATAATTTGTAGTCTCCTTTTTATAATGATGATGAAACTCTCCAATTAAAAATAGAGTTATTACAAGAGGAAATATTGAAATAGATTTACTACGCCCTCTTCATATAATATCATCTTCTTAAAAAAACTCCAAGGATTCCAAAGAGTAAGGCCTCTCTCAACTTCACAATAAGCTTTTACAAAAAGCTCACAAAAAACATAATGGCAACCACCTTGTATTTGTTATAACACCACATATAAATTTGATGCCAAGTTTGTTTGTTTTGGCATCATTTAGTACTAACCACGTTCACATGCTTAAATGATAATTACATTTCAATCATTATATTAAAAACAATGATGTACTAGATATTCGAATCATCAAACATCTCCCACTTGAGGTGATAATAAATTCTTTTTATAGAATTTTGGCATTGCTCCTTGTTGTGGTTGTGGCCACATGTATACACATTTTCTTGGTTGAAACGTCCATCCAATGGGATGTGGCATGGACTATGTTTTATGATCACTTGTTCTTGTTGGATTCTCTACCCTAAACATTGAATGGTTCAAACGTTTCCTCAAGCGAGGAGTTAAAACATATGAATGGTTGTTTCTTCTTGTTGTTGGTTTGTCTTCCCTAAACATTGAACGTTCTTAACCTTGACTTGAGTGACGAGTTAAAACAAATAAATGGTTATTGGTAATGTGATACTTGGTTGGTTAAGCTATATGGTGATTAGAGCTAGTGTCACGTGCCCTTCAAATGCCAATACCCTATAAGATATGGGAATAATCCCACATATATTTCATAAATGTGAAAAATTGCCAATTATTGCCATGTAGACCATATAAAATATGAAGTATCATAAATATTAAGGTGAATAATAAGGATATTTTTTTACCCTTCCTAACATAGAGTGGACACCACTGACTCTTGGCCTTAAAGATGAATATTTTGACTATTGAAGACCCAAGGAAAACATTTTTTTCAATTGTTTCTCTCCTCACCACTTGTCATCTCTTAAAATAGGTCACTTAGAAAACTAAAAAAATTATATTCAATACCACATATGCACCTTCACTTTTTTCAATCGACACCCAAACTCCACTTGTGATATCTTCCTCATACGTAGTTTGTTTTTCTCTGTTCAAAATTAAATATATATGTCTTGACTTGTTCTTGAATAAAAATGGTTTAGGAATATTTTGGAAACACTTGAATCATGAAAAATCCTCTGGATCACACCTCCCCACCGAAATGTTTTTGTTCCAAAGCAAATGCTTGGTTCTCAATATAAAAGATAAGTATATGAAGTACTACATCATATTTCCTATATGTTTCTCTATTTTTCCAAACATAAAACCTTCTTGAAAAATATTTTTAAATACATACCTTAGTGAGATATTGTCCCTTCGACCACACTTGTTGTAAGATATACACAAAATGTGAGCACTAAAAAGGCCTTGGAGATTTTAGTATTATTTCGTAAAATTTTTCAATCATTTTTCTCCTTGTAACTTTCCATCTCTTAAAATATTCCACTTAGAAAACTAAAACAGGTTGCATTCAATACCACGCATGTCCTTGTAGACACCAAATTTTTGTATCACTAACATTCACCCCGCATTCACTCTTTTTCATATTTTCACATACATGCCTCTCTTTCCATTTAAATTCCCCTTCCCCCTTAAATTAACATTATCCCTCTTACCATTATTTCCCACCATTTAATTAATCTTCCCTAATCATTCCTAATCACCCTTAATCATCCCTAATCCTCATTTAATTTATTTATCCTCCCTAAATCCTCAACTTTATCCATTATAGGACCCCTATATAATGTTTTTACCCACCCATGGCTTTTATTTACTCCTTTCCACCTCCCACCTACCCATTTATCCTGTCCATGCAACCATAGCTCGTCCCATATGCTTCTAAACCTAATCCTACCTCTTATGGGCTCATTGTTTGAATCTCATCATCTTACCACAACCAAAAAGGATGGGTCCTGCGGTCGGTAACCCATACGGTTGTCGTTGACCCTATAAATCCTCCCTTACACCTCCTTGTTCAAGAATGCAATTTTAAAGTCTTTAAGTGATCTTGTGACCTTGCTTTTGTTTGTGTTCCCTCTTGCAGATGTTAACACCATCTTAAATCCATCTTGGAGATTTTGTGACCATATTTTTGATATTTGAAGCCTTCTTTTATCATTACATGCTTGGGCCTTCTTTTGCAATGATCATCATTAGATATTGTGCAGTCCATCTATCATCAAGAACTCTCTATGTCAATCATTTCCAGGACCATTGTCATTTACTGAGATATTCACTTTCGGAAATCCATTTTCATCTAATTCCAAATCTTCCCTAGTTTTAGTAAACTCTACCAGGTTGCCACTAACCCATCCCACATTTTTTCATGTTTTCTTTCATTCCATTCTCTAGCCATCATCGATTTTTATAGTCATCCGAACTTCAGGTCTTTTCATTCGACCTTCTATTCTCTTAGATCTATTCTTCCATCCCCAATCGCCATCAACCCCACCTTGTTCATGTCAATGTTATGAGTCCATTTACATTTTCAATTTGTTTTCATTAATTTCTTGTATCCTTTATGTTAAATATTGTTTCATATCTTTAACGAGTTTCTATCTTCCATCTCGGTACATCATCAACTTCATATCTTCCTCCGATCCCTCAATTTTGCATCTTCCATCAACTGCTTTGATTGATCTACCACATTCATCGTCAAGCGGCCTGTGTAGTCTCGAGTCTTTATCAACCCATCCGAGGTTTGATTTATTTAGCACACATTTAGATCATACCTACATTTTTCATCCTCATTACTCTAAAATATTTGTATGATTTTAGATTTTTCTATATCTAATTTTTGAATAACTTATTTTATCTATCTTTATAAAAATGACAGATGGCATAGATTCTATAAAGTTATCACTTCTGGGGACGACGTTTTCAGAAACTCTCCCATCTATGTACTAATCCATCCTCTATTGAGTTTTCTTGATTTTTATGTCATTTAGCTCATGTGTAGAGAAGGATATTTCATCTTTATGCCCATACCCATCCACATCATCTCAAGGTACCTTAAACCATTTCATATTTGGGGTTACTTGTTTTATTTATTACTCGATTAACAAATCTGAATTAGAATTACAAATTTTGGTCAAGATTCTGGCACACCCAGTGGGACACTCCCTTTCTCAGTGATTATTTTCATTTTTCTTTCATTTTCATTTTCTTCCATCTATCTTCTATTAACCTCACATAAAGGATCATTTCTTGATTCATTGCTTATTGTTCCTAGAAAACACTTCAAGGAAAATAGAAATTTTCTCATTCCAAAATCCTTTCCAGTGTTATTTAGGGATTTTTCTATAAAGGATGACAATAATTTAGGATTTAGAGGTTTATTATGGTCTTTCACCATATTTTTAACTTGTTATTTTTCATATCTTTTAGATTTGAATTTCGTTATATTTTTAGTTTTTATGCCTTTTTCCTAGAGGTTTACAAAGCTAGGAATAAACATGGAATCTTTAACATATTTAAGGAAAGGCTCTATTTTTATTTACTAAAATCCTAGAATCATCAATTTATAATGTAACTCACTTTATATATAGAGGTAAAAATTACCAACTGTATAAAAATACGACATAAGATTGAAGCAATTAAGTTATTAATAATGATAGAAAATTTAATCAAGACTTCTATTAATAATGGCTTATATTCTTGAAGATAAAGCTATAAAGACTATTCTCATATTATATGAAGCAAATTATACCCAGAAAGTCAACTTTGACAAAATCTTGGTTTATTTATTCAATACTCCTTCTGATAGATAGAGAAGAATTGAACTCATCTTGGGGTGTACAATCACCTCTCTACCCACTACCTATCTAGGCTTACCTTTTGGAACTAATAGAGTATCTAATGTTGTTTGGAATGCCTTGCTAGATAGATTTCACAAAAAATTGGCGGTGGAAAGGTGTTGTTCTCTCCAATGCCGAGAAATGCTTGTTAATAAAAAGTAAATTACAAAACTTTCCCATATATATAATGTCTATGTACAACATCCCAACAGAAATTGTTGACATCATTGAAAGAATTCAAAAGCATTTTTTATGGCATGGAACTAAAGAAAGATTTAGATATCATTTATTTGCTTGGGATCCGGTTTGTATACCCAAAATATTTGTGGCACAGGTATAAACGATATCAGGAAATTGAATGTTTTTTTAATTTCCAAACTTGGTTGGAGACTACTAAACGAAAAAAATCCTTGGAAAAAACTCATTAGGATAAAGTACCTGTCTCAACATAATATGAATTCTTTCCTTTTTGAACAACAACTTCCCAATGGATCCATTTTTTGGAACAACTATCTTCAAATAAGACACATCCTTCCTAAAAGTTGTAGATGGAATGTTGGAAACGGTCAAGATACACATTTTTGGCAAGAAAACTTTACTGATTTAAGGATGAGTGAGAAATTTGGCTCCATCAAAGACAATCTAAGTGATAAATATTAGAATAAAGTAAAACATTACAATGAGTTGGATGGAAACAAGAGAACTTGGAAGCAACTCAAAGTGGACAATATTGATTAACAAATTTTTGTCTTCTCTCTACAAAAACAACTTACACTCATTCCTCTTAATCAAAAGGATAACAAGGATGAGCTTATATGGGTTGATTCTTTTGATGGGGACTATACTGTCAAATTGGGATACAATGCATTTTTTGAAAATATTCAAAGTGATATAAACTGGAGTAAAATTTGGATGCCTGAGTTAACCCCAAAAGTTAATTTCTTTCTGTGGCTTGTTTTAAAAGGAAAGATTCTCACTAATGATAATCTAATAAAAAGGGTTTCATTATGCCTAATCGTGTTGCATGTGCAAAAAAGAGGTTGAAGACATCAAACATCTTTTCTTGCATTGTGAATATGCTTTAAAGGTATGGAGTCTCATATTTTCCAATTTTAATCTACATTGGATCTTTCCTAATACCTTCTTGTAAACTTGGGAACAATGGGATCCACCATATAAACATCGCATGATAAGAAGATTATGGAATTTGGTCCTACCTCATACCATTTGGAGATTGTGGAATACCAGGAATGGTATAAGCTTTAGGAACAAAAAATAGGAACACAACAAGATCTTTAAGGAAATTGTTATTGTTTTCAAAGATAACATGGAAAGGTTTAGGCCTCCAAAAATAGACCATACCTAAGGGTGAAGAACATATACTTACTTCTTGGAAGATTGATACTAGAAATACACATAGGAATGATCAAAATAGCATTGACATATCATTAGTTCATTGGATTCAACCACCCAACTTATGGTACAAGTTGAATTTTGATGGAGCATCCAAAGGAAACCCAGGGGCATCAGGAGGAGGTGGGGTGATTAGAGATCACAAAGGTTGTCTTGTTGTTGCATTTTTGGTAAAATGGGCCATCAAACAAACCACTATTTTGAAGTGCTAGCTTGATATTATGGGGATCGACTTATAAGAGATTGTAATATCTCTAATATTATAATTGAAGGGGACTCTTTAAACATAATAAATATTTTAAATCAAGCACAACCCCTAGTTGGACCATTAGGGATTTCATCTATAAATCTATTGAGATTTGTAAATCCTTTGCAAACTACCAAATTATTCACTCCTATCATGAAGGTAACAAAGTGGCGAGATAGTCTTGCTAATTATGGAGTTAGTAATAACATGAAAACTTGGTTTAGTGATGACATTCTCCCTAGAAAGGTACACAATTACATCATCAAGGATAAATATGAAATCAAAACCATCATTAAGAAGTCCTTTGATGTTTGAGAGTGATTATGTCCTTATGCAAGGCTAATAATATCACTCAGCCTTATGCACGCTTTACGTGTATGCAAAGGTGTTGTTAAGAAGTGGTTTGGGGAGCAACATTACCATTGGGAAGCAAAGAAACAATAATAGAAAAATGGGTGGAGATCCATGCCAAACTGAACCCACCTACGACCCGCTTAGAAGGATGATGTGACCCTATGGACTTATCTGCAAATGGGTGGGGTCTCAAACCTCATTGAAAAAATGCAGGGTCACGATCAAGACATTTCTCTTCAATTTGTGGTAGGTTCGAAGCAAAGAATGATAGAATATGGGGAGATCAACATTAAAATCAATGAAGAGCTTATTGCTGAAAGCACGGGGCTAAGCCTTAAAGGTTCTATATTCTTCAGTAAGAGGGTTGACAAGAAAATTGAAGCCAAGAAATTCCTAGTAGATAGAGAAAATCTTGAGTTTGTTATGGTAGGCATAAAAGTGACCTCCATTCTAGATCCCTTCAATGAAATTACAAGGATGATTGTCAGGTATGTCACTTTGGAAGGCAGATATGTGACGGTTCCTCTCAAACATTTGGTTTTCCTAAATCATTTTAGAAGGAATTTGCATGTTAGTTTTCTGCATTATCTTTTAAACTCCTAGAATGTTCTGTTCTTGAGTTTCAAAACCACACTCATGCCACCCCCCTTCACTAAGGCCTCATTCTACTACTTCACCACCATTTCCTTTCCAATAATAACCCCATTCCCACCCCTACCCCCTTACCATGAATCCACTTCCCCCACCACTGCTTCTGGTCGAAGGAAAATCAGAACCAAAAATCCACTTTACCCCCTCAATCATCCCTTCCCCTCCCAAATAATCCTTCGTAGTAGCAAAGAAATTGAGTCTGCTAAAAATATGCTTCATATTAACAATCTAACTAGTATTCACTAAGGAAAGGGAGGAAGCCCTTCTCAATAGAATTGTAAAACTAGAAAAGGAGGTTGGGGATTTGAAAGAAGAGCTCAAGTAGGTTTGCAAGAGAGAAGGAAAAATGAAGATGCACAATGACCCTGAGTAGGATAATGATCAAATTCTTGAAATTTACAAGAAGCTTAACTCAATGGATAATAGATTGGGAAATGGAAAAAGAATGCATGAAAAACACCCTCTTTGGGCTTAAGGCTATCTACAACTTTATGGAGTAGCATGTCAAAAGTGTATGTGTGCTCAGTGACATTCCTGCTACCATTTGGGAGCCGAGACTAGTACGGGACTTGATTCTCTCACAACTGGATAAGAAGGATCCCTCCCATGTCACTGCCTAACACTCTTCACCTCTCTGCAAAAGGTAAGAACAAAGATTGACAAAGCATACAAGTGAAGAGGATTTTCCTTAGTTCAGGTTCTCTATTTTGATGCTATTAGGATGTTGTTTTCATGTTGCTTTGTTCCCGTTTTACCATTTTTTTATCCTTTTGTATAGTTTCTCATATAACTATATTTGTACATTCGTGTATATTACGAATACTAATCCAAGCTTGATGTTTTTCTTGATTTATCTAGCTTTAGAGCAGTTTTTGTAATAGGGTATAGTCCCTTGAAAACTATGGGCTATTTTTCTACTCTATCTAGATTTTGAGCACTTTTTGTAACAAGGTATAGTCCCTTCAAAACTATTTACCCCTAGTAAAAAATGATAGAAAATTCAAGGAAAATACCTCATTTCTAATCAAAAAATTAGTATTTGGATGTGTTTTGAATCAAGGATGAGATAAATAAAACTCATAAATTAATTATAAGAATAATATTAGATGTAGTAGTATCAATAACATCCTCATCCTCAACGATCTAGGCAATGGATTAATTTATATATTCCTAGCTCAAAAATGTGACTTTTTTGTGTAACGACATCACATCTCTAATATGATATATGGTGGATATAACAACTTTCTAATATTTAATTATTCTACGTTGGATCGAGAAAATGTAAATTTGTTTAACTAATATTATTCATAATAGAACTAGTATAAATACAAGAGGTAAGGGGTTAGTTTTGGTGGTTATAACCAACATAATGAGTAAGTTGAGGTAACTTACGTTATAATTTAATAAGAATATAAATTAATCTAACATTCCCCCCTTATTACATTATTTTTACAAATGTACCCTAAATCATAATCATCATCCTATTAAGATTCACCATCTTGTTGAGTTGGGATGTATTCTTTCAGCTCCCCATGGGGAGGATGCCGTTTAATTTATATGAACATTTGTGACCAAATTTTCTCTAATTTTTCATAATCATGGATGAAGATGTGATCTCGGTATGATTGTGTAGTGTGACATAGATTCTCCTAAGGTTGTTTGATCTTACATTTTCATCTGAATTATACCATTCTACTGATATTGGTATGACTCTTCTCCATCTTTACATCGAACAAGACTAAGTCACTATGCCCTTGAATTGCATGTTTTGGAGACTTTGAATCATTACAAATTAGATACCAGAATTCTCATGGGATTGATTTCATTTCTCTAAAAAATTTATATGTATATATGGTTTCTTACAATTTTTTTAACATCCTGAGGTATGAATGTCATTCTTTCATACTACTACATAGGATCATAGGATGGTTGTTCACATTATTCTCTTAAAAATTAATATAATTTTGATTAATGAAGTTGGGGTTTGAACTCATTTGTTCCGATTTTATTTAAACAATTTCCACACGTCTCCTGATGTTTTATAACCTCAATTTTGGAGTAAAATTTGTAATATAGGTTTCACACGCTCCACATAAATTCATGTCTCTTTCTAACTTTTACTACATGTTCCCGTTATGTTTTTCTCATGCAGGTTGATTGTGCTAATAGAGATGAAACAATAAAATATAATAGAGGTAGTTGGTTTCATTGCACAAGTTGAAGTCCTCCACATCGGGTGTTGGACAACTTTGCCGCTGATGATCACTTTGGTCATTGGGAGGTATTACTTTCTCCTCTTTGTATTATCATGCCAACTAATATCGGTATCCAGTTAGTATCTAATGTATGGGTTATCACTAATAGAGATGTTGTTTATTTAGATAATGGGAATATATTATGAAGCAATTTTGAATTATGAAAAAAGGCTTGAAGCTTTCTCCTACTAATGAACTATTGAAATCATGTCTTCCTAATGTATACGTAGTAGGTTAAAGATGGCCTACACCATCACCTTACATTTTAAAAATATATTTGAAGGATGATATTTATGTCTTAAACTAACAGTTGACCCAAAAACATGATTGTGGAATTTCTCTTGTTTATCTTCTTTCTCAAATTTACAAATGTTATCCTATCATTTTATGGATTTGTCTTGCAAACTTCAATATTGAGTTTTGATTCTTTTATTTCATGTTGATATGGTATTCTTAACATGTTTTATATTTAATTGATGGTCAATGAAGAGATAAGGATGAAAGAAATGTATAAATATGACATGGTTTATGGTTAAAGGTGCTTATGAGTTATATGGGTGGATTCTCTTGTTATAGCTTACCCTTTTAGATTTGATATTGAAAGGATAAGAATAATATCCATTTTTGAAATTTTTCTATTATATTTTATTTAAAACATTCTCTTGGTTTTCCCATGTATTGCAAATGCCATTAAGATATTTACCTAATAGGGAATAGAATAGAATGTGTGTGTGTGTGTGTGTGGGTGTGGGTGTGTATCATGTGTGTGTGGAGATTGGTTGTTTGACATTGTGGGATGTGTTACATTTCACATATTTTTGTTTCTTCTATTAATAAATAAACACTAAATTTTTTTTTTTCCTACTTTTATTAAACTTAAATACATTAATTTATGAATGAAATGAATTACATACTTTTGAAAGAAATTTATCATTTTGGACTATTTATTTTCTATAAATCTAAATCAATTTTTTTTTTCAATAGTCTAATTATGAATATTATGAAGTAAATAATCAGGGAATAACATTGTATATGATTTTTATGGTTTTTTTTACATTATTTAGATTTATAGCCTTTCATTAAGTATGCAAAAATATGTTACCCTTTTACAATTTTTTGCCTTTGTAATACAACCCATTCATATTTTTCCTTCATCCTAGATATAATTGTACATGTAAATACCGAGCATGTTATGTAGGATATTTATTATATGTTTCCCTTTTATGTTTGACATTAAAAATATATCATGTCTACACATCTTTTAACAATTATAGAAAAAGTTGCATATGCTTCTACATATCTACCATGACACTTATAGCTAGAATATCTTTGTAAAGATCCTTCTCCATACTATATTTTTCATTCATCTGTTGATATGGTTTTCATGTTAATATAATTGTTTACCATATAAAAATCATGTTTTAATGCTCATGTCTTGAAAGAAAATGTTTTGTTCAAGTTACATTTATGTTTACTAACAACATCCACTTGAAAGCTACCAAGGTATTTTTAGAAACCATTACGAGACTACAAGACCACACCTCTTCTATATTTTTTTATTGGTTCATGTGCTTCCATATTTTTCATGCATCCTCCATATATGAAGGGTACTTGAGCTACTGGAAGTTACCTTGGTGTCATAATTAAAATATTTTTCTAGGCTAACTATTAAATTTATATTGAAAAACACATAAAAATTCAATGAACAAGACTTGAAAACTATGTTTTTTTCTCTCTATCACCATGCTTGGATTTTTATTGGTTAGTAAATGTTGCATAGATCGTTATATATACTATGAATAAATACAAATAAAAATAATGTTATTATTTCAGTAGTTGCATATCTAACCTTGTAGAATGGCGTGGTTATTGACAACATTTGTGTTACTAATAAATTCATAATTTTCATTGAGACCTCTAGTGTCATAGATTTGTAATACGTTTACGAGATTAGGACCATTACTCTATTTTTATAATTATTATATTTTTCTATCGATTCTTGTATCACTTGAATTTTTTTAACATTATTGGAATGAAATACACCGAGTTTTTCTCGAGGTTGTAAATTCAAATTCTTGTATATTCTATATATCATTAGCTTATTGATCCACTAAGGAGTAATAGGAATAAACATTATAATTTTTATATAAATTTTTCTTTTTCTAATAAGATATGTAATGATTTTCTGGTTTTTTTTTTTTTAATTTCTATATTAAAAATGTAGGTCATCACAGGATATACATATGCAATCTTCCCAAAGGCATTTTAGAGAAGAGAAATTGATGTAAAATAATCTTTTATATAGTAAATTTTGGTTTGAATATGCTTTTTGGGGTGTTTAGTAAGTGTTCTAGTCCATCTGAACTCATGACATTATAATAAGAGCTCATAATAGAGTTTCCTCCAAAATGGCTGATTTAAATATTTAAATAGTCTTGAGTCATGTTAATAGGTTAGGGTTAGTATATTATTCATTAAAATGGTAGGATATGATTTATATGGATGTAATCAAGTGATTATGTTACAAAATACTTACCATGGCGTAAACACACTTAGTTATCTTAACCATGTATGAGTTAGGAATGATGAAAACATAACCACCCATTAATTCATAAAAGGAGCTTGTGTATTTAGAGGAAGATAGTTGAGGTTGGTAGATGTTTTGGAAGGAGGAGATCACTATGACATAGCCTTTAAAGTGTAGATGAGCTTTGTAAAATTCACGGTTAATCCAATAAAAGCTTCCTAGTTTGATAATTATGTTAAAGATTATAACTATTGTCAATGAATGAAATTCTATATCTTAATTGTGTTATATAAGATAATGCGATAATGCTGCAGTATTAAAGTTCTTATGAAGTCTCATGGGGTTATGGAGGAGACTATAAAAGGTGAAGTGATGCATGAGATTGTCCAAGATCAAGATAAACAATAAGACTCTAAACTTTGAGGTAAGAAGACTTTGTGCGTACATTCAATCTTTAATATTGAAGACTTCTTATATAAACTTGTAATTTGTGTATGGTTAGGGATATATTATAAAGGTTTGAAAAATATTATGCGTTGTGAATGAAATATTTTGGATTTAGAAGTGAGGAATGAAAATTTAATACCAAATAACGATGTCGGTTGTGACTCAAACTTATATTTTAAATGAATAAAAATGGTGTATTAATCCCTTGAAATTTGTAAAAGTTGATGACAATGTTATAAAAATACTAAGGTTTGTGCATAGCATTCAAAAGTAAGGAAGAAGATAGGTAGGTTTAAATAACCAAAAATACATGAATAAACTACCGTACCAACTAGTTTTGTAGATCTTATCCAAGGAAGTGATATAAATACTCTACTTTTCTTGTTAACAATCACATATTTCTTGGTGATGTTGAGAAACACGTAGAAATGGTTCTAATTAGTGACAAAGGCTTCTTCAAGGTTCTAAAGAAGGAATTGTAATCAAATTCGATCTTAAACTTTACCTACCCTATTCCAAGGATGGAGAGCAAAGAAAGTGGTTAATGTGTGGGATTTCATTGAAAACCATTAAGAATGGAGGACTAAATAACTCATGATTAAAATAGGTAATAAGAGTATCAAATGATGAATTGAACACCACATTTAGATTCTAAATAAGTTAACTCAAAATAACAACTGATGTGCCTTGGGTTGAGGTTAGAAAGTAAGGTTTTCAGATGAAGTTAAGGAAATATTAACTTTGTTAGACCTATGGAGGTTATTATGTATAGAAATAGGTCTAAATGAGTGGTAAAAAATGTAAAAATATTTGAAAAGAGAGTTTCGGTGGCTAGAGGAATAAAACTATAACTAATAGTCCCCACGTACACTATGAAAGTCAAGAATACTAATTTGAAATAGAGTTATTCAAGGATAAGTTATCTTAGAAGGAGGAAGAAGGACTATGAGTGTGTCCAAAGTGTGTTGAAAAATCATTAAAGGAAATATAGCTTCTTCGGTGTGAAAAGAGAACCTTTGAGTCAATGTCGATAACCATAATAATTTCTCTATGAAGACAATCTTAAGGAAGGTCTAGTGAAGAGTATTTAGATGTTGTGGATGGAATTGTCTTGGAGAAGGAATAAGTATATGAGTTTATTGGTGATAATTGTGGTGGAGAGTGATGTTAGGGGAGTGTAAGGAGGTTTGGAAAAATATTTGGATAAGTCAAATCAAAGCTAACAACTGATATAGTCAAGTTGTCAAGAAACCTTGAAATGTAGTTATTAGTCTTGTACTAGAAATGTCTTCTTGAAGCGAAAGAGTGGTAAAAAATGGAGTTTTTAGAGTATTAAAAAAATTTCATTACAGGTTTATGGTGTAACTTAACAAAAACACCGGAAAAGGAATCAAAACAGAGCATGGTCTTAACAAACAAGGAAGCAAGAAGGCCTAAACATGAAGTGATAGATGAATTAAAGCTAGAGGGTTATTGTAATATTTCAAGGAACTTGATCAAAGTGTGTTGAAAAGGATTAATGTTTATAATAGGTTAAATATTAAAAAATCATTGAAACCCTAGATTTTTCTACTAAACCCTAGTTTAGGAGTGATAGAAGAAGAATGAAGACATAAAAATTGGAAAAAAAATAAAGATGAACCAAAGGAACATGTGGAAATTTTTTTATTTTTGATTGGTTTTTTATATGTTTCTCCCAATTTCAATACTTTTACTCTAGGAGGCCTAATAAGGAAGGCGAGAAAAACACTAAAAGAAGAATAAATTACTATTACAAAGGAGTTAAGTTCTGAAATTTTCCATGCGGCTAAAAGAGATTAAAGGGTATCTAAAAAGTTTACCAATAATATTTTTAAGTGCATATTTTTATATTTATGTGAAAAATATGTTTTTGAGTCCTAGAAGGGTATATGAAGGTCTAAGAGAAAGAGTGTGACAAATGTAGTGATGAAACTAATATTATGACTTCGAGAAAGTTTGTTTGGTTTTTCTAAGAGGTTTAAAGTGATTTTGTTTTTGGTTTGTTGGTTTATGTAATATAGTGCATTTATGAAAGTATTTTCATTCTTAAGAAAAGTGATAGTTTGATGATTTTAGGTGACTCAATAGTGGATTTGTGCCTTCTAAAGAAAACATTTGTTGATTGGAATAATTTTTATGCGGGGATATGCATGATTTTTCTATCATAGCGAGAGTAATTCAAGGATTTGAAGTTAAAATTTATTTTTTGAGAAGCATTTTTATATAGTTGTTTTGATGAATTTGTATAAGTTGGTTGTGGTGTTTATAGTTGTGGATGATTTCATTTAAGTGATTTGAAGAGGAGAGTTTCCTTCTTGAGTTTTTATGTGAAGTTACAATGACAAGTTGTTCCTTGAAAAATAAAAAAGTGAAGACAATAAAGAAGAGAAAGAGAAGAAAAAAGTAGTCAAGAGACTAGGTAAGAGAGAAATTTAGGTGAGACTCGAGAGGTGAAAGAGACTTGATAGAAGAAGATAGATGTAGAAATAGAAAAATAATTTCTCAATTTGATGAGTAGTAAAAAATAGAAAAATATGACAGAGAGAGGAAAAGAAAAGATGAAAGAATGAGATAAATGGCGAGAAAGTGAAGAATGTGAGAATAACAAGAAATAAGATATTTAAGAAGAAGTATGGAGCAACTAGATGAATTAGTGAAAAAGGTGAAGGAAATGCAAAGACAAGAAATGAAGATAGTGATGAGGAAGGTGGTAAAGTGGTTGATAAATTAATTCAGTGATAAATAAATATAAGTGCAGCTAAGGAAGAGGATTAGAGAACAAGAAAGGAGGCTAAACAAGATGGCTAAAGAAAGCAAGAAAACAAGAAGAAAGAAAAATTAGAGATATACGAAGAAAGAGTTAAGTTGTGGAGAAGAAATTTAAAGGAGAATATGTGAAAATAAATTTTTATTTTGTGTATATAAACCAAGAATAATTAGAGTAAGAGATATAGACACTTGAATGTGTTTTGAATAGTGGATAAATGAAGTGTGAAGAAGTGAAATTTGAGAAAACGGAAAGAATACTAAAAGGAAGAAAAAAATTTAATAACAAGCTTGTGAGGAGACTCAAAAGTGTCTTGTTTTTACATATAAGGTTATTCTCTCATGTTTTATTGCAGGTATTCTTGTAGAAGAGATGAAGAACATGGAAAAACTAGTTCATCTAAGAGCTGAAATCGAGATAAGGTATGAAGTCATCATTTTTAGGAAAAGACAAAAAGAAGAGGATGAAGATAAAGATTGAAGATAAAAGGAAGAATGAATTTGAATAGAATTCAGTAGTAAGGAATATAAATTTACAAGTGGAGCATAACTAGAAAAGAAGAAGAAGAACACCTTTTGTATATAGCTTGAATCTTTCCACATACGGATTATGATGCGGGACCATCTTGTATATACATATATATATATATATATATATATATATATATATTCAATTTTGTTTTGATAGTTTCTCTTGGAAGGAGGAATAAGGAATATGACTATGTTAACACCTCATTAAATGAAATATAACTTCTTGAGTGTGTAAAGAGTACCTTTGGAGTTAGTGTCAAATAACCATTAGAACGCCCCCTAAGAACATAGTATTAAAGGTCTAGTAAAGAGTATTTAGATGTTTTTGGAGGAAGTGTCTCATATAATGAATAAATATATGATTTTATTAGTTAGTATAGTGGTGGAGAGTAATTATAGGTAGTGTAAGGAGGTTTGAATCAAACTTTGATTAGTACAAATACATACCTAATGACCGATATAATCAAGTTGTTAAGAAACTTTGACATGGAGTTAGTAGCCTTGTGACTAGAAACATCTTATTGAAGCCAAATATTGGTTAAAAAGGGGTGTTTGAGAGTATTAAAACATTTTCATGATAGGTTTAAGGTGGAAGTTAACAAAAACATTAGGAAAAGGAACCAAAATAGAGCATGTTGTTAATAAATAAGGAAGCAAGAAGGCCTAAACAATGATAGGTGAATAAAAGATAGAGGATTTGTGGAACATTGCAAGGATCTTGAGAAAAGTGTGTTGAAAGGGATCAAGGTGCATGTGAGGTTAGAATATTTAAAAAGGACCAAAACCTATATTTTTCTATTAAACCTAGGCTGAGGCCTAGAAGACAAACTAAAAAAATAGAAAAATTGAGTTAGGAATGATAGAAGAAGAGTTGAGACATTAAAATGGAAAAAAAAACAATATGAGACAAAAGTTTATCTGGAACACTATTTAGTTGTGATTGGTTATTTGTAGATTTCTCCCGATTTGATATTTTTGCTCTTTGGAGGGCTAATTAGGAAGGCTAGAAAAACACTAAAATAAGCATAACATTTTATTGAGGAGATAAGTATTGAAATTTTACATGCAACTAAAAGAGCATAAAGAGTATATAAAATTTTTATGAACAATATTTGGAAGTCCCTATTTTGAGATTTATTCAAGAAAAAAAAAGCTTTTTAAGGCTAGAAGGCTATATGGAGGTCTAGGAGGAAAATTATGACAAATGGAGTGACGAAACTAATTTCATGACTTGAGAATGTTATTTTGTGTTTCTAAGAATGTTTAAAGTGATTTTCACTTAGGTTCATTGTTTATGAATTTTAGTGCATTTAAAAAATTTTATGCTTTCTTGAGAAAATTGATATTTTGAGGATTTTGGGTGATTGAATAATAGTTTAATTATGATTTATAAAACATTTTTTCTATGATTGGAATATTCTATGTGCATGGATTTGCATCATAAATCTAGAAATTTTCATTATAATCGGGTTTCCGGTTTGAAAGATATGAGTAAATCCTATTATTGATGATTGTGTCTATTCTGGAAACAAATGGGCAACATCTCTTATAGAAAATGGTGTTTTCAAGATGTGACATTCAAAACAATGGAGGAATGATGACTGGTGTTGAATAAATGGCTTAAAACTATGTTTTATTTCACTTTTATACTTTCATACACGTGGGTTAAATGGGAGGCTATGTGAGGTAAACATTAGGTTTTAATGGTTCAATATGGACATAAGGGTCATGGGGGCTCAAAATTCTACCTTGGATAAAGATTGAGAGAAGTAGAAACATGAGCAAAAGTTTGGATGAGATGAAGGGCACTGGTAAAACCAATTGCAAAACCAAGAGTAGTCACATAGAAGTCCAAGGGATTCATCTTTATGATGGGTAAATTTTTAATGTATATTGTCTCTTTGGAAAATGGGGACAATGTGGACACAATATTGTACCCATGGTGATTTAGTGAGGTAAGTTAAATTAAGGGAGCAAGGATGGAGGAGAGGATTGGATTGAGCAACGGGTTTCGGAGCAACGAGAAGTCATATTGAGGTCTGGTGGCTAAGGTTTGAAAATGGTAATATTTTCACCTACCTCTTATACCCATAGACTATGGGGAAAATGCGAACAAATTTTTTTCCCATGGTTAGATAATGTGGGTTCATTTTTTTATCCCTCGTGTCCCCTTGCAACATTGGTGTAAGCATGACACATGGGACACTTGGAACAAAAAATACTCCAATGTATGCCTATGAGAGGATGATCGGGAAATATTTTGTGTCTCTAATGTCCCCCTATGTCCTCGAGAGGACAATAGGAACATAAGGATGTCAAAATTTTCCCTTTCCATAATGGAAAATCTAATTTTATACTAGCTACCTAAAATTAGCCTAAAACTTGTGTCTTTCATCTTGGAGGATTGACATGATGTTTTGGGGTCAAGTATTATATTATTTTGACAAAAAAAAAACTTTGCATAAATATTCACAATTTTTTTTTTTCACATTAAAAGAAATGAAATAAGTTTCATACCTTATTCTCCATAAAGTTATATTGAAAATCATCCGAAGGGGAAATAGTAAACCACAAATTTATCATGGGTGAGAAGATTAGTTGTTTTATATAGTGGGAATAGAGTCCCTTATTAGAAGTAATGAGACACAACAAATAAAAGACACACACAAACACACACACACACTGGGAAGGAAACACACCAACGGTGAAAAGGAAAGAAACACAACTGAAAAGAAAAATATGGTACAAAGGATTGGGATAACCACCTCACTACTTGTAGAGTTTCGATGCTACCCACTACAAGGAAACTCTAGTATTGGTCCATTAAGGTAAGCCAAGTAGTGTGTATTATCTCTAGATAATTTTTGATCTTGAATCAAAAAATCCAAATTGAATAAAAATTCCCATGAATTCCCACTTGGTATATCTCTTTTTTTCACAAATAAGGACTCGATATCTGATTTGGAAACTTTCATCCCATGTTTTTACAATGAAGATCCACTAGCTTGTGAATAGTAGTGACAATATCTTTATTGCTAGATTTCATTTAGTCACTTCATTATGGGTGGCAATTAGTAGAAAGAGAGAAAAAATACCACATATATAATAGAATACCATAAACTTACTTGAAGAGAAGTATGTGGCATTGTCTTCTAATTTCTTTCTAGACACCCTAAATATGAATATGATGTTCTCTTTCAAAAAATTACACATAGTCTTAGAGTTGGCATGATTTTTGGGAATGACATCTACGCATTTTGTGAAGTAGTCCATGGAACTAAGCGCATACATATGGTCCATGCTTTGGAGTGTGGGTTTACTACACCTATGAATACTAGACATCACTTCGAAAAGGTTCTTCAATGATCATGGAGTCCGAGGGGTACAATGACAAGCTTGGTATTCCCATAAAATGTTAACATGAATCAAAATTCATAGCAAATTTGTAAGAATAAAATAATAGAGTGGGCTAGTAATATACACCACTCAATATCATGTGGGCTATAACCATTGTGGAGAAATGTCCTCCACATGTTTGATCATGGCATGCTTCAAAAAAATTATTTTTGTTCTACTTTGACACACCTCAAGAATGTGCCATGAAATCCTTTCTTGTACAGAACATTCTCCCAGATGACATATTTTACTATTTTGAGGAAAATATTTATTCTTTTCTTCTGATAAAGGCTAGGAGGAAATCTCCATATGTCAATAAATAAGCTATGTTAGCATACTAGGGATTGGTTGTAATTAAAAAAATCATGAGATGAAGATATTTGATTAAGAAAGCATAGCACTTGGAGTTTTCTTCCCATTATTCTCAAGAAAAAATTCACACAATCCATTTCCTTACACCAATTTAGATTGTTTTATTTCGAGTATCATATTCTGTAAATTTAAAACCCAATTACCTCTCCTTGCACACAGGTCTTGTTGTATAAGAATGGATTTGATTGCAGACTTGGGACCATAACAACAAAATCATAATTTATAACATAGAATCTAAAATTATTTAATGATCTTAACGCTACATAACCATTTTATTCATGTTGCGAGTGATTGATCTCATTGTCCTTAAAAGGGGAACTCATGATTGTGATAGGTGACTGGACTTTTCTTTATTTTCTGTCAGTAAGAATCATAGAGATAATATGCTTGGAGGAATAACAATAAAGAATGAATTCTTTACCAAAATTAGGGTATACCAAAGTAGGTTATTTTACAATGGAACCTATAATGGAATGAAAGTATTCCTTTCCTTCATTTCTCCATTTGAATTATTCTTTTAGTTTCATCATATTGACAATTTTCTTCACAAGATTGGAAAAAAATGGGACAAACCTTCTCATGAAATTAACCTTACCAAAGAAAGAATGTACCCCTAGTTTACTAGTGGGTGGAGATAATATTTGAATAGGCTCCACACTTTTGAGATCATTCTTGGTGCCTTCCTTTCTCATTACATGACCAAGTATTTTTTCCCTCGTTAACCCAAAATATTGACATTTTCGGTTTAGAGATGTGTGGAACCTCTTCAAATGGATAAAAAATTGTTCAAGTTTTGGTAGATGTTATTATTATTCTTAGAGAATAATTTCATCTCATCAAAGTACACCACTATGAAATTTCCATTAAAATCCTTAAAATCTAAGTCCATGGCCCTCTCAAAATTGGCACTTACGTTAATCAATCTAAATGGAATAAGATGGAAAGAAAAGGTACCCCACTAGATGGATAAAGCAGCTATGAACTAATTTTATTTGGAAAAATTCAATTTTATTATACCCCAAAAACATATGGAGCATGGACATCATTTCTACACCATTCACTACTTGTAATATATGGTTAATGACTTGTTGTGGATATTTTTCCTTTAGAGAAGCTTTGTTCGGGTTCTAAAGATCCACATATATGCCAAATTTACCACTCTTTTTATTTATTGATAAAAAAATCTATCCACGTTGAGTGGTGGATAGGAAAGATGATGCGGGGAATTAAGGAGCTTCTCAAATTCCACTTTGATGGTTCCACCAATATTTTGATTGTAGTTCCTTTTCCTTTTTTCAAATTATTTTCATCAAGATTTATAGGAATGGATTTTTACATTGATTGTGGTTAGGAATTCAAATCATCGTATGAGTATATGAGCACATTAGAATGCGTTTTCAACAAAGTTGAGACTTTTATCTATTCCTTAGGTGAACAACATTTTCCAATGTTCACCATCCTTAAATTCTCACTTGTTCCACTATTTTATTTTTGTACTCGAAAAATACTTGAGATGGTTCTTTGATTTACCATATTTGAACCTATCATTCTTGTCAAACAATTTCTCTAGTTATGCTAGCTTCAACCGAATCCTAATAATTATCAACTAAATTACTTTGTATGGATACACCTGATCAAATGAGTTATTTTCACATTCATTAGTACTAAAATCCCATGGGAGACAGTCATTTCCTTATAAATACATAGACATGAAATTTCATATCTACTATAAGAAGGAAAGAACTTTATTATCATCATGAAACACTTTGCACCTCTGTGGATTTTTTTGCAACACTTGGATGAAATAAAATTTCCCTTGAGAAAATTTCTCCTTTGAAATCAGTTTTTTGGAATCATCAATGATGAAGATACAACTAATGAGTTAGACTTGACATTCGATCTCTAGGGACTGATTTCATGTTAGATGCATCAATGGAATCGATCTGTCCCAAACCCTATTCATGTAATGGTAGAGATGATAATTATTTACCTAAAACATCTATGGAACCTATTTCACAATCAACTCAGCATTGCCTTTTACCATGATTTTTTTTATTCCTATTTCTTTAGTAGCCCTCAACTTGAGAATTAAATATTCGTATTCGACAATGTTTTTCATGTTGGAAAATTGAAACTTTTATTGAAGGGAACAAACCTCCTTTAAAATAGGATAAGACAATTCCTTCCCTTGAGCAATTTGTAGAAAAATCTCATCAAACTTCATGTTTCAAACCTCAATAGTAATGTTTTTGGCCTTTCCTCCGAATGGGAGGTTCTTCTCTCCATTCGAAACTCTTGAAGTAGTTCCCATTTCCTCTTTATTCATATGGAACTTTCCCTAATTATTCAAATGAATTTTTTCCCAACTCTCTTATTTGAAAGAGGATGTTGGATCTAAGATCATCTGACTAATACACATTGTACTTCATCTTAGGCTCTAAAATAATTTTCATCATTTCATCCTTGACTTGTATCAAAGTTGAAGACAAATCTATTTTAACTTTGACTCCCACATCCCTATAAAATCATATATTGGGAAGTGTTTTTATGTAGCCGTCATGTCATCTACTAATTTGATTTTCTTCATCCACTTCTATAGATAGGTCATGAGGTCCATCACTTCATCTTTAGTCCTTCTAACAAGTGAAACCTCCTTGGTATTCATAAAGTAACAATGACCAAATTCCTAACAGAGATACCCAAACCGAGGGCTTATGAAACCTTGGAGGGAATGACATCGTCAAAACAAAATCAATAATACAATTATTCAGATAGTATGTATTTATCAATATGGAAACATAGAAGGGCTCAATATTTCTTGTACACTCAAGAGTAGGAGTATACCTTTAAAAGTGGATAATAATTTTCAAAAGGATGAAACTTTTGATTTCGAGCTTCCACCCTTTATGAAATTAACAAGTTTATTGAACTAATCATCTTGTGTTTGTAAATATTCATACTTTGAGATTTCAACTTTATCCTTTTTCACATGACTGATCAATTCAAATTTTGAGGACGGGTTTACAAGATCATGGAAACATTATCTTTATTTTACTTATATAAGGTACTTTTTGATTTATCATCATTATTATCACATGTAGAAGTGAAAATAACATTTTTGGTAGTATTTGACTTACCTTGCTTAGAGGATGTCTTTTGAGGAGGCAAAACTTCAAAATTATTCTTGCTTGAATCTAAATATGGGGGAATAAGAGACCCTCTCTTTTTGTTATTTTTCTAGAAGTAGAGTCACCGGTTGAGGATATTCTCTCTTCATTTGTTTATTCTTGGAGGATTCCTCCTTCTCAAAAGTTAAGCATAGAATAAGAATGGTTGTTCATATCTACCACACAACCTTCACACTCATCATCTGAAGTGGAAGAATATTAAAATAAAATAACCTCCGTGGATCTGATTTCCTCCATCCAAAATTCAACCTCTTCATTTTTTCTTTGTGAAGTTTCTTATTCTTCACTTTATTTATCGATAGTGTCTCGTATGTTGCATTCATGAGAGCGATTCAATAGAAATATTTTGATTTGGGGAACCAATCATTGTTTTTTCAATAAAATATTCCTTAGAATGTATTTGCACATGGAAGTTGTTGTATATATCTTTCCCCAAGGTAGATATAGAAAAGCAGAAGAATATGGAAATCAAAGGAACTCAAAACCCAACGTGTCGACATGACAAAATTCGTGCCTTGGCGCACGTAAAGGGCGCATGACACAGAGTGTCGACATGGCAAAAGTCACGCCTTGGCGCATGTAAAGGGCACATGACACAGAGTGTCGACATGGAAAAATTTGTGCCTTGGCACATGTAAGGGTATGTCGACATGAAGATGGATGCGCCAAGGTGCATCTTCAGGAGGCGCAACATTTTGAGCGCTGACAGAAGCCAGACCCTGACCCAGATATTCAGACGGCCATAACTTTTCACAGGGAGCTCAGATTCATGCAAGGTTGGACTTTTCGGAAATCTTACAAGGTCCTCTGTCCAACTATGATTGGATATATTTAATTGGGTGAGAAAAAATTCTTTAAAATGCAAAATATAGTTTGCCACTTTTTGGGTTCTCTAAGGTTCTCACCTACCGCCATAATGAGATGAATTAAATGCAACCTAGAGGTGGTTGGGGTAGATTTGGAATTACTCTCTTTTCTCTCTCATTCTTCCTATAAATTGTAAGGAGGATTCTTTCTAGAGGTTGGAAATTATTGTTTTCCCCTCCCTTCTTCTCTTTGGCGGTGAATTTTGGGGTTCAAACCTCCCATTTAAAATTGTAATGCAACTTTGCCTCTTGGCATTTTGCGAGTGTGTTGTATCAATCTTTGGAGAAAATAATGCATGTCTGTGGATGATTCTCAACCCTCTCTGTGTTCATTTGCATCCTCTTGATCTTTCACCGCAAATCCGATTATCTGTGCATGATCTTGCATTGTATTTTTATGGTTTGTGTTTATTGGAAAGACAGTGTTATTCATTCCTCGGTGCATCACCTTTGTTAGTTAAGGTTTTTTTTATGCATCTTCTTACCCTATCTCCTTGGAAAGTTAGATTAGGTGTTTGAGTAAACCCTCTGCATTTTTATGTGTGCATCTCGAAGCAGAGGAATAGGAACCGGTCTTCATCCGGAGAGCTTTTTCGATTTCGCAGTCCCACACTTGGGAAAAGCTCCATGTTATGCAATCATCTTGAGAGTCTCAACCCATCGAGTTGCAGATACTCGGGGGTGTTGTGATTATCCATCAACGAAGTTTGAGTAAATTACTTTTGAGGGAAAAACATCATTAGCCAATTTTTCCACTAATGATTCTATAGCTCCGAACTTTAACTCTAATATTTTTCCATACTTGGAACCATCTTTTTTTCTAGAAATTAATAGGTCATCTTCCACTTCAATTGTGATTATTTGTACCTCATAAATTACTAAGTGACTTCTTCATAGCATGAAGCTATCTTTAGAGTAGTTATGCATTAGTGAAGAACCTTATTTGATTATTTTTGTGGACCAGATAGCTTTATGGATGTTATAGAGAATCCTATTGAATTATCCTAAAAACTCTCTCATGGTTTTGTAGGGTTATTTCTTGATTGATACCACCAAGAAATAACAATGTGAGAATCCTCGGTGGCTTAAACCTAAATTTGAATTTAGATTTCATACCTATCCAATTTTAATTAAAACTCTTGTCAAGTGGTAAAATCAATCCACAAAGGAATATTAGGAATAAAAATATTCCTACTCCACTCCCAATAACCCACAATATTTTATAAATTATTCCATATGATCATCGGGATGTTTTTATCCATATCCTCATAAATTAGGGAATTTATTATTAAATAGCTTTGGTAAGTCATGAAATGGAGGATTTAAATCCAATTTACGTGTTCTCGTCCATATAGAACTAGTGAAACCATTCTTGGTTCTTATTCCTATATTATTCTTCTTCTTTAGGAAGGATGTGGTTCAATGGATTTACTGTTATCTCTTTATGATGGAAGGTAGGATCAAAATCATGGAAATATTCTTGACTATTTCTCCTTGCTATTTGACAAATGGGGTGCTTGAAATCATCTTCTTTTTCTCCATAAATTTTGGGTACGTTATGCCACTAGCTCAGGAATCTCTTGTGTATTTTATTTCTATTAGTTTATAGGATTAATGTATAACTCAAACTAGGATTTTTCTAAGCTCTTATTTTCCGATTAGGAACTGGTCTTTCACATTGTACATCTTAAAAACATTCTTCTTATGAATATATAATGATTGAAGCTACATAATAGTTATTGAAACTTTCTTTTTGTTCCAGATGTAATTCCTTAAATAAGTAGTGGAATCTTCTAGAGTATTCTAAAATAAAAGAATATTAGGCTATAAAATTAGAGAATTTGAAAGAATGGTCATCACATGAAAATTACAGAGTAGAAATAAAGTATTTTGGGATTTAAAATTTCTCATTTTTTTGATTTTTCACATATATGATTTATTGGATTTTGGCTTTTTCAAAGTTGTGTAGAAATAGCAAAATATACCCCTATGTGGGTGAAAAAAACTTGTTGGCGAAATAATTTGTTCCAAGGAAAAATTAGTGGATTTTTACCAATGCTCCAAGTCTATGTACCTCGTATTTATGAAGGGGAGGATCCCACTTATTCAATGAAGATAAAAAATAATATGTGGGTGGCCGTGAATTTGAGGATCACACAAGACTACTCTACTAGAATTTTGGAAAATTACGTATAAGGGAGAAATTTTATGATGAGGTGAGTTAAAGGGGAGTAAAATTTCAGGAAGGAGGGTAAAAATTTTAAATAGGCACTAGAACATTTTAAGACTATTAACGAGAATTAATTAAGACTCCAGTAGAGGAAAACAAGTTTTCAAATAATGACAAGAATAACAAATCATAGACACATAATTCCATTGATAGATTCATAAAAAGGCATTAACACCTTCCTTAGTTTTACAAGATCATCATGTGCACTAATATGAACATGTAAGGAAATAGATGAAACATAAAGAAAAGAAATGGTAGAATTCCATATTTTTATTGTATCTTAGTAGTGCAATACCTATCTACTTGGTGACTCATAATCAACAACCTTTAGAATGAGGAAGTCCTCAAAATATATAGTTTTACAAAATTCCTTTCACCTACCCCTTGATTAACTAAAATAGGAAATATGGTTATTTATTCTAATGTAATCTAATTCTATTGAAGTAGTAAATAAATGGAATAATCTAATATGGAAATTACTAAAGAAACTAAGTGATAGAATGTTAAACCCTAATTTACAAGAGAGGGTTAATAAGTCCTTAGTTGATTCGATGAAGATACACAACTATGTCACAAAAATCTTTGGATGAACAGGAGGAGGAAAAGGTTGTAGATAAGCCTAAGAAGCGATATCTGGACTATCTGGGAAAACTGGGGTGCCTAAAATGGGATAGGGGCACTTGGGGCACCTTGGTCTAAATTTAGGCACCATGGTCTACAAAAATGACCAGGGACCCTGCTTTGGTGTGTCACTATATTTTCACCTATGTTTTCTTCATGTCATCAATAATGTCACTTAATTGCATCAAGTGTCACTTGTAATCCAAGGATGGATGATTTAAAATCTTAATTAAATCATCAAAACCCTAAAAATAAAGATCCATATGATGGGGTCGAACTATCCTCAACTAAAAAATCTATGGACTTATCACTAAGCATTGCGCTACATCCGAGACCCAATGTAGTTATATAGTGTGTGTGTGTGTGTGTGTGTGTGTGCGCACACACACACACACAAATCATACCCTAGGTTGCTCTTGTGCTAGTTGCACTTTATGAAGTAGTGATAAAATAATTAGATCTAGAATATAGTAAATGTGTGCATGTAAACAATACAATCCAGATCCTATGAGGTTTTATGTAGATGAAAAAACCTTGTGTGCCTTGTGATGGAATTAGATGGATACAAATGTAGCTTTAGGTTCCTTTGACGGATGTAACTCGGATAGTGATAGTAGATGCTTAGAACTTGGTCCCTCATTATGGTTGCATAACTTTATATTTATATGGTTCTCTTGTTCTAATTTATTAATTAAACTGAAAAGGTCAACCACCAAAAATATAGAAAGCTCAAATTACTAGAAAGTTCCTAAAAGGTGAGAGTAAAGTGAAACTAAGATAGGGGAACCCTAGAGGGGACCATGGCACCTAGGGCACCCCGAGTCTTAGAGGAGTGCCCTAGTCAGAAATAGGAAGAACGTAAAATAACAATAAAAATGAGGAAAGTGTTGGTGAAAACCAAAAGCAACGATAGAATGATTAGTAAAAAGTCCAACGACATGGGTTAAATATTATTATTTTCACTCAAGAACCATATGAATACTAATATGATACCGAGACTAAATAATGACTCAAAGTGCATGATTTTATGTCTAGATTTTCCCCACTTTATGTTGGTGAGTGAAAAGGATGGTAACATAAATTAGATCGAGATACATACATGATAATCCATTTACAAGATGTAGTAAACATGTCAAAGGAATAGACAAAGCAAGAAGTGACAAAAATATGGAGAGTGGAGACTAAACATGAAAAAGTGTAAAAAAGTGATGAGAGTGAACCTAGGGTGGAAGGGCTTCTATATATTTGAATGTGTGTAGTGTACCTACATGGTTAGTACAACATGTTTGTTGTACTTTCCATGTGTGTGTTGTTGTTGACTATTTTCTTCGCATATGTACGGACTGTAAAAGAGAAGACGATCGAGTATTTAAATACCCATTTATATGTGTAAAAAATGCATGTATATATGTAAATAAACATGTAAAAATAGTACAAAAATGACAATGAAAAAGGAACATGTGCACCTAATCTGTGATGAGACAAAAGGGTGTAGAAAGGATATCTTATAACTGCCGGTGAAGTGTGAGTCTTTTGGTCATTCTCACACCATTATGGCTGAAGAAGTGTAGGAGAAATCTATGTTATTCTCTAACTGTAACTTCTTCCCGATATTAGTGAAGAGATCTCTTTACTTCCTAGTTTTTTCTGGAAATTTGACATCGGTGGCCGAAGAAGTGTAGGGAGGAAACTATTATTTTCCTCTAACCTATAATTCCTCCTCACAATGCTAAGGAAAACTCACGTCGTATAAAATCCATTTTCTATCGACGTCATAGACGGGTATAAACCCACTCATCCTATAACCTATTGTGTCATAGATGAAAAATATAACTGAATTGTACAGATTATAATGTGTAAAACCTAAATGATACCCCGCCACTTTACATGTGCATAAAAATTTATAGATAGGATAATGCAGCCACAAAAGAAGACCGACCACATATACTAGAATTATTCCCTATGGGGGAAGAGAATGTTCTTGGTAAATACCAAGGCATAAGAAAAAAAGTGACTAGAAAACAAGTGTTAGTACGACCAAGCATACATGTGAAAACAAGTGTAATCCAAACAAATAATGTGTGAGCTAAAAAATAAGCAAACAATGTAAACACCAAAGAAAAAAAAAAGTAGGTTGCATAAATCTGGTTGCAAACATGGGACATAATTCATGATGTGACAAGAGTATCAAGGCCATCATGGCCGTAAACAAACAAGTGTGTATACAAAACAAAAGGAAAGGATCACAAACAAGACAAATAATAGCAAACAATAGTAGACAAGGTGACAAACAAGTATGGAAGTAAATATCCCCGTATAAAAAATGTTGCACATGAAACACACGTTAGCATGTTAAAAACAATAAGTATTTCAAAGCATATATAAACCAAAGTAATGTGCTATGAGAAAAAATGAAATAATAACACCTATAGTGTACGAAAGTATATGCCCCAATAGGTAGTGTGTCAAGCATCGGTGCTACATGTGTATAAGCTTTGTATCTACGATCACAAATACAAAAATGACATGAATGCACATGTGTGTATGGTAAGGATAATGACATATAAGAGATTTATCTAAAAGTGAACATGTAAAGCCAAGTGCAAGAAATATTAAATGTAACCATAAAATGATGTATGTTTTGGATGGATGGAATGGAATGTAAATTGAATGATATGATATGTGTGCCCCTTGAATGAATGGAATTATATGTAGTGATGTTAATTTAGTATGCCTCCTCATAAGTCAAGAATGAACCACAAACAAGATTTTTCATCTAGAAATGATTGAACTATGTGTTGTGTGTAGCGGGAAGTGATGAGTGTAGGGCGATGAGATGCAACATAACGATGATACATGTGTGACTCTATAGTCTAAATGTGTATCACAACAAGATGAATAGAAAGGAGGTGGTTATTTAGCCTAAATCATATACCACTAAACAATGTAAGTGAAAGTGATGGTATGACCTATCACAAGATGATGCTAGGAGAAGTGACCCTATAGCCTAAAGCATATATCACTAATCCATGGAATGACACATGAGAAAAAAAATTGAATAATTGAATACGGGAATGGATGTGGTCATTTTTAATGTATACCCTCAACAGTCTAGTATGGACCGTGAGACTAGAGTGTGTCATAGGGTAGTGAGTGTAGTGCATATAAGTGGATGTATAAAATGCATAGTATGTATGGTAGAATAGGATGTAAATGCAAGATGTTCCAATGCCCTAAGATGTATAACATAGTGGATGTAAGATGAAATATGTAACATGTAATGTGAAGGATGTATAATGTAAGGTGATGTGTATGATGTGTGAAAAACATGCAACATGTGATAGCTAAGGTGTAGTAGGTGTAGAACATGTATGATGTATGAAGACATACAATACATATAGCTTGGAATGTAGTGTATAATGTGTAGAGTATGTGTGATTCTATGTAGTGTTTAATGTGTAGTGACTATTTTGTAGTTTTGGGGTTAATGTTTATAGAATTCCCTCAATATTCAAGTGAACTTAAGCACAATAGTGTGTGATTGGAAATGATGATGTTAATATGTAGATAAATATTTGTATGCTAGAAGGTTGTTTATGCGAGTACAAAACATGTATCGATGCTAGGATGGTGGGGGGATGTGTGAGGCTGCTATGCCACTCCCCAAGAACATAAGGTGTAGAATTCAATCTTGTAATATCATCTAGGAGGTCATCATTTTCATGATCAAAACCGAATGAACAAGTGTCTGATACTTCATAAATGATATTTTTGGGTTGTTTGCGTAATGAGCCAATAAGGAATAGGTTATACATATCTGTAGTATATTCTTCATCGGTGAAGGGTGGTAAGGGACACTCATGTGGATAGTAGCTAGTAAGATTATGTCTATAGCTAAGAAAATAATGGTTGCGAAATGAATACATGACCAAAGGGCATATGAAATGATATATTAGTATGATCAGGGTTAAGTGTTCCCCTAATGTAATCGAGACAAGATGCTCATAATGTAAGTGGAAAAGGGCCATAATATCATACAAGGAATACTTGGAGATGAAATACAAGTAGACCATATGCGATAGTAATATAAACAAAGCCATGATAAATATGAGAAGAATGTGGCGGAGGAGAAAGGTCCTCAAAAGAAAATCCTAGATAATTCAAGCCCTCATGTTTATATACGGTTTGATAACAAGTAGGATCAAATGGAATATGTTCCCAATAAAAATATTCATTAAAATCATACATGTGAATGGTGGGTGTGCTAATGGAGGAGGCACATAAGAAGGTGTAGGGGATAGGTTGACGCCCATATGTTGGGTGTATGACCCGATAAAGAATCATAGCGGTAGTAGTAGCTAGTGGAGGTTGTGGGGTGGAATAAATTGCATCTATCATAAAAATGGCACCTTCGGTGGTGGTAAATGAGGTAGTTCATCTACCTTGGTTGAGGATAAATCTATAGTATTAGTGCATGGACTAGGAATATTAGTACTACAATCTTGGTCACAATATTTATATGCATCATCATCATAAATTTTAGTATATTCAACACCTTTATGTATGAATTTGACACAATGATTTAATGTTGGAAGTAGTGACTTACATGGCATGGAATCATGACCTACCAAACAAATAGTTATAGGAGACTAGGAAATCGATGACAAAGAACACAATGTTAAGCTGTTTTGGCCCTAAATTGATAGGTAATGTAATGTCACCAACACATGGATGAAAATAACCATCATATGCATGGAGTGAAATAAAATATGCATTAACATCATGAGTGGAAACAACCATCCTTTCAATGAATGACATGGGATGAAAGTTCATTTCATATCCATTATCAATTAAAGTGCATTTGATACCCACATTTTAAATCAATCATAATATGCATGTGTGGGTCATTATAAAAAGTGTTAAGATCAGCGGGAAGATTAGATTTGAATTTTATGTGTTGATAAAAGTCATCTATGAAAGTTTTATATATTGAGTGGGGATACATATCATCACGAATATGAGTAGAAGCAAGAAGATGTTGGAGTATATGCCTTAAATAAGAACTTGAAAGAAAGTAATCATTGATTGAGATGCTCATGATGACTGGACTACGGGATGACAAGTAAGAAATGAGGATCATAAAAGTGTGAAGATTGATTACGGGTTCACAAAAATGATTAACTAAAATAAGAAATATGATTATGTATTATTGTGTAATCTAATACTATAAAGCATTAAATAAATGGAACAATGTAATAAAGAAATTACTCAAGAAACTAGGTGATGGAATTATTAGGAAAATGATTAGTGCATACATATATTATTATTTTTGTAGTTGTCACAATCTACTTTTGTAAGTTTGAGTAGGTTTAGTATGGTTATTAACCTCCTCCCGAATAGTATTGTTTCACCCTATATATTTTTGCTTCCCCGTATGAATAATAATATAGAGAAGGAATTATTGTTTTTGTTTTTTTTCTTGTGTGTATCTGACCCTTTCTCCACATTTGGTACCAAATAAAATCTAAATCCTCTCTCCATGATGGTTTTATTTAAGTATAGACAAGGGTAGTTATATTGTTTGTTGTTTTCCTATGTATGTGTTTTTCATGAAGTGGATTTTCCTTCTATTATAAGTCCCATCTTTGTTGTCATAGGAGTTTATTTGTATTTACAATATATTATACTTCTAGGCATATTCTTCCCTTACTTCCTATCTCACCAGCCATTGAATAACTTTTCTTATACATCGATATTTTTATACAATTAGATCTCCAGAAGAAGGATTTGGCAACGTATAAATTCTTACAGGTGTCAAAGAAAAGAAAGCATGATTTTTAGCATGTTTGGCATCATAATAAGTCAATAAAATATTTCATATTATGAAATGAAACAAATGAAATTAGTACTATTGTGAAGCTCTCAAACAAGCTTTCTTACGTATTAAGCGGTTTGTAAATCGGTTTTCTAGTTCTCAAGTTAAGAGAAAATTGTGCTCTCCCAAATTCACTTGAGTTTTTGCAAAATGAACTCTAGTTGGAAACTTATTTTAATTTTTCATAAAGACTATAGTTTTAAAAAATTAATTTTTCCTATGGTTTTTATTTAATAATTGCATTTTGAGGGCAATTAGTGATTTTTTTCCAAATTAATATTTTTCAGTGTTAGATCTCTGAAATATTGGTACTTTTGGAATCCTCATTTCCTCTCAATTTGAAAAAGTGGTCACATGATTAATTTTCTTACAATTTTGAGAAAAAAATTAATCATTGTATCAATTTTAATTAAATTAGGCCATTTTATGGAAAATTGTAACCTCCTTAAATTTTGTACGATAACTCAAAATCGAGCCCATTCTTTGTAAAAGTTATTATTTTTCTATTCCCATCCCATTAGTTATAATTTTAGGAGAAAATCCAAATTTTCAAAATACCCTCTTTTTGGCCATCCATTGGGAAGTTCATTGTTTTGTTTTTGTATAACTATTAAGTATGATTGTGTCCTCAATGCAAAAATTTAAAATTTTAAAGGATGCATTATCGCTATAACGTGACATCCAAAATATGCAGTACCAATAATACAAGATTTGTAAGAATCTTAAGGCTAGATATAAGGTGACATTGAACCCGAGGAAGCTCGACCACGAAAATGTTGACACTTCACAAAGGTGAAAATACATAAAGAGACTCAAAGTGAAATCAAGATAAGTTAGTAGTCATTAATGGAGGATGTATGCATTTGAGGTTGGAGGTCATTCAATGACCTCTCGTCAATCACTGTGAAACGCACACATACTAATTTGGTGACGTGTGTGAGTGTGTTTTGATTTCATTTGATTTTTGTGTGGTGTTTTCAGAATAATGTGTAATGAAGACTTCAAATTTTGGGGAAATGATAAAGTGATTTATTTTTATGAGTTAGATCATATATTTTAGACTATCATGGATTCCAAAATGTTAACTCCAAAAGAGAAATTATGATGAGAGCCAAAGAATGCATTGGCACATCGTGATATGGTTTTAGGATAACCAATTTAAAAACCTTCACTCCTTTGTGGTATAATGTGAACCACTATAAAACCACCTTGCTCTCGCTTTTGGTTAACTCGATGGAAAAAAACTTTTGGTTTATGATCATAAAAAGGAAAATCACATGATCGCGAAATCAGTGCAGTGTAAAGTATGGACTTTTTCCCCATGTTCGCACTAAGGGGTTGATTTTTGGAAAATGATTAGTGCATACATATATTATTGTTTTTTTAGTTGTAACAATATTCTAAAATAAGTTTTATATGGTTAGTAACATCCTCCTAGATAGGATTGTGTCATCCTATATATTTATAATTTCCATATGAATGATAATTTAGAGAAGGAATTATTGCTTATCTTTTTATTCTTGTGTGTATCTGAACCTTTCTCCATAGGAATGTGAAACTCTGATGTGAAAGAGAGGGTTAAGAATTCCTTATATGATTCAATAAAGATGTATAATTGTGTCATAGATAAGAGTGGCTAAAAAGGAGGAGGAAACAACAACATAGAATCCCAAGAATCTACATATCTAGTCTATCTGGGAGACTGGGGTGCCTAAAAATGGATAGGAGTAGTTGGGAACCCTAGTATGAAATGTGGGTGATTTGGTTAGTAGAAATAACTAGAGAATCTCCTCTAGAGTGTCATTTCATGTTTTTTTTTCATTCGCTTCCTATCACACTAATGGCACTAAACTATGTCAAGTGTCTCCGTAATCCAAAGATGGAAGAATCACCTATAAAACCCCAAGTAAAGAATCAAATCCCTAAAAATGAAAGATTCATATAAAGGGGTTCGACTGTCCTGATGCCATATTTATGGAATTATCACTTGAGATCCACACTACATCTAATCCCCAATGTAGTTAGAGATGTGGATGTGTGAAAATCATGCCCTAGGTTGCTCTTGTGCCAATCACACTTTGTGAAGTAGTGAGAAAATAACTAGATGTAGATTGTAGTAAATGTGTGTATGAAAACAATAGAATCCCCTCCTCTTAAGTGTGATGCGATGAACCATCCTTGTGTGACTTCTTATTGAGCTATATGGATGCAAATGTAGCTTTAGGTGACTTTGATGGATGCAAGTCTAGATGGTGATAGTAGATACTTAGTGTTTGGTCACTCATTATAGTCACATAACTTTATATTTATATGGCTATCTTGTTCTAATTTAATAATTAACCCTAAAAAGTCTGACCATAAAAAATATATAAAGCTGAAATGGATATAATGTGCCCAAATGGTGAGAGTAAAGTACAAAGAGGATCAAGGCACCCTAGTTCTAGGTGGCTTCCTAATCATAAATTAAAAAAGACACAAAATGACAATATAGACTAGACAGGTGTGTGTGAAACACTAAAAGTAGTGACAAAAAAAAAAGTAAAAAGGTCAAGACATCGATTAATTATTACTTTTTTCAATTAAGAACCATATGAATAGTAGTATGAGACCGAGACTAAATAATGACTCAAAGTGTGTGATTTTGTTTCTACACCTCCCACATTAATTTTCACTTACCATCTTCACTTGTGACCTTTCATATTCCTATGAAAGAAAAGTGAGTCCCTTTTCATTAATTAAAGATAACTCATTACAATGTTAAACTATAGGTCACATTTAAGTGAATAAGACAAAAATTGAAAATTACCTTCCCAATAAAGAATTAGAACATGAGAGAGAAAGGAAGGAGGAGAGAAGAAGATGGGGAGAATATAATGCCTATGGATACAAAGCATCCACAAATGAAGAGACCAACGTTATTGCACCGATTGAACCAATTTTGATGATCCTTAGTAGTATTGGAAATTACACACCTGATTTCTATGAGAGATTCCAAAGTGTCCTCATTGAATGAGAAGGGATCTATTTCTTCATTCCCGACCAAGTTTTGAAATGGATCTAGAACGTATACCATTGATCAATTCTCACTCACTAGAGATGGTCTAACCTTTTACACTCTATTGCTTTAATTTTTCATAATTTGTGAATTTATCTCTTAATAATTATCAAGTTCCTCCAGAGTAACGTTCGACATTTCATATTGGGCAAACATACTTTTGATACCAAATTGCGGAAATTTTATCATTTATAGAATTGGACAAATATTTTTCCATCAATAAAAAAGAACCAAGATTACACATTTATATCACCAATGGAATAACTTGGTCCCATTTATATTTGTTTTTATTAAAGTTAAATAGTTTTTGAAAGGGACTATACCCTTGTACAGCAGTGCTCAAATGCCAGATTTGACAATTTAGTATTTCAAAAAGAGATCAAAATCAAGATATAACGACAAAGCCCAACAATAGAGAAGAATCTACCAAGATCACAGCCAAAAACCAACAAACAAATAGCTAATAACAACTACTCTGTAGCAGCACAATAGGCCAATAGCCTAGATGTAGCGATGATAACACACACAGGACAAGACTCATGCCTTGTCCGAGACAACAAAGGGTTTAGATCCCTTCTTTTTCCTATCCACTACCTTCCATTCCTCATTTCCTTCTTCCACTGAGATTGGAAGAACAACTTCAATTGACTTGATAGGGATGTGGCCCGTAGCAAGGAGTGTCGAATCTATCGATGAATCCATATTCTGAGGAGAGGAAGCTTTCTTCTCAGAAGTTTTCTCATCTTGCGGGAGTTCTACAACCGGGTCGGTATGGGGATTGATTGTTAGATGTTCAGGAAGGGAATCCTTCCACCATGCAGGTTTGATCTTTTGTTTGGAATATTCACAATCCTCTAAAATATGACCAATTTGAAAACAACGTCAACATCTGAAAGCAAGACCTTCGTAGTCCAATCTCTGCACCCAGATTCTATCTCCAATTTGTAGATTGATTTCTGTTGGTAAATCTTGAGAGGTATCAAGATCTACAAGGATTTGAGCATAAGTAGTATGTACCTAAATAAAGGTCTTATCATCAACTTTTACACATGATCCAAGAGCATCACCTATGGCAAGCAAACATGATCTATTCCAGAGTTGAAGTGGGAGTCCTGGAAAATGAACCCAAATAGGGTAGGTATCAAAAGAATCTTTTAAGGGATCAAAAGATGGATACCATGGCTTGAACATGAGCCCATGTTCTCCCCAAACCCAATATTGTTTGAAAATCAAATCCCTATCCTCAGGGGTTTCAAAGACAACAATGAAATATGCTTTGGCACAAGGATAAAGCTCAATCTTACCTTGTACTTTTTCTCTCCATCTTTGTGCAATCCAGTCATGTAGTTGAGAGAGTTTAGGCCAAAATTTATTAAACCTACAAATGAGGCCAAGTTGAGTAAGATTTTCCTCCTCTTTTAACACCTTGTGAAGCATATCTTCCTCAATCTTTAGTGTCGGTATCGTTTGAGAGAGGGGGTTTTTCGATTTCTCTAGGGGTTTTTTCGAAATCCTACCTCTAGCCTAGGAAGCAACTTCAGCAAAGGAAGGGCTTCGATTCTTCTGTTTGGCACTACCATTCCTTTTCTTCCCCTGGCCTACTTCTGCTACATCCCCATCAAAATATCTATGATCAATATGTGTTACGTGAAGGGTGGGGTCCTTGGCTGCATATGCCGTGGCATTTCTTCCACTCCCTGTCTGAGATTTTGTTTTGTCCTTACCCGCAAATTTCTTATTATTGCCAAAGATTCACCTTGTTTGCCTATACTAGATCCATTCCACCATCGATCTTATCCCATATTACAAGTCTCCCATTTTATTTTCCAAACATGAGGTTTATCCATGAAATGGTTTGGTTCTCAACCTCTGTCTAATTGTCGCCGCCGCTAGGGATTTTAGGGTTCGGTCACCCTCTACCTAATTACCACCACCAGGGGAGTTTGTGGTTAGGCAAAGATCGCTTGGAGCATGAGCAGGAGTATTTGATAAGTTTCCATAGTCACTTCCTAAGAAATCATTTCCATACTTGCCACCTTTCCCATCACCTGTTCATGGATGCCAACATCACCAAGTTTACTTGCCCTCCGGGGCCTCCATTTACCCAAGCTTTGCCCACCGATCCACTCACAACAAAGTGGGATATTTTTCCGCCACCATTACTCAGTGAACAGACTCGGGAAAAAATGATTAGGCTCGGGAAAGAAATATTAGGGTTTGCGTAATGTTCGTAGTAAATAAGGATCTATTTTTATGTCAGTCCCATTTATATTGTTCCTTCTCAATTTCATCTTTGTTCATATTTACCTTTGCAACTGCGGCGATGGAAAGAAAAAAACTCAAACAATGAAAGGATCTCAAGAAACAAAGTTCTCTTTGTTTTTATAATCTTCTTAAACCATTTATCATTGTTCCTTCCCAATATGGTATAACCTTGATCCTTTTTTATTGTTACAGGTCAAAGCTACCGATAACAAAGACCATCTCGTTATAGGAGAGAGATGGAATTTCACTATGATCCACAAATGACAAAACGTAGGAAGTGAGAGTTTTTACATGTTTTTAAACTGCTCAATTTTCTCTCGTAATATTTTTTCCTTGAATTCAAATGAGAAAAATACTCTTTGACAAATGTGTAGCCCCTTTATTTGTTTCTTTCCTAAAAGGATTTGTTTTCATTTCATAGTCTAGAGCATCCATCCCCTCAATGGGCATTATCACTTTTTGTTAGAAAAATTCAACACATTGATTACCAAAAATTCCACTAAAAATTGGTAAGTTACTTGTTCTTTCTTACCTCATTTGGCATTCTTAAAATTTGATATGGTTTTAGAGGCCATCACCACATCTTGTTGCACTATTATATGTTTTCTTCCAATCAATTCTCTCCGATCCGTGGGAAGATATCTCATGTTGCAAGTTTAACATTATGCATGATGACATCTTTGGGGTCATGGAAAGGTACCACTACTTGCACTTGATTATGTGAATCACTAGGAGAGGAAGAGATACTTGAGACCGGTATGAAATTGGAGGTTGAAAAGTACCAATATCTCCTTTCTTGAGATCTTTTTTGACTTCCTTAGTGGATTTTTATTTATTGTGAAGTCTCACGTGAGTGAGGTCCTTCAATGTCCATGATTTTCCTCTTTATAGGCTCCCTGTGTGGATGGCACTTGTGGTTCTTACAAATTCATTCAAGAATGAGATATGAGATGTTTTCCGAATGAGTGTTAGCAGACCACCAAATTCTATGAATTTAACCCTCTTTCCCATTGTTGGCATCTAAGTTATTGGTGTTAATTGATGTAAAAATCTCATTAATGATAGAGGGGGATGAAGGAATGCAAGAGGATTTTTTTAGTAAGTGTGATAGGGTAGAACAACGTATGACATTTGATCATGTTTTCATGATGTGGATATCCTAGTAGACCTTGGCTTCTTGAGTAACTAGTGACTAGTATATACATAATGGTGATGTGATATCATGTCAAGATGAATTATTATATGGTTCAGAAGGTATTTGATCAAATAAAATAGTTATCATGGGTTACACAACCATACATGCATGGCATGATTGAGATTAGCATGGTCTATAAGGATTAATCCTTAGGCTTAGTCATTAGGATGGCTCAGTATAGTGGAATGATGCCATGAGACATCTATATAAGCATGATCAAGGCTTGAAAAACATGAAGAGGTTATGTTAAGACTAGTCCATGAGGGAAATAAGGCGTGTTCATGAAATATGAGGTAAAACATGCTCAAATAGGCTTAATTTTAGGACATAGTACAAGAATAACTTAGAGAATTGAGGACAATAAACTATAAAAGGAAGTGAAAGCATGGACTATGTATGGTTATGGTGTAGAGATGATGTGAAAGGTTCCATACATCATGATAATAATGATAGAGGCGTGATTGAAGATTTTGGAGGCATCTTCTCGAGAAAAAGATAATTATGCATGTAGAATTCATGGAGGATGATTAGTTTCATAAAATTGTAGATCTAAATGAACCTTTGAAAATGTGAAGGATATTTCCCTAGTGTTGTGGACAAAATTTTAGGTCAAGAGTCCAAAGGAGGAGTAAGAAAATTTGTATTTGGCTTTACCAATTTCCCGAGGAGGTAAAAATCATCTCAATGGTGAAATTCATTTGTTCACCCACACATGTACCATGTGCATGGTACCCTAAGACAATCAAAAATTTGGTACATGGAGTTAACAATCCAAAGAAATAAGAATGAGATGAAATTAACATCAAATCTTTATAAACGATGCTTAAGAACCTAAGTGGATTCTAAACCCTCCTCAAACCATCTCTTTAGAGTGATGGAGAAAAACCAAATACTATAGTCATGAAATGAATTTTTCAAGCTAATGTGATGATTTGGGACTATATATAACTCCTTGTAATTCATTTTTTTGGTGGTCCCATTCTCAAGGACAACATGTAAGGTACTTAAACACCTCCATTTTGAAGAAAATTTATGGTACATTCATGCATATAATAATTCAAGATGAAAGAAATAACATGGGAGAAATCTTGGGATGTTCCCAAGCATCCATGAAATTTTTTTAGATAGGTTATTTGCATAAATTTGGAGAAACATATCAACTAATATGTCCTACCTCTTAAGGGTTATAAGAACCAAAACTTGTCAAGTTCGATTCAAGGGATGATGATGAAAATGCACAGCTTTGAAGAAATTTGTGGTCATGGACAGCTTGATATAAGTGAATTTTTTTTTGAAGTTCATGAATTGATCAATTCAAGTGTTTTGTGTCCAAGTTGAAATGGTCCAAACTGCCATTTTTAGTCTTGAGAGTAGGTATGAAGAACCACAATGCAAGTGTGAATTTCTCCACACAAATAAAGGAAGTGAGTTATTGAAATTTATTTAAAGGACGTTGGTAATGTTCTAAAGTCTTGGGTTTTTTATGAAAGAGTGTTTTTGAGAGTCGAAGATACTCTAAACAAGAATGGTTTTTAGAACCTAAAACCTACTTAGAGATGTCTCAGAAATATAAGCATATTCATTCTAAAAACCTTGAAATAAATATTTTTGTTAATTTTAATGTTTGAAAAAAAATATTATACTTCTAGAAGGTTTCCCTATGAGGTATGATCAGGTGGTTTTATGGGTTAACCAACTCATTTTGTGAAGATTGATTTTATATGTGTATAAGCCCTTTCTAACTTTGTCTATATTAGTATGTCATCATCTGTGAATAAGTGTGGTTGAGTTTCTCAAAATTTTGTAATATGAACCAAAGGTACCTAACAAAATTCTCAAATCAGCAGAAGGTCTTGAATGTCCATACATTAGTTTTTATGAATCAATCTTGCAACTATATTTTTGGAGCTTGCATGACTATGAGAATCCAACCGAGAAGAATAGTTTATTTGAAACCTTGATCCCTAACCTACTTTCATCCAATAATGGATTGATATCATGGACATATTGAGGTGTTTTTCATTCTATTTGTGTTGCATGACAAGAGTCTAAAGTGTGATACATTCATCCACGCTATAAATTATATTTTAAACACTATGGACCTAGAGCTTATGAGCTCTAATGAAGCATCAAGAGGAAATGGAGATTTTTTTATTTCATTAAGGATTTAGAGAGAAAGGATAGGTTTCTTGTAATATACAAACTTCATCATAACACTTTCCATAAGTTATATAATCAAAAGTACAAAGATTTTTACATTGGGAAGATTAGATAAAATAGGAATATGATAGCTACAAATGTAAATGTCAGAACTAAAAATGTATCTTATCGGTTGTCTTGGATGTGTAGTGAGTTAAAGAAGGTTTTATAAGACTTCACGCATTTTATATGTGTAATGACAATATCAAGAATAATAATAACTTGTAATTGACATCCTGCGCAGATGTAATGATTGAAATACGACAGCTTTAGGTGATGTCATATAAACTTCTTAGAATGAGTTGAGGAAGTTAGAATGTGGAGTGCTAAAATTTCAAGTCGAATGGTTGTAAGAGATTTTTTTCTCATTTATTAGAATATCTAAGTGTACTAGTAAAATATATTTTTATGATCATAATTTTGGAGTAGAATTAGGAAACGAAAAGAGGTGAATCAAGGAGCTTAGGAATGTGGTTTTGAAGAATACATCGGAAGAGTTATGATCTGATGAGGAAATGAAGTGTGTTACATAAAATAGAGTTTTATCTAAACATGTGTGATTATAAGTATGGAGATATTTTTAAGACTATATTTACAAAGAGGTGTAAAAGAGAAAGGAAGTGAATAAAGGTGAGTGAAGAAGAAAGATGAAGAGAGATGAGCTGAATAAGAGATCACAATGTGGTGGTTCAAGAAACTAGATGAAGGTTATTAAAATTCATAAAATTCTAAGTGGATGCTTAGAAAAGTTGGGAGTTGGATATTCCTTGTAAGTTGGATCTTGTAAAAGGTTAAGTTGGTACTTGACCGAATTTTGGGATTTGTTTCTTCCATGTAAGTAGGAGCTTGAAAAAGGTTAAGTGGGTGTCTTGACTAAATTATTAGACTTGGTTCTTCAAGATGAGTGGGTGCTTAAAATTTTTGAAATCCTTGTAATATCTTATGGACAATTTTCCATGTAGAGCATTGATTTCAGCAGTTTTTTCCCCTTTAAGGGTTTTACACAGTAAACTTTGTCTTCATGTGTCTTTTATTGTTACATTTCTCATATTTTAGTTTTTTTCGTTATCATGATGAAATTAACTCAATATTTAATAGTTTGTGAGATTTGAAATTGGTTTTAAATTTTGAAGCAACATTGATTCACCCTCCTCTTAGTGCTTGTGTTTCAAACAAAATGTATTAGAGTCGATCCTCTTGAGAAAGATTAACAACATGAAGGAGATCCTCTTGAAGAAAACACATGGACATGGAGATAAGATCTGGAAGAAGCTCAAAAGATAATTATTTTACTAAATATGAAATTTAGATGAGGATGATGCTAAAGTAAACCTCAAGGAGAATAAACTAGTTACCTTAAGGAATTAAAGCATAAAAGAAGGAAAACAATAAATCAAGATAATGGTGAAATAATATGAAGATAAAAGTAGTCGTCTTGAGGAAATATGTAGAAATAAGGATACAAAAGATGAATGTGGACTCAAAGAACATGAAGGACAATTAGAGTTAATCTCAAAATCTTTCAAATCCTTAGAGGAGAATTCCCGAATCTCAATACAGAGTTGGAATATCAAATTGGTAGAGTGACAAATTTCCTTAAGGAAAAGAAGATACTTTCATTAGATATGAAGAAGAATCGATATATTTGAAATCTAAATTATAAGAAGCAAACATCAAATAGAATATGTAAGGAAAGTTGGCAAAAATGTCTTAATTTCTTAATAAAAATTGGAGATTCAAATAGCAACAAGCGATAAAAATGTCTAAATTTTAAAGGATATCCTATGGATAAGTGTTAATATTAAAACGTGGGTATAAGTGGACAAGCAACCATGAAGGAGGCCAAGGAGACAAGATCAAGAAGGTCTAAATTAGTTAGGTAACCTAATGTATCTAGGTATGAAATATCTTTCAATGGTTATTGTTATACATGTAATGATTTTGGGAATAGAAATAAGGAGTGCATGATGTTTTTCAAATGTTACCATCCATGGAAAGATTCCGTAGAGATGAGCACTCAAGGAATATCACCTGTTTAATTGTAAAGATAAGGGCCATACTACTAAGTATTGTCTCTATCATGTCAAATAGTATAATTTTGAGAAATGAAGAACATAGAGGTAAGAATGTAATATTGTGTTTTAATCTGCAAAAAGTTTGACACTTTTCTAGGAAGTGCCATGGTAACAAGGTTACTAATTATGGTCAAAGTGTATCATTCCACATCAATATAGAGGAATGATTTGTGTTATATGTTACAAGTTTCATATAAAAGGATATATTTATAAACATTGCTATCAAAAGAAATATCCTAGTTACAAAAATAAATTCATACATTCAAAGGGAAATTTAATAAGGTATTAAAAATAAAAATCAATCCCCATATTGATTCAAAGTTATTAATGTATGAAAAAATCATTGAAAAGGGGTTTGATCATGAATACAAGGACACGAGAAATAATTATAGGAATAAGGAAGTAAATCATGATAAGAATACAATGTGTAAATATGCTAGAAATAGAAAGAAATAAAATACGTATATAGGAAAAACTAGATCAATCATGGTATCAAAAATTGTTGACAAAGTTGTGAAGGAAAAATTCCAGACTAGTATTATTCATAAAGGACCTCTAGCCATAGCTAAGAGAGAGCAAGTGAATGAAGTGAATCATGTATGTTTTTAAGGAGATCAATTAGAACATGGGAATATAGGAGATTAAATTATCGCATCTCAAAGGACATCTAAGAATAATGAGACGATTTCAAAGGAAAAAGAGAGGATAGAGTTATTAAGTTCCTTTGATGACTATGTACTATTTTAGTGATATTATAACCATTGTGTGTCTTCTCTATGATTGTAGAAGGCATGTATCATTTAAATAAACCATTGTGTAAAGTGAATCACCATCAATAATATCTTATCAAAGTCTTCAAGATATCAAAAGTGTGAGAAAAATAAAATGTGTGTTTTTAGCCCCTTCATAAGGTATTTTTGTATGTTGAGTCCGAATGAGTATTTAAAGGTATTACTTGAGTGTCCAAGAAAAGAAAAGTCTGTACATTTTTCCACAATGTCTATATTTCTAATGATAAGTCTTCAAATATGAAATTATTCATGCATCAGTATCATTCATGTAAGAGTACTAATAGGTTAGATCAAAATATATATCTTCTTTAATTTATATAGATATCATGAGAAGTCTTCAAGAGAGTGTAAGGTTGTAGAGAGTTGTCTTGAGTTCATACACATGTAAATTTTTTCAATTCTATACTTATTCAGTCCATATATCCTTGATCAAGTGTGTATAGTCTTCAAGTGTTGAGTCTTTATAGAAATGAATATTAAAAAGAATGTCAAGGCCTATCACCAAAATCATTTGAGTCTTATTAGACTATTCTAACTATGAATAATGTGTGTGTAATGGTCATGGTTGTACAAGGATGAATTAGTCTTCAAGATGAAAATCATATGTAAAGAAGATGCAAATCATCCGAATCTTCCATATGAAGGTACAATCCATTAGTGAAGGATGACATAAATTCCCTCAAGAGATCAAAACAACAAGTTAGTCAACTAAAGGAAGTTTTTATAATCATTAATCCATAAGTTCTTATGAAGAAGAAGAAAATAGAGTCAAATCCTTTTAGTGCAATAATGAAAGATGAAATATAGATCATTAAATTTTGTACATGGGAATTCAAGCCATCATGAGGAATAGTTGTGTTACTCATTGTATCATATATGCCTATGAATAATTCATGGGCTATATAAGTTTGATTATGAAGGAAATCAAACAAAAATTCTTTATCAACATGATTCAAGTAGTGAAAGGGTCAATATTTATATATGTGTATGAGCATTAGGAGTTCGTAGTCAAGTCTTGAGGTTAGCCTATAAAATCTAGTTGGTTTTCAAACCCATCATCCCGTCTTAGTGAAAAATAAGTTAGAACCATACCGAAATATCTATATGAGGTTTTGAAACATAAAATAGTCATGTGAATAGTGAATTCATGATGTCATCTTGGTTTATCACTTATAAGGTCGGTAATATTCAAAATAATTGTGAAGGTAGTCATGTGTTTAGATGCTTGTCATCATTCGAAGAAACCTAAAAGTTTTTGCTCTCTATTTTCTCATCATATGCTGAACTTGATTGTTACAAGGGTCTGAAAAAATTATGCCAAGGATGTAGAATTATTGTTGTTCATTGAAAGTGTTGTTAATTAACTATTATGTGATTGTCGTGGGAGAGTTTAAGTTGCATGGAAAAGATGTTGTTGTCAAGATATGTAAAGTTAAAGTTCCTTACTGAGAAAACAATGTCAGCAAGTAGATAAATGAGGTCCAAAAGTTCTTAGTTTTCTCAAGGTCTTTAATCTAGTTAATATTCTGGTTAGATGGTGATAGTGACAAGAATGGTATATTCATTAAGAAAATAGTCATTTTATGTGATGAATTGATCATTCCATTAGAGACAGATTTCATAGGTGTACTTTAAGAATCAAGCATGTGTTGATTGAATTAAATATAAGTTGTGTATTAGTTCTTGAGTTATGGATTCAAGTGCATCAATTATGTCCATGCATCTTAGAGGAAGTATGAATAACAATGAAGGAATGATAGATATTTAAAGGAAAATAATATGAGTGTTTCAATTATGGGCATGCTTATAAGACTATATATGGATATTGTGAGCCTCGTAGTGATGTATCTAACTAGTATATGGGTAGTCAAGAGAGTTTTCTCAAATTTACAAGCCTGAAATTAAGAATTGATGCATGGTGGAGAGCTACAAGATTATGGAAAGACATCAAATTTTGAGGACTAGTATGAGAAAACACTTTTCTCTCGTAGTATCAGTATCATGTTGCTAGAACACCGACATAACATGCTACATTTCTAAGAATATCAGTATGAGGCAAGGGGATATGTTTATGATGTTTAAGTAGGTGTTTTTAATTTTTAAGGGAAATAGAATGATTATCACCCTTGAGAAGAGAAGAAAAGTGTGTAGTAGGATAGGTATGAGTAAATATTTGAATGTTTCAATATATTGTAAGTTATTAGAGCTCCAAAATAGACACCTACAAGTATGAGAATACCTCATGAAGAAGAGGAAGATAAGTTTGATCCTTATTCAAGCATGTTACGTGAAACTGCTGCATAGCTAGCCCCGTGACAATAACAAACCCAAAGCTTTAAAATTATTCAAGAATACCTCATGAAGAAGAGGAAGACAAGAAGAGGAATATTATAATTAATTATCTTAACAACATGATTACTCACAATATTAACACCCCATTTAATAAATAATGAAAAGGGTCACAAAGACCACAAAATAAACACATGCAAACATTAAACAAAGGAACCAAATAAAAAGAAAAACATAAGTCCCTTGGTCACATTTAAAGGTGGCCTCCCATGGGAATCCTTAACACAATAAAAACACACAAAAATACAATTGCCATAGTGACCTTATTGAATTCATTTAGAATTCCAATGTGGTTGGTCTCCAATCCCCGATGTTTGTTGTGATATTTTTAACCTGCAAAAATATAAATACCTCCTTCGGCCTCGTGGCCATATCATACCACAACATCCAAATGAATATAAATATAATTTCAAGATGATCAATATATATATATATATATATATATATATATATATATATATATATATATATATATATATATATATATGAATCACAAAAATTATGAAGACAATCATCAATATCACTTACAATTTCATCGACAACTATATCATCATCAATTTTAATTAAATTCTCATTTTCTAGGTCTACTCACAATATCCAAATATCACAAGTCCGAACAACATCTATAATATAACCATGTCAAATAGTATATCAACATAAATATATAAAAAATGTCTCTAATAATCATCATGCATCATATAAGAATCAAAGTCAACAATAATCCATGATCGAACATCTAACATCATACTAAATCAAAACTATAATAATGTCCATGATATAGTCAATGAGTGTCATGATTAGTATCAAAAGGTGTCAAAGGGAAGTGGGCACTACAAGTTCAAAAGAAATGGTTCATGGACTACCCAAATTGTCTAGTTCCTTGCCTATTTTCCCTGGTTTTCTTACAGGAAAACAACACAGGGATCCATTTTAGGCAAGCACCTTCCATGCCAAGAAGCGTTTAGAGGTAGTTCATACTGATCTGAATGACCCTCTGCCTACTTCATTTTCAGGATACAAGTACTTTCAACCGCTCGCTGATGACCAATACCACAAGATGAGAATGTTTTTCTTGAAGAAGAAAAGTGAGGCTCTTCAACATTTCCATAAATTCTATCATCGTGTTGTGAAAGAGACCAGCCAACCTTTTCTTCTACTTCACTCAGATTGAGGGGGGAATTCACATCAAACAAGTTCTCGCATTCTCAACCAACAAGGCATAAAGAAGTACTGATCGCTCCCTACACACCTAAGCAAAATGACATTGTTGAGCGCCGCAATCACACAAAGCTGATGGAGATGCCTCGCTACATGCTAACAACATCAAAGCTAGAGGAACGCTATTGGGCTGAAGCAGTACAGATAGCTATATTTCTTCTCAATAGGGCACCGATAAATATTCTACAAAATAAAACGCCTTAAGAGATATCGAGTGGTAGAAAGCCATTAATTTATCATTTGCGAGTATTTGGTTACACAACATACATGTATGTCCCACTCAAAAGAGAAAGAAGGTAGAGCAAAAGACACTCTCGTGTATCCTACTTGGCTACAACACTACCTCAAAGGCATATCGTCTCATGGATCCTGAGACAAATAAAATATACGAGATTCATGATGTGGTTTGTGATGAGTCATCCTTTGACTCAGTAGTGACATTAAAAGAACCATTTCCAACCACATCTCACCGACTAGTCTCCAAATCATATGAACATCTAGAGGAGACTACTCAGAGAAATGAAATTCTGCCAGGAGAGCTATTTGTTGACATTGGAGAGCTAGAGAATGTGACTTCACATCAATCCACATGGCAACAACACATTTCTTCTCAAAAGTAGCCAAGTTCTCGTCCGAAGTGGGTACAAAGCACCATCAAGGACTCACATTTGCAACAACTCCCAAATACATCATCCGGAGTCAAAACAAGGAGTCAAACAAGAAATGAGGTAAAATTTGCACTCATGAGTTCATTGATTAATAGCTCCGAGCTTGATAATGTTTGTGAAGCACTTAGTCAACCTTAGTGGAAGGAAGCCATGGATATAGAATATGACTCACTTATGAAAAATTAGACATGGGAACTTGTCGATTTGCCTACAGAAAGAAACCCATAGGCTACAAATGGGTTTTTAAGACAAAATATAAGGCAGATGGATCCATCGACAAACATAAAGAACATCTTGTAGGAAAAGGATATGCTCTGTAAAGAGGGCATCGACTATGAAGAAACCTTTACACCCACCACGAAGATCAATAACATTAGATTTGTTTGCACAATCGCAAAGACACAAAGGATGGAGACTTCAACAGATGGATGTCAAGCGTAGTGCCCACTTCACTTTGAAACCTTTAGATACTAATCATGATCCTACCGATTATATTATGGACATGATTACAGACCTTATATAGTATGATGATAGATGTTAGATCATGGATTATTGTTGACTTGATTCAGTTATGATGCTTGATGATTATTAGAGACATTTTATATGTTGATGATGATATAATGTTTGACATGGTTATATGATGGATATTGTTCATACTTGTGATATTTAGATATTGTGAGTAGACCTAGAAATATAAAATTATTGATGATGATATAGTTATTGATAAAACTATAAATGATATTGTTAGATTTCTTTGATGTTGTTGTGATTCATATATCTAAATGATTTTGGAAATTATATTTATATTCATTTGGATGTTTTGATATAGTCACGAGGCCAAAGGAGGTATTTGTGTTTTGCGTGTTAAAATATCACAACAAACATCGCACAATTAGAGACCAACCACATTGAAATTCTAGATGAATTCAACAAGGTCACCATGGCAACTAGTATTTGTTTGTGCGTGTTTGTGTGTGTTAGAGATTTCCATGGGGGATCACCTTTAATTGTGACAAAGGGGTTTTATGTATTTCTTTATTTTGGTCCCTTTGTGTATCTGTGTATGTGTTTATTTTGTGGTGCTTTTACCCCTTTCATTATTCATTAAATGGTGTGTAATATTATAAGTAATCATGTTACTAAGTTAATTAATTAAAATATGTCATAAAAAAGTTATTAATAGAGTTGTTTGCATTGAATTAAAGTGTTGTAAGAGATATGTAAGTGATGTGTAAGTTAAATTTTGAGTGTGAAACACTCCACCTTTCTTGGAATTTGAATCTGTCCTCGGAGGCTGATTTTGGAGGCTTGTGGGACAAGTTAAACTCCCATACCTCTTAAATTTAATTACCAACCATACCTACATTTGGGGAGTTGAGATTAGACTTGTATAACACTTTTTGATAATGCAAATTGTGTGGTTTAATTGGACTTTTCTTACATGAATTAATTTCAATCATTTGGGGTGTGGGTTGGGTTTGAGTGTGTAAGTAAACCGTCATATTATTCACCCACCTATTTATTATGCATTGAGAATGAAGTTGACTTCTCGGGTTGGAGTTGAAGATGTGTAATATGGTATCCTATGTGGATCTCTCTCATCCTCTTCCCTTCCCTCTTCTATAAAATTTGAATTCCTTGTCTTATTTTGGGTGCTTCATTTTGGAGACTTCATTTTTGGGTGAATTCCTTGTTTTTTAGGAGCTCTTTCTTTGAAGAATTTTTGGAAGATTGTTTCATGCTTGTGTCTTGGCTGATTTGAATTGCTTGCATTGGGATAAAGTTTGCTATTTTGGAACTTGGAACAACTCCATCACGTAGAGGTAGGAGTTTGGCTCTTGAAATGCTCTTCTTTTATGAATGCAAATGTTGTTTTATTGTGAATATTTTTGTTTGTTTGTGGGCTATTGGGTAGATGGTCTAGGAATGGTGTAGGAGAGGACTATGGGGTTATTATTTTGTGGGAGGCTCAAGTGTGTTTTAGGAAGGTATAAGTGTGGAGAGAGTTGGGATTTGGTCACACCTTAAAAATAAATAGCTTGCATTTCTTTACTCGTTATGGGGTGCCATAAAAGGTTTGGGAGGCATAAGGAAATGTGAGGAATAAGGGGTACTTTGATTTGGTTGACAATATTTTGATTTACTCACGTATGCATGAGGAGCACGAGCGGCACCTTTGCCAGGTTCTTCAGTGTCTCGTGAGTAGCAACCTTATGCGAACTTGGAGAAGTGTGCATTCTTTCAGACGGAGGTGCAGTATTTGGGTCATATCATTTCTAGGGAAGGTATCACCGTCGATCCTTCCAACATTAGAGCTATTATGGATTTTCAAGAACCCACTACTATGACCGAGGTGCTAGCTTTCATGGGATTAGCAAGTTATTACAGGAGATTGTTTTAGACTTCTCTCGGATTACAAGACACATTACTTCCCTTCGAGGAAAGGGAAGAAGTTTGTTTGTAGTACAGATGAGCAATCCTTCAAGATTACTGAAGGATGTCTCACTACAACACCTATTCTTACAAAGCATGCTGATCCACAAAGTTGATTTTTTCGCTTGCACGGATGCTTCTTTAGCAGGCTTGAGGTGTGTTGATGCAGGAGGGAAAAGTAGTGGCTTTTGAGTCTCGCAAACTAAAAGATTACGAGATAAATTATTCTACTCATGATCTTGAGCTTGTAGTATTTGTGCATGCTTTGGTTCGATGGAGGCACTTTCTACTTGGTCAAGATTCACACTCGTGACGTATCACCCGAGTCTTCGCCACCTCTTTAAGTAGCCCAATCTCAATGCTCATTAGCTCCATTGGATGGAGTTGCTTTGTGAGTATGATATGGAGATAGATCATGTGAAGGGGAAGGAGAATGTGGTGGCAGATGATCTCAAGAGATGGAGACTCGTGCCTATTGGCATCTCAAAGAGCACAGATTTGTGGAGTGGGATTCTTCAACAACTTCCTATTGATAGCTTCTACATTGTAATTCGAGAAGAGATCAAGTCTTAGAGACCCCTCGAAGGGAATTTTGATGGTTTTTCCTTAGAGGAAGATGGTCTTCTCAGGAACAAAGGTTGGATTTATGTTCCTAGAGATGGAGGCTTGAGGCAGGACATCTTAGTAGAGGCACATTGTGCACCTTATTCAACCCATCCTGGGGTGAAAAAGATGCACGCCACCTTGAGACAGTTGTATCATTGGAGAGGACTTTGTAGAGACGTGGCTTAGTTCATGTCACGATGTTTAGATTGCCGTAAAGTAAAGGCCGAGCATCGATCCAGCTTTTCCTTTTGTTTCCTCATCTTATAGTAGAGTGGAAATGGAACACCATCTCTATGGACTTCATTGTTGGGCTACCGATGTCGAGATATCACCACGACGCCATCATGGTCACAATTGATAAATTGACAAAAGTGGCTCACTTTTCTCTCGTGAAGACCACTTATACAACTAGTGTAGTGGCACAGGTATATTTGGATGAGATTGTCAGTTACACGGGATTCCATGAAAGATTATTTCTGACCATGATCCTTTGTATACTTCCCATTTTTGGACTACCATACAACATTCCCTCGAGACGAAGATCAATTTCAGCACATCATATCACCCCGAGACAGATGGATAGACTGAGTGGGTGAATCATATTTTAGAGGACATGCTTAGGATGTATGTGATGGATCAACAGTCTAGATGGGAGGAGTACCTGTACTTGGTGGAGTTTTCCTACAATAATAGTTTCCGAGTTCTATAGGCATGGCTCCTTTTCAGGCTTTGTATGGTAGAGAGTGCAAAACACCTCTTAGTTAGGATAGGTTAGAGAACATAGTTTCTCTTGGACCAGCTTTGTTGCAGGATAGGGAGAAGCAAGTGGTTTTGATCAGACAGGACTGCAGGAGGCACAAGACAGCAGTAAGAAGTACATAGATCAAGATAGGACCGACCATAGTTTTGATGTGAGCATGAAGGTGTTCCTTCGTGTCGTGCCACATAAGATCCCTATCCATTATGGAAAAGGTTCTAAGCTAGCTCCTAGATTATCGTCTTTTTGAGATCTTGGAGCATATCGGCCCTTTGGCCTACCATCTAGCATTGCCACCTAGCTTGTCTCACGTACATGATGTGTTTCATGTTTTAGTTCTTAGGAGATATGTTACAGATCCTTCTCATGTGTTAGATTGGACATCATTGTAGGTGCAGGATCAGGGGCAGGTGATGGTGGAGCCCGTTCACATCCTAGATCGCAAAACCCTGGGCCTTCAAGGCAAAGAGGTTGATCAAGTTTGGATGCAGTGGGATATATATGATGAGACTGCAGCTACATGGGAGGATGCTACTTTGTTACGAGTTCATTTTCCACATTAACTCCAGTGACTTCCAGGAGGAAGTTGAGTCTAAGGGGAGGGGGATGTAGTGCCCACTTCCCTTTGACACCTTTTTCTACTAATCATGATACCGTTGTTTATATTATGGATATGATTACAAACCTTATTATAGTATGAGGATATATGTTAGATCATGGATTATTGTTGACTTGATTTAGTTATGATGCTTGATGATTATTAGAGACATTTTATAAGTTGATGATGATATACTTTGTTTGACATGGTTATATGATGGATGTTGTTCGGACTTGTCATATTTGAATATTGTGAGTAGAACTAGAAATGGAAATTATTGGATGATGATATAGTTGTTGATAAAACTATAAATGATATTGTTAGATTTCTTTGATGTTGTTGTGATTCATATATCTAAATAATTTTGGGAATTATATTTATATTATTTTAGATGTTCTAATATGGCCATGAGGTGAAGGAGGTATTTGTGTTTTGTAGGTTAAAATATCACAAAAACATCGGGGATTGGAGACCAACCACATTGGAATTCTAGATGAATTCAACAAGGTCACCATGGCAACTAGTATTTTTTTGTGCATGTTTGTGTGTGTTAGGGATTCCCATGGGGGGATCACCTTTAATTGTGACCAAGGGGTTTTATGTATTTCTTTTATTTTGGTCCCTTTGTTTATGTTTGCATGTGTTTATTTTGTGGTGCTTTTACCCCTTTCATTATTCATTAAATGGTGTGTAATATTGTGAGTAATCATGTTGTTAAGTTAATTAATTAAAATATGTCATAAGAAATTAATTAATAGAGTTGTTGGCCTTGAATTAAAGTGTTGTAAGAGATGTGAAAGTTAACTTTTGAGTGTGAAACACTCCACCTTTCTTGGAAATTCGAATATGTCCTTGGAGGCTTACTTTGGAGGATTTTGGGGCAAGTTAAACTTGTCCCATACCTCTTAATTTATTTACCAACCATACCTATGGTTGGGGAGTTCACATTAGAATTTTATAATGTTTTTTGAGAAGGAAAATTGTAGGTTTTAATTGCACTTTTCTTACATGAATTAATTTCAGTCTTTTGGGGTATGGGTTGGGTTTGAGTTTGTAAGTAAACTGTTATATTATTCGCCCACCTATTTATTATGCATTGGACAATGAATTTGATTTCCGGGTTGGGGTTGAAGATGTGTGATATGGCATCCTACGTGGATCTACCTCATCCTCTTCCCTTCCCTCTTCTATAAAATTTGAATTCCTTGTCTTGTTTTGGGTTGCTTCATTTTTGAGACTTTATTTTTGGGTGAATTCCTTGTTGTTTTGGGAGCTCTTGCTTTGAAGAAATTTTGGAAGATTGTTGCATGCTTGTGCTAGGCTAATTTGGATTGCTTACATTGGGATAAAGCTTGCTATTTTGAAACTTGGAACAACTCCATCATAGAGAGGTAGGAGCTTGGATCTTGAAATACTCTTCTTTTATGAATGCAAATGTTGTTTTGTTGTGCATATTTTGGTTTTTTTGGGGCTGTTGGGTAGATTGCCTAGGAATGGTGTAGGAGAGGATTATGGGGTTATTTTATCATGGGAGGCACAAGTTTGTTTTAGGAAGGTATAAGGGTGGAGGGAGTTGGGATTTGGGTTCCACCCTACAAATAAATAGCTTGCATTTCATTACTCGTTATGGGGTGCCATAAGAGGTCGGGAGACATAAGGAAATGTGAGGAATAAGGGGTACTTGGGGGAGGCATAAGGGCATGTCGTGGGATTTGAAATGAAATATATATATATATATATATATATATATATATATATATATTGTGGTTTGTTTTCGGTAGTGATACCCATTTCCCCTTTCGGAGGCATAAGCAACACCCCCATAGTTTCTTTCTCCTTTGGCTTGTTGGATGAAGCCCCAATAATGTTTGTCATGTTTTAATGTAGTCGTAAACTACATTCTATTTTCGAATATGTTTTTATTGTGAATATGATACTTGTGTTTTTGTGGAAGCCTCGTTGTTTCCATGAGTTGGATCTCATCTTTTTTACATTTTGGTTGGGGCTCGGGGCTAATGAAGAATGATGGCTTCTCCTCTTCATTGGATGTATTGGTTGGGTGGAGAGCATTTCCTTTCCCTACTCTTGTTGTGATCACAATTTGGAAGAATGAGAAGTATGCATGTTGCTATTCGGAGCCGAGAAAAGACATGGTTTGATAGTCCCTTGTGAAATTAAATCTCATTGTAACCTTTCCCACTTGAAGTGGATGAACTTGTAAATTTTTGTAAAGGGAAGATGTTGTACTGATATTCAAGTTGTATATTGAAATGTAAAAGAGTTATACTTTGTATTCTGTTTTGGAAATAATGTGAAAGAATGATGCGTAATTTGTGTGTTGTATTTTGAAATCAAATGGAAAGGAGGTCGTAAGAGTTTCATTTGAATTAATGGAAGTGTTTGCCTTGTTCATATGATTTTATTTCCATTGGAAATCTTTGTTTAACATGCACTATGAAATCCCTGTTTAGAAAGTGGAAAAGTGAAACACGTGAGGAGAAAATGTATTATTCTGCCCTGTATACAATATATGATTTTGAAAAGAATAAAAGAAGGAAGTTGTAAAGTTGTTTTTTGGAATAGATAAATAATTGCATAACCTTCCTCAAATTGTATCATTGTATTGAATTTAATCATCTAGATGTGAGTTGTAATCTCTGTTTGAAAGGAAATGCGTATAAAGGAAGTGTAATACTCTATCTTTTGAAATATGTGAAAATTGGAAATCAGAGATGTATTTTAGTTTTGAATAGCTGAATTGAATCAACTAATGTATTAGATTAGAATGCATTAGATTAGAATTGAAACATATTATAATACTTGAAAGAAGAGAATAACAAATAAATCCTTTAAAAAAATTGATCCATGTCTTGTATTTTCAAACTAGCAATTATTTAATCCAAAATGCACAGATCGAACTGCAACAATGAAATAAAAAATTAAACGACTAAATTGAAGTAGTTTTCCTAAACGAATCCAATTAGACAAAATTACTTAAAGGAAATATTTCAAAACCCGATAAAACCAACTTCAAATCTTTCACAATCATTTTGTCCAAAATTGTAAATTTCAATTGAATTCAATCAAATAGATCTACCTCACAAACTTATCCTAAAACCACCTAAGAAAAATTCTCCATGTCTATTTGACATGTTGAGAGAGGAAGAAGATCAAATTGAACAAATTTTATAATTTAATTTTTACCAGTTTGCATTCAGATAAAGCCCGTAGATAGTTTTCTTTAATCAATCCTTCAACTTTATCAAAATCCAAATTTAATGACTCCTAAGTATAGAGGACGTTGAGAGATTTCTAGAAATTCCTTGTATTCCCAAAAATGAGCTCTCTATCAAAAGTTATGGCCTTCTGAAGTTTTTCCTTCACTTGGTGTCAAATAAACATTTTGGGAAAAAATTCTTGGCGGGCCCGTGGCCCAAATTTTTCCCATAAAGCACTTAGGAAAAATTTTGGGAAATTTTTCTAATTTTCCCCGCTGCCCCACCGGTCCGCATCTAATCCTAGGATGCCACGTGGCACCACGAGGTGTTGGTGGAGCGGCACTCCCTTTTAAACTTAGCGCATCAAAAAAATTTAGGAATTTTTTTCCTAATTTTCCCCACCGTCCCACTGGCCCGCAGCCTACCGAGGTCACCACATCGCACTACGAGGAAATGGGGAAATTTTTTTAAATTTTCTCCAAAGCAACCTGCCGCCCGCAACTAAATAGGAGCTACCACGTGGCATCGCGTGATGTCGGTGAAGGCACGGTGAACTTTTCCCTTTTGCCTTTGGGGACGCTAAAACCTTTTCATCCCCGCCACCTCGAATTCCCTACGTTGGTGAGGAGGTGCCATGTGTCCCAAGCGGACTTCCAGAATCGCGAGCGCAATGTTGGATTTTTTCCCCACGTGGGAAATTTTCCCAAATGACTACCGCCACCTCGCTTTCCCCCGCGTTGGTCGAGAAGGCTCCCCATGTTCCTTCCTTAGGACTCAAGGAGCCAAGTTGGATTTTCACCCCACTTGGGAAAATTTCCAAATGCCTCCCGTTGCCCCACCGACCCGACTTCTCCTCCGGAGAAAATTTCTCCTCGTGGCCCGCAGACCAGCCCTTGGTCCAAATTTTCTCCCCGCCCAGCAGCCCACCGTTGGGGAAAAATTTCACCCAACGCCCGCCGCACCCCATAACTTGAGAAATATGAGGAGTTAGGAGGACTTCTTTATATCAATGGAAAGGTGAGGTAATTTCCTATCCAATATGAGTGATTTATGAAAATTTTGAATCCATTAAGTTTGAGAAAATCAAGTGGAATCTTTAAGCTCGTTAGACAAAGTGGGTATGGTGAGGATTTACCCTTCGAACCTAATTGAACCTTCTAACCCTAAATTTTGGACCTTATCACCTCTAATAATTCTTAATATAAGAAAAACATATTTTATTCGATTAGAATTGTTCTGAACTTGTTAGTGACAACTGTTGTCTTGAACTGGTTGTAGACTCTTTTAAACAAAAAAATATCCCATAATTTTCCTAACTAATCCTAGGTTGCTCATGGGTCTCAAGTAGGTTGTTTTTGTGGGCATTACATCAAGAGTGCTTTCTGAAATGGTGATCTCGAAGAAGAAGTGTACATGATCCAACTCAAGGATTTGTTGATGAAGAGCATCCTAAAAAGGTATGTCATCTCATCAAATCATTGTATGGATCAAACAAGCTCCAAAGGCATGGTATGTCAAGATCAATGATCACCTTTTGCAGCATGGGTTTACTCGTAGCCCCTCATATTCAAATTTGTATATAAAGAAGGTAGGCAAGGAAATTTTCATTCTTGTTGTATATGTAGATGATCTTGTGATCATTGGCGTTTAGAAGATCAGGTTGATATTGTGAAGAATGATCTCAAAAGAACCTTCGACATGACAGATTTGGGGCTACTACATTACTATCTTGGCTTGGAAATATGGAAAAAGAAGCATCACATTTTTATCTCCCAGATAAAGTACGCCAAGACACTCTTGAAAAGTACAAAATGTCTGATTGTAAACCTATATCCACTCCCATGGAAAAGGCTTACAACTTTCAAGATTCCATGACTCACCTCAAGTAGATGCTACATTCTGCAGATAACTTATTGGAGGGCTCAGCTACTTGACATATACCAGACCAGATCTATACTTTGCCATTAGCTATCTTTCCAGGTTCATGCAGGAGCCAAAGCAATGTCACTGGACAATAGAAAAGCATGTATTGAGAAATGTCTAAGGAACATTTGATTATGGTATGGGATATAAGAAGAATGATCAATTATTATTACAAGGATACGCGACTCGACCATGTCGATCTCATTGATGACAGAAGTCAACTACAGATACATATCTCTTCCCAGATCTGGACCCATCTCATGGATAAGCAAGAAGCATAATGTTGTTTCTATCTCATCCACAGAGGCATAATATCGCACCGCACGAGGAGCTATGTGTGAAGTGATATGGTTACGTCGTATTTTAGATGATATGGGAATTCCTGAAAAACATTCACCTATTCTCTATTGTGACAATCAAAGTGTGTTGAAGCTCATGCAGAATCCTATTTTTCATGAACGAACAAAGCATATTGAGATTGATTTTCATTTCATTTGAGAGCATGTCTTGAACCATCACATTTAGTGCTAGTACTGTCCTACAGAAGCACAAGTTGCCGAAATTCTCACAAAATCTCTTGGAAAAGTGAAATTTAAACTTTTCAGGGGTCACATTTTCAAGAATAATGTAATAAGGGGGGGAATGTTAGCATACGTAGCATAGCTTATATTTTTAGGTGTGTTTGTTTTATATTATCCCTTTATTCTCTCTTCATTGTTGTATTCCATTATTCTCTCATCTTCGTTCATATCTTCCTCCTCCAGTTTAGGGGAATGTTGTTTACTATTTCTCCTATAAATTGTACGTGCTTCTCCATAATAAAATAAGATGTGTTGAGAGTTATTTACTCCACATTCTTCTGATCTATTCACTTCCCACATTTTGGTATCAGAGCTATCAAGACTCTGACCTGTGTGTAGATGCATGAAGAGAAGAATACATTCCCATTTTCCTCCGTTTGAAGAAAAGACTCTTCCTCGCTAAGTGGACAACAAGAGTCGAAATTGCTTGAAAAAAAGAGGGAGTTTTTTTTTTGTCAGCCGCAAAGTTCAAGCTCCTCTTTGCATGGAGATCTTGTTTTTCTGCGTGGAATTAGACCAAAGAGCCAGTGTAAGCAGCAAGAGACAAGTTCTTGGTCCCAAACCTGCGAGGAAAACAAAGAAAAAGCATCCGGGTGGAAGAAAAGTGTGTGGAAAGGAAAAGCATTTGTCGTCTTCTCGCGTAGTAATCGGAAGAAGGAAAATAGTTCTTCACTGCGTGAATCCTTCACCAAGCAAAGGAGATGCTTGTTGATTAATATTCAACCTACCCGGAAATTACGTGGAGGAGTTGGAGCGCCTGCGGTTCCTTTTTTTTGTTGGTTTTCTTCGATCTCTCGTTGCTGCGTGGTGGAATAGACCAAAATTATCTCTCGGCCATGCGTGGAGGAACAGTACCAAGATCTCGCGTGGAAAATATTGGCCGACCGCGTGGGAAGAACTTCTCCTGATTGTTGTGTGGAGAAGAGATAGATCTTTAGTCTACGTGGTGCTGCGTAAAAGAATCCACAACCTACGTGGAAAGACCAAAACTTCCCGAAGTTTGTCTTTTTGCCTATCTTCTACGTGAAGTTTGACATCGTCATAGATACTCTACTAAGGAGACATGGAGTTTCTACAACACTACATAAAATATCGAGTATAGACAACTCAACCGAGAGCTCAAATAGCACGGCCGCCACTCGCCGAAAGCCATAACGTCAACTTGCCACCAAAGAACACCGTGAAGAAGCTCTTAAGAGCTCCGGGTCCTACTTTGCTTTGCTTGAATGAGCTTCTAACACTGCAACCTTGTCTTCGACGAACCGGTTTGCAGAAAGGACTCTTGACTATTTCCTTTTCGACACCCGCCGCTAAGCAAAGTGAGTTTGACAGAATTAGAAGTCGGGTAGGACGCCGATCGTGAAGACGAAGAAGAACGCCCATCGTCATCTCTCAACACGCAAGTATCGAGAGCATCTACGAGCCAAGATTTCTCATCAGTGAGTAAAAGTTGTTATAACTCTTGAATAATAAATAAATAAATAAAATTTATTACAATGTTTGCTCCGGTCTTTCTCTCCGATGCCTAGTTTCTCAAACGACCCAATTTTGCGGCCTGGAAAACAAAGATGGGGACAATCCTTCAGCTTGAAGGATTATGGGGCATCACACAGTGGTCTCGTGCCCGCTCCTACAAATTTCCCGATGAATTAATAAAGTATGAGATGGCTAGTGTCGAAGCCTTGATGTTGATAATGCTCGATCAACGATGATGTGCAAACACATGTTCGGAATGCGGAGAAACCAAAGGGGCCCTGGGACAAGTTGGCAACAATTTATGAAGCCGAAAATCAGACTAAAATCCTCCATCTTCAATCAAAGTTGCACACCCTCTCTATGGGTTCGGATGAGAAAGTTGAGGAGCTCTTACAAGATCCTTAACTAAGTAAGATAAATCTTTCTTTTTCTTTTTTTTTTTTCTAAAATTGTCATTTTAAAAATCAGGTCAAACCAAATGAGGTGAAAATAGGTCATAATTAATGTAGATTGATTCAGATTTTGTATGTAAGAGGCAAGGCTATTATTACGGTTGGAGATAATTATGAGGACATGTGCACGATGTGAGCGTTGTCGGAGTAGAAGCTGATAAGAATAAATTGTTTATGAGACATAATTGACTTAGATTTTGTATTTAAGGGACATGATTATTATTACGGGTGGAGATAATTATGAGAACACGTTCTTCGTAAGGTACATGATTATTATATTTCCTAGAGTAGCAAAAAGCAAGAGTCAAAATTTTTATGCGTTGGCATATTCGTACAATGGTGATCCTATACATAGAATGCTGGGGTTGAGTGGGAAGGCATTCGAATTGGAAGGAGTGCACCGTGTGAGCGTTGTCCGAGTAGAAGCTGGTAAGACTAGATCTATTGCGAATAAATTGTTTATGTTTGTATATGAATGTTTTGGTAATATGATTTGTTTGTTGAATCTGATTAGGTGGTTGCTGCTCAAGATTCTGGTTCGTTGATATCAGAGCCTTCCCAATGACTACTGTGACTTTCTTGAAGATGTCTACAACTGTCGCCATCCTTAAGGCTACAGTAGATTGTTTCAACAATGTTGTAGAAAAGGGGTATGTAGATGGTCTGAAAATTGTGGATTCCAAAACCATAGTTACCTGGACAGAGTTTCCTGTGAATACGTTCGAGGTAGCTGTTACAAGTTTTAATAAGAATACTAAAGCATTCCAGGACGCTCTGGGGTTCACCAAACTGGTTTAGTAACCAGAACCTGGACTAGGCCGGTTTCGAACATTGTCGGCCGATAAACAACAATGTCCGCAGATGGACAGCTGCGAAACCAAACCCCTAGTATCATAATATTTCCCTATTTCTATAATAAGGAAAGATTTCTAACAGAATTGAGGCTTCTGTTATCTGTGATGTTCTTTCCGCAGGTTTAAGTTGTTTTGTTACATGGCTCATCGGAGGATGCTGTACACATTTCAGCCGAAGGCTGGTCAGTGTAATAAACTATCCATGGATTGTTAGATATAACTAAGCCGTGTTTGGTTCAAAAACTTAAATGAAATCTTTCTTGGCGTGTTGTTTAACAATTGAACTCTTTACTGGTCAAGATTTTAACTTTTTATGGCTCGTTATAATTAGGCTCTAGTTTACGAAAAAATAACATTTCCAGAAATAATTTTAAAGCTTTGGGTTTGCTATAATAGGATCTAGTTACGCGGTTAGGCGATTTATAGTCGGGAAATTTAGCTGTCAATGCTTAATCGACATATCTCTTTATCAGCGATTCAGCCCTTGCATTTGAATTGATGCTTACACCAGATCCATTAGCTGAATGCGAACTTGGTCCATTACAATGTTTATTAGGTCATGTAAAACCAAACTCTCATTTAACTATGGTTGATGCTGAGTCAGTATTTCCTTAAGAACAAATTGTGCACGTCTTTAGCATCGACATGTAACACTCATTTCAGATTTATGGTTTTCGCATTTATTACTCTCAACTTCAACACTAAGTTCGAGTCTACACCATTGATATGTAACTTTTTTCTTCAAATTTCTCTTGATATTTGTCGTTCATGAAATGGTTAAGACAAAATTTGTTTGTATCATATTTAAAAATTTGAAGAAAACTTTGAATACATGAAGAATTATTTAGTTTAGCATGTAGACACCTCCATGAAGGTGTGATGGGGTATTGAAGAGATGGCTTTTAATTATGAATACCTAATCTTTCAGACTGTTAGAACAGATTCAAATGAGGGTATGAGGGTTTGTATTGATGTGTTGCTTATGATATTGACCCACTTTTTACATATCTAAAAATAATTACGTTATATATATATATATATATATTCAGCGTTGACATATTTTAATATTTTATCTTTGTAATTTATTTCTCAATTTTTACAAATTTTTTTTTGATGATCACATCAAATTACAAGATCACCAATTATATGCAAGAATTACTACTCCAACAAAAGGAAGTGTATATGCTATTTTACTTATCAATTACTTATATTGAATGAATGCAAGGATATAATTTCTTGATACCCAAACATGTTATACAAAAATCCAATTAAACAAAACCTTCTATTTTTAAGCATTGGTGTCCTTCACTTCTTACATCGTGATATTGGCATGACGATTGATCCTTGAGGTACAATTACCAAGTTTAACAAATTTAGACGGGTTCACTATTTTAATCAACGATGGAAAAAAACAAAGAAGATCATCGACTAAGCTATCACTTGTAAATGACATTAGAGGTAGTAGTTATACATATTTGGTTTTTAAAATTGGGTTCATGCTACAATTTCTTAAGTACTAATCATTATTGATCAACAATATCTTGTATAGAAGGGATGCGGTCTTTATCAAGTTCGTGATTTCAATAAATTATCAATATGGAATCACCTCTCTTATTGGAATAAAAATCTTCAAGGGAATCTAACAATTTTTCCTCTAATTCAAATTTAAGATTATGATATTTTTAGACCAATACACATATATATGCTCATGATGTTTGTGGCAACATATAAAACCTAATTGATATAGTATGATCATGACGTGTCAATGATGTTCAAGCAAAAATGGAAATGTCCTTCCTACTAATATATTGGTGGATTGATTTCATTATGAGTATACATAATTTCTTCCATCTCCTCTCCTAATTAGCAACTTCATAATCCTTGAAAACTTGATTAATTACCTATAAATAGATTCTTTACTATCCCATGTTAGATATGCCTCTTCGAGTGGATATTGGAATTAGTTTAAGGAAATGCAATCCCTATTCACTTTTAAAAAGTAGCACTACATGAATCACCTCCTAACAAGTCTCAAACATGGACCACATCTATACATCAAAGCATCTTGCTACCAATTGAGCTCTACCATTCAAAATATATTTTAAAAATAATACGTGTATATCTTTTCTCGATGGGACATTGTTGTGTTTATAGAATACAACATACCCTCTTCAAAAGTAGCAAAAATTGAGCTTCATCCACATCGTCAATATTATTGACATTTGCAACCCTCCATTTAGAAATATTACTTCTTCTTCTCTTTGAGAAAAATCTACATCTTCATTGATTTTTATTTGTTCATTAACTCATTTGAATTCTTCATCTATTATATTTTGAGCTTGAAAACTTCTTTTTGAAGCCCTTGTTGATTTTGAATAATTTTGTGAGCTCAAGAACAACTTACTTCTTTTTTAGCTTGTTTTTTTGTTTCTATTTTCTTTGTATTGCTTCTCCTTTTAAGTATTTATATTTCAGCAACCTTCCACACTCTTATACATTTCTGACCCATTACATACCAAAAATCCTACCAAATTGCAACAAGTTGAACTAATAACTTAATTTTATAATATTATAGTACTTTTATTTCATATTTGAACAAAACCAAGGAATGGAAATAAATTTAACAAAATGATACTACGTAATTGAAATTAAAAATTAAATTAATTAAAATAGTTTGATTTAATATAAATAAAAACTAAAAGAAATAAATGAAAACAAATTTAACTAAATGAAACAACTTGATTGATTACAACATTGAAGTAAAATAAATAATTCAAATTTCATATTTAAACTCAAGGAAACAAATGAAACTAAATTTAGGAAAATGAATCAACACAAAATTGAATTCAAAATTGAACTAAAAATAGGAGTTTGATTTCATTACAATAATAACCTGATTGATTACAAAATTAACAATGTACATACATGATGTAAAATGAAACCAATGTGAGGGTCATTAACATTATTTTTTTGACAATTTCATCTTATATCTAAGGAATGTTGAGATTTAGACGACATCTATGATGTAAAATGTAGACTAGAAACTATTTTCTACAAAACTCTTCTTCACATTGAAGTTGTTTAATAGACAATGTTCATGTGGGATAGTCATGGGATACTTTGATGTTTTGAATGATCCATATTCCTCATATTAAATGATATAGCTACAAAAACAAATCACTTTAATCATGATTAGAAATTCAAAATCAAAATAAACACAAAGATCAATATACAATTCAATTATTTTAAATATTAGGTCCATAAACATATCATGATCATAAGGCTCCTTCATACATATATTGAATATCCAAAGTGTATAAAGAAGTTGTGAAATATATATTGGGAGGTCTTATGTTAGATTAATTTAACAATATTTTGTATACATAGTCTAACATCGAACCTTAGATGAGATATGATAGATTCTTAGAGATAAATCTCATCCACAATTCCTAGCTTCTAAGATCAATTAGGTAACTTGCAACCCTTTTAACCAAGTTAAAAAAATGTCAAAATTTGTCTTAGAATGATTCTCTATTTCAAACACTTCAAATGTGTCAAATTGATTACTACATCTGAACTATTTAGTTATTAATATTTAAACAAAATAATATCTAAATTACAATAGATTTCAACTTAAAAATATTGAAAAATAATTTTTAAAACGAACAAATAAACTTCACAAAAATTCTAAACATAACCTACAAATTATGATATGTTCCCACTTCAGAAATAAAAATCTATATTATGATATTATTTATAAATACACTTTCTAGTTTGACTTGATTATTCCTTTTTTCTATTTTCCTTAGGTTTTAAGACTGCTAGTTTGATCCATGTTGTGCCACTAAGGATAAGCTAACTCCTTAGATCGAACCGATTTTTAGTACATTTAATTTTTATTATTTTAAATAAATATGAATTAATAAAACATGTACACATATTTAGACACCTAAATTTCAGTGACTAGTTCATGTCTAGCTTATCTTATTTATGTAGACATCTACATTTTGTGTGGGATTAGCTAATTTCCATCATTTTAGTGTATTTGTATGTGCATTACACTCTTATTGGTGCATATTGCTCCATGTCATTATCCTTTGATTTTTCATTTTTTAGATTGACTTGATCATTCCTTTTTTCTATTTTCCTTAGGTTTCAAGACCACTAGTTTGATCCATGTTGTGCCACTAAGGATAAGCTAACTCCTTAGATCAAACTATTTTTAGTACTTTTAATTTCTGTTATTTTAAGTCAATTTTAATTAATAAAACATGTACACGTATTCGGACACCTAAATTTCGTATAGGACTAGTTCATGTCTAGCTTTATTTATTTATGTAGACATCTAAATTTTGTGTGGATTAGCTAATTTCCCTCATATTAGTGTATTTGTATGTGCATTACAATATTATTAGTGCATATTACTCCATTTCACTATCCTTTGATATTTCATTTTTTTACAATGTTTTTTCGACTCTCCTTTATGTCCCCTCATTTCTTCTCCCTTTATTAGTGCCACATTTTTTTATATGTATAAGATTCTTGTTTTCCCAAATTCTTCTACAATTTTTCTCTCCTTCCATGCTTTTTTCCATGGTTGACCCTGCATTCTTCACATTCATGTTTGTGGTTTGAGCTATAAAAATGAAAAAATAATGAATCAAAAGAGAAAAAGGTGGGATTTAAAATAAAGGTGCAACCAAGAAAAGGAGGACTTTGAAATACCTAGGCATGTGAGAATGCCAATGATATGACTAGGTGTGTTGGAAAACCTCAAAAAGTCCCAAGAGTATCCCTAAAATCAAGACAATATACTAGATATTTGGAAATAAAGAGAAAAAGGAAAGGAGAGAGAGAAAATGGGTGACAAAAAAATTACTTAATTTAGAAAATTAATAAATAAGTATATGAACATATTAAAATTATACAATATAAATACTTTGAAAGTTAGTATATTTACATCCTTATTTTTAACATCAAAGTATCTACTTTTAACTCAACTAATCATTGTAACCCTTATCCACAAAAGAGGTAAAGAAGTGGCTACTAGTGACTAATAATTATATAGTGACCCTTCTTATTTATATACAATAGTCAACTTTTTATTTAAACATTTTTCTCGCAACATAAACTATTCGTCACATTATTTCATTTATACTAACTATATATAATATCGATTATTATCTTGTCCCCTAGTTAATCTGAAAAAACTATAAGTTATAACAAATTTAAAATTTAATATCTATTTAAGATGAACAATTGTCACAAAAATTAAAGTTATATTATTCTATTTCAAAAGTATAATTTATAGAATCTTTTTAATTACACTTACTTATTTATGGACACGTTTCTCTATCTTCTCTCATATTATTTTGGGTATACATTTGATTATAATAACATATATTTATCTCGTGATGCGTTTGTAAACATTAGTGTTAAAATATTATAGGAAATATAGACTAGTGAGGAATGTGTTTCTCTTCTAACACATACTTCCCCTTTTCATTACCTTTATATGCCCTTCATTACATCTATCTATAAATTTTACGCAATCATGATCACTTCTAGTTTACCTAATATCATCAATATAACTCTATAAATGTTTATGTTTTTTAGTATTATTTTATTATCGGTCACTAAATCTATATAACTATATAAAATTTTTACATCATCGATGTTATTCTCTCTCATTTGATAGAGTATTACAAAGTGGCTATGGATTATTGATCCTCCTAAAGACTGGCTCTAGATTGATCCTATCAAAACGACTCTTGAAAATAACTGGTAGTCTCCTTTTTATAATGATGATGGAACTCTCCAATTAAAAATAGAGCTATTGCAAGAGGAAATAATTAAATAGATTTACTATGTCCTCTTCATACAATATAATCTTCTTAAATAAACTCCAAGGATTCCAAAAAGTAAGGTCTCTCTCAACTTCACAATTCTAGAAAACGTGCATGATTTAATCAATAAAAATATAAAACATTGCACGGTAAAATAATAAAACCAAAGATATTGTATTTCATTCGAGACATCTTATTCATGATTGATGAGTTACATATATAGATCAATTAACCCCTACAATGGTGGAGTCAAACATGATCTTCAATCCCTACATAATCTCAACCCCATCTCCTAATATCTCTCTAACATCCCTTAGTTCTCTCAACACACTCAACTAATCCTAAAAATACCAACGTGAATTGTTTATACAACAAACTCACAACTAATATATAAAACCTATATTATTAATATGAGATATGTTTTCTCATATTTAATAATATTACATTTTATTTATTCACCCATATATATTATCTCCATGATAATATATATTACATTAAAACATTAACCAATGTAAACAATATAATATTCCTAACATTCACTCCCCTATTGTTTACATTATTACTTCCCTTACACTCCCCTAATGTGAACAAAGTAGAAAAGAATAGTTACACTTTCTCTGCAGCTTGCACACCCCTGTTTGCTCATGATCTTGGTACACATATGGACCTCAGTCCAAGGTAAGAACCCCTGTTCATGAACCTCTATTCATCCCCTTCAAGTATCATGATGCTGACTTTGTACTTGTGTTTTCTTCTTTCTATTACAACATTACATCAAGGAGGTTTATAAAAGGAAATTACAATTGAACAAGAATTTCCTTCTGTTCTTATTATAAAACACACAATAATGGAATCAAACACACAACTGAAATACTTGGCCACCAAATCAATACTGCGGCCTCGTCGATGGTGCTTGACGAGAGGTCGCTGATCAACCTCCTTCCTCCGTTGCCTCCAGCCTCCATCGAGAAACTTTACGCTATCTTCATACTGATATCAAATCTACAATTAAATACTCCTGAGTAATGCTCCATTGCTGTGAGAAACAAAGCTAATGTAAAATATCACTATGCAAGGATTATGCAACATTCATCTGAATTGTGGTCTCAAATTCCAGAAATTACTTCGGACGTCAGAATCTCTTTCACGTTTTCTCCTAAACCGTGATGTGGGTTTGGCTGAAATTTTAACAGTAGTCTACTGCAATATGAATCTTGAACCCCATTAAAAATCGTAGAGACCCAGATCGTAAAAACGAACTTATGACCTGATATTTACACGGGAATTATTGAATCCAAAGCCACAAATGCACATCCACAAGATTATAACACTGCTCTGATACCAAATCTAGAAAATGTGCATGATTTAATCAATAAAAATATAAAACATTAACCAATGTAAACAAAATAAAATTTATAACAACAATAAGCTTTTACATTAAGCTCACAAAAACATAATGGCAACTAGACCATTCCCCGTGCTCCGCTATAACTAGGATCATATGGCCTTTATATAGTGGTATTTGTTTTAAAATACGGGAAAATATAATTTTTAAATATAGGATTAATTTAACCTACTTACATTGATTATACAAACCACCTTGTATTTTTTATAACACCACATATAAAGTTGATGCCAAGTTTATTTGTTTTGGCATCATTTAGTACTAACCACCTTCACATGCTTAAATGATAATTACATTTTAATCAAGATATTAAAAGAATTGATGTAATGGATATTTGGGAATCATCCCACATCTCCCACTTGAGGTTATAACAAAGTATTTTTATATATTTTAGCCATTGCTCCTTGTTGTGGTTGTGGCCACATGTATACACCTTTTCTTGGTTGAAAGGTCCATCCAATGGGATGTGATATGGAGTATGTTTGATGGTTGCTTGTTGTTGTTGTTGTTGGATTCGATACCTGAAACATTGAATGGTTCAAACCTTTCTGGAGCGAGGAGTTAAAACATCTCGAATGGTTATTGCTTCTTGTTGTTGGTTTGTCTTCCCTAAACGCTTGAACATTCTTAACCTTGACTTGAGCGACGAGTTAAAAAAATGAATGGTTATTGGTAATGTGATATTTTGTTGGTTAAGATATATGGTGATTAGAGCTAGTGGCACGTGCCCTTCAAATGCCAATACTCTCTAAGATATGGGAATAATCCAAAGATATAAAGCATAAATGTGAAAACTCGCCAATTATTCCCACGTAGACCACATAGAAATATGAAGTATCATAAATATTAAGGTGAATAATAATGATATTTTTTCCCCTTCCTAAAATAGAGTGGACCCCACTTTGAATCTTGGCCCTAAATATGAATATTTTGACTATCAAAGACCCAGTGGAATTTTTTTTTTTCAATCGTTTCTATCCTCACCACTTATCAGCTCTTAAAATAAGTCACTTAGAAAACTAAAAAGTTCTATTCAATACCACATATGTGCCTTCAATTTTTTTCAATCGACACCCAAACTCCGCTTGTGATATCTTCCTCATACGTAGTTGGTTTTTCTCTATTCAAAATTCAATATATATCTCTTGACTTGTTCTTCAATAAAAAAATGGTTTAGGAATATTTAGGCAACATTTGAATCATGAAAATCCTCTAGATCACACCTCCCCACTAGGAATGTTTTTGGTCCACCAAATGTTTGGTTCTCATAAAACATAAGTATATGAAGTACTACTTCATCTTTACCAGATGTTTTTCTCTTTTCCAAACATAAAACCTTATTGCAAAAATATTTTTAAATACATACCTTAGTGAGATATTGTCCCTTCGACAACACTCATTACTAGATATACACAAAATGTGAGCACTAAAAAGGCCTTGGAGATTTTTAGTATTATTTCATAGATTTTTTCAATCGTTTTCTCCTTGTCACTTGTCATCTCTTAAAATATGCCACATAGAAAACTAAAACAATTCCATTCAATACCACACATATCCTTGTAGACACCAAAATTTGGTATCGTAATATTCACCCCGCGTTTTCTCTTCGTCGTCTTTTCACATACATGCCTCTCTTTCCATTTAAATTCACCTCCCCCTTAAATTAACATTATCCCTCTTACCATTATCTCCAACCATTTCATTAATCTTTCCTAATCAGTCCTAATCACCCTTAATCATCCCCTAATCCTCATTTAAGTTATTTAGCCTTCCAAATCCTAACTTTTATCCTTTATAGTACCCTTAGATAATATTTTTACCTACCCATTTAGCATGGAGAGGATAAATGGGTAGGTGAGAGGTGGAAAGGAGTAAATACAAAAGATGAAGCCGCTGGACTTCCCGTGACTACTCATGGATTTGCAAGTGGTTTTACCAGTACCTTTGTCTCATCCAAACTTTCTCTCATGTTTCTAGTTCTCTAAATATTGATCCAAGGTAGAATTTTGAGCCCCTATTGACCCCTTGTCCATATTGAACTATTAAAACCTAATGTTTAGCTCACATAGTCTCCCATTCAACCCAAGTTTGACCGATGGGTAGCATGAAAGTATAAAATTGAAATAAAAAATAGTTTTAGGCCATTTATGCAACAACAATCATCATTCCTCAATTGTTTTAAATGTCACACCTTGAAAACACCATTTTTTGCAAGAGATGTTGCCCATTGTTTTCCCGAATAGCCATAGTCAACAAAAATAGGATTTATTCATATCTTTCAAACCGAAAGCCGATTATAATGAAAATTTTCTAGATTTATGATGCAGATCCATGCACACAAAATATTCCAATAATAAAAAAAAATTGTTTCATAAATCATAAATACACTAGTATTCAATCACCCAAAATCCTCAAACCGTGAAATTGCTCAAGAAAGCAAAACCTTATTTAAATGCACTAAAATTCATAAAAACTAAACCTAAGTCAAAATCACTTTAAACATGCTTAGAAACAAAAATTAATATTCTCGATTCATGAACTTAGTTTCACCACTCCATTTGTCATACTTTCCTCCTAGACCTCCATATAACCTTCTAGCCTTAAAAGCTTGTTTTCCTTAAATAAATCTCAAAATAGGGAATTCCAAATCTTGTTCATAAATGTTTTAGATACTCTTTATTTGCTTTCAGTTACATGTCAAATTTCAAGACTTATCTCCTCCTCAATAAAATGTCATGCTTATTTTAGTGTTTTTCTAGCCTTCCTAATTAGCCCTCCTAGAGCACAATTATTGAAACAGGTGAAATCTACAAATAACCAATCACAACTAAAACGCGTTTTCCAAATACCCTTTTATCTCATATTTTTTTCCAATATTCATTTCTCAACTCTTCTTCTATCATTCCTAACTCAATTTTTCTCTTTTTTAGTTTGTCTTCTAGGCCTCAACTAGGGTTTAATAGAAAATTCTAGGGTTTTGATCCTTTTTAAATATTATCACCTCACATGCACCCTAATCCCTTTCAATACACTTTGATCAAGATTGTTGCAATGTTCCACCAACCCTCTAGCTTTGATTCACCTATCATTTCATGTTTAGGCCTTCTTGGTTCTTTGTTTCTTAACACCATGCTTTATTTTGGTTCCTTTTCCTAAAGTTTGGTTAAGTTGAACATTCACCCTGTCATGAAAATGGTTTAATACTCTCAAACACCCCTTTTAAACCAATTTTTGGCTACAATAAGATGTTTATAGTCATAAGAATACTAACTCCATGTCAAGGTTTCTTGGCAACTTGATCGTATCAGTCCTTAGGTATGTATTTGTCTTTAAAAATGTTGTTCCAAACCTCCTTACACTACCTAAAATTACTCTCCACCACTATACTCACTAACCAACTCATATATTTATTCATTTTATGAGACAATTCCTCCAACAACATCTAAATACTCTTTACTAGACCTTCTTTAAGACTGTCTTCTTAGGGCAATTTTGATTGTTATTTGACACTAACTCCAAAAGCACTCTTTACACACTCAAGAAGTTATATTTCCTTTAAATAGGTGTTAACACAATCATATTCCTTATTCCTCCTTCCAAGAGAAACTATCCAAGCCAAAATTGAATATATATACAAGATGGTCCCGCATCATAATCCCTATGTGGAAATATTTAAGCTATATAAAAAAGGTGTTCTTCTTTCTTCTTTTCTAGTTATGCTCCACTTGTAAATTTATCTTCCTTGATACTGCATTCTCTTCAAATTCATGTTTACTTTTCTCTTCAATCTTTATTTTCATCCTCTTGCTTTTGTCTTTTCCCTAAAGAAATGATGTCTTCATACCTTCTCTCCATTTCAGCTCTTAGATGAGCTAGTTTTCCCATGTTCTTCATCTATTCTACAAGAGTAACTGTAATAATACATGAACACAAAACCTTATATGTAAAAATAAGATACTTTTGAGTCTCTTCAAAAGCTTGTTCTTCACTTTCTTCTTCCTTTTTAGTCTTCTTTTCCATCTTCTCAACTTTTGCTTCTTCACACTTCATTTATCCACTATTCAAATCACATTCAAATGTCCATATATCTCTCTAAATGTTCTTGGTTTATATACATAAAACAAAAATTTATTTTGAGATATTCTCCTTTAAATTCTTCTCCACAATTGAACTCTTTCTTCTCTATTTCTCTAATTTTTCCTTCTTCTAGTTTTCTTTCTTTCTTAGCCATCATTTTTTAGCCTCCTTTCTTGTTCTCTAATCCTCTTCCTCAGCTGCACTTATATTTATTTATCCATGAATTACTTTATCAACCACCTCATCACTATCTTCATTTCTTTTTTGCATTTCCTTCACCCTTTTCACTAATTCATCAGTTGCTCCATACTTCTTCTTAACTCTCTTATTTGTTGCTCTTCTCACATTCTTCACTTTCTCACCATTTATCTCATTCTCTCTTCTTTTCTTTCCTTTTCTCTCATATTTTTATATTTTTACTTCTCATCAACTTAAGAAATTATTTTTCTATGTCTACATCTATTTTCTTTTATGAATTCCTTTCACCTCTCCGAGTCCCACCTAAGCTTTTGTCTTACTGGTCTCTTGACTATTTTTTTGTTCTCTTTCTCTTCTTTACTTTCTTCACTTTTTTATTTTTCAAGGAACAAATTTTCACTGTAACTTCACATACAAAATCGAGAAGGAAAATATCAGCTTCAAATCACTTCAATGAAATCATCCACAACTCAAAACATCACAACCAACTTATACAAATTCATTAAAACAACTATATAAAAAGGCTTCTCAACAAAATAAATTTTAACTTCAAATCCTTGAATTACTCTTCCATGATACCAAAATGATGCATATCTATGCATACAAACTCTTCCAATCAACAAATCTTTTCTTTAGAAGTCATAAATCCACTATTCATTTACCCAAAATCATCAAACTATCACTTTTCTTAAGAAGGAAAATACTTGCTTAAATGCAATATATTACATAAACCACTAAACCAAAGCACAAAATAACTTTAAACCTTCTTATAAAAATTCAAAGAAACTATCTCAAGTCATAATATTAGTTTCAACACTCCAATTGTCACACTCTTCCTCTTGGACCTCCGTATAGCCTTCTAAGACTTAAAAATAAAATTATTTGACATAAATATTAAAATATGCACTTCCAAATTTTTTTGGTAAACTTTTAGATACACTTTAATATATTTTAGCTACATGAAAAATTTCAGGACTTAACTCTTCCGTAATAGTAATTTATTCTTCTCTTCGTGTTTTTCTAACCTTTCTAATTAGCCCTCCGAGAGTACAAATATTGAAATTGGGAGACACATATATGAAACCAATCAAAACTAAAATGTTTTCCACATGTTCTTTGGCTAATCTTGATTTTTTCACGTTTTTATGTCTTAATTCTTATTCTATCACTCCCAACTCATTTTTGTAGTTTTTTTGTCTTATATTCCAGCCTAAACTAGGGTTTAGTAGCAAATTATAGGGTTTTGATGATTTTTACTATTTAACCTATTATAAACCTTAATCCTTTTCAACACACTTTTATTAAGTTCCTTGCAATGTTACAATAACCCTCTAGCTTTAATTCATCTATCATTTCATGTTTAGGCCTTGTTGCTTCCTTGTTTCTTAAGACCATGCTCTATTTTGATTCCTTTTCTGATGTTTTTGTTAAGTTACACCTTTGACCTGTCATGAAATTTTTTAATACTCTAAAAATCCCATTTTTAACCACTTTTTGCTTCAAGAATACATTTCTAGTCACAAGACTAATAACTCCATTTCAAGGTTTCTAGACAAATCATTTGTATCGGTTCTTAGGTTTGTATTTGGATTATTAAAATATTTTTCCAAACCTCCTTACACTCCCTAACATCACTCTCCACAAAAATTATCACCAATCAACTACTATACTTATGAATTCTCCAAGACACTTCCTCCCACAACATCTAAATACTCTTGACTAGACCTTCCTTAAGATTGTCTTCTTAGGGAAATTATTATGGTTATTTGACATTGACGCCAAAGTTACTCTTTTCACACTTTGAAAAATTTATATTTCCTTTAATGATTTTTAACACACTCTGGACACACTCATATTCCTTATTCCTCTTTCCAAGATAAACTATCCTCGAATAACTCTATTTCAAACTAGTATTCTTGACTTTCATAGTGTACGTAGGGGACTATTAGTTATAGTTTTGTTCCTCTAGCCACCAAAAATATTTTTCAAATTTTTTTACTTTTTTACCACTCATTTAGACCTCTTTTTACCCTTAATAACCTCCACATGTCTAACAAAGCTAATATTTCCTTAAATTCATCTCAAAACCTTCCTTTCAAACCCTCAACCCAAGGCACATCACTATTATTTATAAGGTAACTTATTTAGAATCTAAATATGGAGTTGAATTCATCAATTGATACTCTTCTTACCTGTTTACATCATGAGTTATTTGGTCCTCCATTCTTAATAGTTTTCAATGAAATCCCATACATTAACCACTTTTTTGCTCTCTAATCCTTGGGATAGGGTAGGTACAGATTTAAGATCGATGTTGAGTACAATTCCTTATTTATAACCTTGAAGAATCCTTCATCCCTAATTAGAACCATTTTCTACATGTTGCTTAACATCAACAAACAATTTGTGATTGTTAACAATATAATTCAATTTTTAATTCACTTCCCTTACACAAGATCTACAAAATCGGTTGGTAAGGGAGTTTACTATGTATTTTTGGTTCTTTAAACCTTCCTATCTTCTTTATTACTTTTGAATTCTATGCACAAGCCTTTGTTAGTATTGTTATAACATTGTCATCAACTTTTACAAATTTCAAGGGATTAATACACCATTTTTATTCATTTAAAACATAAGTTTGAGTCATAACCTGAGATCACTTATTTGGTATTAAATTTCCATTCCTCACTTCCAAATCCAAAATATTTCATTCACAACCCATAATATTTCTTGAATCCTGTATAATATCTCCCTAACCATACACCAATTATAATTTCATATCAGAAGTCTTCAAAATTAAAGCTTGAATATGTGCACACAATCTTCTTACCTCAAAGTTCGAGTCTTATTATTATTATTTTTATCTTGGACAATCTCATGCATCACTTCACCTTTTATAGTATCCTCCATACCACCATGAGACTTCATAGTACCTTCAATACTCGTAGTTACCCCATTATCTTATATAACACACTTAATATATAGATTTTCATTCGTTCTCAATAGTTATAATCTTTAACATAATTATCAAACTAGGAACCTTTTATTTGATTAACCATTCATTTTACAAATATTATATAAGATTTAAAGGCTATGTCATAGTTATCTCCTCCTTCCACAACATCTACCAATGCCAACTACCTTCCTCCAAATACACAAGCTCCTTTTATGAATTAATGGGTGGTTATGTTTTCATCATTCCTAACTCATACATGGTTAAGATAACTAAGTGTGTTTACACCATGGTAAGGATGAAGTAAGAGATTTTACAACATGATCACTTGATTAAATCCATATAAAGTCTACCCTAACATTGTAATGAATAACATGTACTAACTCTAGCATATTAACATGAGTCAAGACTATTTAAATATTCCAATCAGCCGTTTTGGAGGAAAACTCCATTATGACATCTTATTATAATGTCATGAGTCGAGAAGGACCTGAACACTTACTAAACACCCTACAAATCCTATTCAAACAAAAATTGAATATATTAAATATTATTTTGAATCAATTTCTCTTCTCTAAAATGCCTTTGGGAATATTGCATCTGTTTATCCTATGATGACCTACATTTTTAATATAATAATTAACAAAAAAACAAATCATTACATGTATTATTAGAAAAAAACTTATATAACAATTAGAGTGTTTATTCCTATTACTCCTTAGTGGATCAATAAGCTAATGATAGATAGAATAAACAAGAAGTTAAATTTACAACCTTGAGCAATACTTAGGTGTATTTCATTCCAAGTAATTCTAAAAAACTTCAATTGATACATGACTTGTTAGAAAAAATATAATAATTATAGAAGTAAAGTAATGGCCCTAATCTCAAAAATGTAATACAAATCCATGACACTATAGGTTTGAACTAAAAATTATGAACTAATTGGTAAAAAAATGTTTTCAATAACCACACAATTCTACAAGGTTAGATATGCAAGTACTAAACTAATAATATTATTTTTATTTGTATTTATTCATAGTATATATAATGATCTATGCAAAATTTATTAACCAATCGAAAATCCAAGCATGGGGATAGAGAGAACAAACCATATTTTTCAGTCTTGTTCATTGACTTTTTATGTGTTTGTCAATATAAATTCAACAGATTAGCCTAGAAAATATTATAATTATGGGACCAAGGTAATTTCTAATAGCTCAAGTACACTTCATATATGGAGGATGAATGCAAAATATGGAAGCACATGAACCAATTAAAAAATATATAAAAGAGTTGTGGCCTAGTAGTATGTAATGGTTGTTAAAAATGCCTTGGCATCTTTCAAGTAAATATTGTTAGTAAGCATAAATCTAACTTTGAAAAAATATTTTCTTTCAAGACATGAGCATTATAACATGATTTTTATATGGTAACCCATTATATGGACATTAAAACCATATCAATAGATAAATAAAAAATATATTATGGAGAAGGATCTTTACAAAGATATTCTAGCTATAAGTGACATGCTATATATGTACAAAAGATGCATAAGCATGTGTACCTTTTGCTAGAATTGTTAAAAGATATGTAGACATGATATATTTGTTATGTCAAACATAAATGGAAATATATGATAAATATCCTACATAACATACTCAGTATTTACATGTAAAATTATATCTAGGATAAAGGAAAAAAACTCGAATGGGTTCTATTACCAAGGAAAAAAATTGTAAAAGTGCAACATATTATTTGCATACTTAATGAAAGGATATAAATCTAAATAATGTAACAAAAACAATAACCAAATACTATACAATGTTATTCCCAAATTATTTACTTCATAACATTCATAATTAGACTATGGCAAAAAAATTGATCTAGATTTATAGAAAATAAATAGTCAAAAATGATAAATTTCTTTCAAAAGTATGGAATTCATTTCATTCATAAACTAGCCTAAAAATTGTGTCTTTCACCTTGGAGGATTAGCACAATGTTTTCGGTCAAGTAATATATTATTTTGACTAAAAATACATTATAAAATAAAAATAATAAGTTTCATACCTTTAATATTATTTCAAATCAAAAAATTTTCCCCTTTTGTTTAGAACTACGAGGGGTAGCTAGACTATTTGGATTATCGCAACAAACCTTCATAGTTTCGATAAAAATGGATGCACCATGTAGATAATTATTAAATATTTATTGTGCCAAATTTTTTTCCTCTAAAATCCTTATGGATATCCTGAATCATTCTAACGAGTTTTACATTCATCATGACACTACTCATTCCTTGCACCTGAAAACCCACTTTTGATAAATTTTTCCTGAATGGTCAAAAATATTCACAATTTTTTTCCAAAACCTTAAATTCTTCCCAATTACACCTCACAATACCTAATGCCTTTTCATAACTCTTCTGAGACGATGCAAAAATCTATGGAATGATCAAAATTATGCTTTTAAAGCTTCTATCAAGAATATACTTCCCTCAAATTTCACCGAATCATCTAATGAACGTTGTTAGAATTATATTCATGTAGAGACATGTTCACCAATATATTATTACTACATTCAAGGAAAATATTATTATGATACATGAGGAAAATTTACCGGGAGATATCTAGGAAGGTCGGAAGGAAGAAATTTACATTATGGCCTAGTTTCCATGGTTTGAATTTTATTTTTTAGCAAGTAAATTTACATGGAAACATTTGTCTCTAATACGGTGATATTAGAACTCAAGGGAAATAGTAAACCACAAATTTATCATAAGTGAGAAGATTAGTGCTTTTATACGATGGGAAATAGAATTCCTTATTATAAAAGACACACACACACACACACACAGAGTAGGAAGGAAATGCACCAATAGTGAAAAGGAAAGACACACAATTGAAAAAAAAATATAGTACAAAGGATTGGGATAACCATCCTCACTACTTGTATAGTTTTAGATGCTACTCGTTGCGAGGAAAATCTAATGTTGTTCCATTAAGTTAAGCCAAGTAATGTGTGTTATCTCCACATAAATTTGTCATGTTGAATTGAAAAGAAAAATTGAATCAAACTTCCGATGAATTCCCTAGGGATATGTCCTTTTATCCCAAATAAGGACTCGATATCTGATTTGTAAACCTTTATTCTATGTTTTAAAATTGAAAATACACTAACTTGTGAATAGTAGTAATGACAATATATTTATTGCTAGATTCCATTTAGACATTTCCTTATGGGTAGCAATCAACATAATGAGAGAAAGAAGTACCACGAGATATAATAGAAGTCCATCGGATCACTTGAAGAGAAGTATGTGGAATTTATTGCTACTATCTTTCTCAAAGCACCTTGAATCTAAAAATGATGTTCTCTTTCAAAATATTACACATAGTCTTAGAGTTGGCATGATTTTTGGGAAAGATGTCTACCCATTTTTGAAGTTGTCCATGGAAGTAAGGACATACATATGGTCAATGCCGGAGTGTGGGTTTAATAAACCTATGAAGTCTAGACATCACTTTTGAAAAGGTTCTTCAATTATCATGGGCCTAAGGGGTACCATGACAAGCTTAGTATTTCCACAAATTGTTAACACGAATCAAAATTCATAACACATTTGTAAGAATAAAATAATAGATTAAGCTAGTAATAAACACCCCTAAAGATCAAGTGGGCTATAACCATTGTGGAGAAATGTCCTCCACAAGTTTTCCTCAGTGCCTCCAAAATAGTATATCAAAACCTTGACATGCCCTTGTGCCTTCCCCAAGTGCCCCTTATTCATCACATTTACTTATGCCTCCCCAACCTCTTATGGCACTCCATAACGAGTAAAGAAATGCAAGCTATTTCTTTGTAAGGTGGAACCCAAATCCCAACTCCTCCACACTTATACCTCCCGAATACACTTATGCCTCCCGTAAAATAAATACCATAGTCTTCTCCTACACCATTCCTAGGCCATCTACCCAACATCCCACAAACATTCCTAAACATTCACAACAATAAAACATTCATAAACAAAAGAAGAAGCATTTCAAGAGCCAAGCTCCTACCTCTCCATGATGGAGTTGTTCCAAGTTCCAAAACAACAATCTTTATCCCAATGTAAGCAATCCTAATCGGCCAAGTACAAGCATGAAACAATATTCCAAAAATTATTTAAAGAAAGAGCTTCAAAATAACAAAAGAATTCGCCCCATAAAGGAGTTTCCAAAAGTGAAGCAACTGAAACAAGGAAAACAATTCAAATTTTATAGAAGAGTTTAGAGAAGAGGATGATGTGGATCCATGTAGGATGCCACATCACACATCCTCAATCCCAACCCCAAAAGTGAACTTAATTCTCCAATGCATAATAAATAGGTGGGTGAATAATATGACAGTTTACTTACATACTCAAATCCAACCCACACCCCAAAGGACTGAAATTAAACCATGTAAGAAAAGTGCAATTAAAACTTACAATTTGTCTTCTCAAAATGCATAATGAAAGTCTAAATTCAACTCTCCAACCATAGGTATGGTTGGTAAATAAATTTAAGAGGTATGGGAAAAGTTTAACTTGTCCCACAAGCCTCCATAAACAACCTCCAAGGAAAAATTCAATTTCCAAGAAGGTGGAGTGTTTCACACTCTAAAATCAACTTACACATCACTTACACATCTCTTACAACACTCAAACCAAGACCAACAACTCTATTAATTACATTCTCATGATATATTTTAATTAATTAACTTAACAACATGATTACTCACAATATTAACACCACATTAAATAATTAAAGAAATGGGGTAAGTGCACCACATGAAACACATGCAAACATCAATAAAAAGGAACCAAATAAATAAATATGCATAACCGTTGGTCACATTTAAAGGTGAACCCCCTCCCCCATGGTAATCCACGACACAATCGAAACCCAAAACAATACAAGTTGCCATGGTGACCTTGTTGAATTCATCTAGAATTCCAATGTTGTTGGTCTCCAAGCCCCTGATGTTTGTTGTGATATTTTAACCTGCAAAACATGAATACCTCCTTCGGCCTCATGGCCACATCAGAACATCCAAAATAATATAAATAAAATTAAAAATCATCTAGATATATGAATCAAAAACAACATCCAAGCAACCAATAAGATCATTTGCAATTTTACTCAACAACTATATCGTCATCAAATAATTTCCATTTCTAGATCTACCCACAATATCCAAATATCACATGTCCAAACAACATCCATAATATATCCATGTAAAATAGTATATCAAAATCAACATATAAAATGTCTCTAATAATCATCATGCATCATAACCGAATCAAGATCAACAATAATCCATGATCTAACATCTAACATCATACTAAATCAAAACCATAATAATATCCATACTATAATCAGCAAGATTAAGATCAATATCAAAAATGTGTCAAAGGGAAGTGGGAAGTACATCCCCTCCCCTTAGACTTGAATTCCTCCCGAAGTCATTGGAAAAATGTGGAAATTGAACTCGTAGTAATGTAGCATCCTCCCATGTAGTGCAGCCATTTCATCATCTCATCCCACTTTGCACCAAGACTTGGCCAATCTCTCTCCCTCAAAGGCCTAGGGTCTTACGATCTATAATGCGAATGGGCTCCACCATCACCTATCCCTGATCCCACACTTACAATGATGTCCAATCTAGCACATGAGAAGGATCTGCAACATATGTCCTAAGAATCAAACATGAAACACATCATGTACATGAGACAAGCTAGTTGTAATGCTATATGGTAGGCCAAAGGGCCGATATGCTCTAAGATCTCAAAAGAACCCATGAGTCTAGGAGCTAACTTAGAACCTTTTCCATAACGGACAGGGGATCTTATGTGGCCCGACACGAAGGAACACCTTCATGCCCACATAAAAACTACGGTCGGTCCTATGATGATCTCGTACTTCTTCTACCTATCCCGTGGCTCATGCGCAGTCTCTATCTAATCAAAACCACCCTCTTTGCTCCATGTCCTGCAACAAAGCTAGTCCAAGAGAAACCTTGTCCTCTAGCCTTTCCTAGTTAAGAGGCATCATGTACTATCTAACATACAAAACCTAAAAGGGGCAATGCATATAGAACTCTAAAAACTATTATTGTAGGAAAACTCCACCAAGTACAAGCACTCCTCCCATCTAGACCGCTGATCCATCACATACATCTTGAGGATGTCCTCTAAAATCTTATTCACTGCTCGCTCACCGGACATCCTGTCTCTGGGTGATATATTGTGCTGAAGTTGATTATAATCCCAAGGACGTGGTGTATGGTAGTCCAGTAAATGGGAAGTATCTGAGAGGATCATGGTCACAAATAATATTTCATGGAATCCCATGCAACTTGACAATCTCATCCAAATATACCTATGCCACTGCACTAGTTGTATAAGTGGTCTTCACCAGAGAAAAGTGAGCCACTTTTGTCAATTTATCAACCGTGACCATGATGGCGTCATGGTGATATCTTGACATCGATAACCCAACAATGAAGTCCATGGAAATGGTGTCCCATTTCCACTCCGGTATAGCATGAGGAAAGAGAAGGCCAGCTGGATGTTGATGCTCGACCTTTACTTTCTGGCACTCTAAAAATCGTGACACGAATAGAGTCACGTCTCTTCAAAGTTCTTTCCAATGATACAAATAGCTAAAGGTGGCATGCATCTTCTTCACCCCGAGATGGGCTGAATAGGGTGCACAATGTGCCTCTGCCAAGATGTCTTGCCTCATGCTTCCATCTATGAGAACATAAATCCATCCTCTATGCCCGAGAAGACCATCTCGCCTCTATGAAAAACCATCAAACTTCCCTCGGGGTCTCTAATACTCGATCTATGCTCGAACCGCAATGTAGAATCAGCCAAGAGGAAGTGCTGTGAAGAATCCTACTTCGCAAATATGTGCTCACCGAGGTGGCCATAGCCACATGTCTCTTTCTCATTGAGAGCGTCTCGCCACCAAATTCTCCTTCCCTGTCACATGCTCTATCTCCATATCATACTCACAAAGAAATTCCATCCAACACCACTAACGAATGATGAGATTGGGTGACATGAAGAGGTGATGAAGACTCGTGATCTCGTCCTAAGTGTGAATCTCTGACCAAGCAGAAAGTGCCTCCATCAAACCAAAGCGTGTACAATTTCCATAAGCTCAAGATAATGAGTTGGATAATTAAGCTCATAATATTTGATTTTACGAGACTCAAAAGCCACTACTTTGCCCTCTTGCATCAACACACCTCCAAGCCCCGCTAAAGAAGCATCCGTGCAAATAAAAAAACTCACTATGTGGATCTAGAACTGTAAGAATAGGTGTTGTAGTGAGACATTCCTTGATGTCTTGAAGGCCTACTCGCACCTATCTGACCAAAACAAACTTCTTCCCTTTCCTCTGAAGGGAAGTGATGGGGTGCACAATCTGAGAGAAGTCTTGAACAAATCTCCTGTAGTAACCTACTAATCCCATGAAGCTGCGCACCTCAGTCATAGTAGTGGGTGTTGGCCAATCCATGATAGCTCTAATCTTGGAAGGATCAACAGTGATACCTTCCCCAGAAATGATATGACCCAAATACTACACCTCCATCTGAAATAATGCACACTTCTCCAAGTTCCCGTAAAGATGATGCTCCCAAGACAACAAGAACTCGACGAAGGTGACCCTTGTGCTCTTGTGCGTACATGAGTAAATCAAAATGTCATCAAGGAAGATGAGTACGAAGTGATATAAGAAGGTCCTACATACCCCATTCATCAAACTCATAAAAATTTTGGGGGCATTCGTCAAACCAAAAGGTACCATTGTGAACTCATAGTGGAAATATCTCATACGGAAGGTGGTCTTATGAATGTCTCCTCAAATCCTTAATGGTGGTAGCTGACTTAAGGTCTATATTAGAGAAATTTTTGGCTCCCTTCATCTAATCAAACAAATCATCAATACGCAGAAGGGGATAATGATTCTTGATCGTTACTTTGTTCAAATTATGCGGTAATCAATACACAACCACAAGGATCCATCCTTCTTTTTACAAATATCACCTGGCACCCCAACCGGATACACTAGGACAAATTAGGCCCTTATCTAGAAGGCTCTCAAGCTATAACTTGAGCTCAAAGAGCTCAGGGGTAGTCATCATCGAGAAGGTGCTCGTGAGATAGGCTATGCTCTCGAACTAGATCTATATGAATATCCATCTCATGTGGGGGCGAAACCCTATTAGCTCCCTGAAAGACATCAGAAAATTATCTCAAAATGGGATGGTCATCTAGCAATGGTCTACTAGACCCATTCTCTCGATTGGTCACTAATCGTGACAGCAAAACATCCGACAACCCCATCATACACACCGCTTAAGTTACATAAGCGAGAGATGGTGCGATTAGAAACGGTCTTTGACCCTGAAATCATCGACTCAACTCCCAAATTATCTACACAGGATATAATCTTGTGGTAATAATCCATCCTGGCCTTGTGTGCAGACAACCAATCCATACCCAAGATGACTCCATATGAGCCCAAAGGAAGGATACAGAGATCCGAGGTAGTGGTGAAAGGTCCCAAATCCTCTACACACTCCTTGACTAAGGAGTCTACATAGATCTTGGCTCCCGAAGCCATCTCAATGTCCCAACTAAGACCCTATCTAACTTCCACCATCCCGTATCGTTTTACTAGGGATGGTGTAATGAAAGAATCAAAATAACCGAGAATCAAACAAAATGGAGGTAGTAATGCCACCAATGCTACCTCTAGTCTCAATAAAAATGCTCGATGCTCTTCCTAGTGGTTCTCAACCACCGCATAGATCTTGTGAATATGCCCCATGTCACAAACAATGAAGCTCGAGATTTGTGTCTTACCCTTGTTATTAGGGTTCTATGGGTAGTCTCTCCAAAAATGTCCAGTAACACCACAACCAAAAAAACCACCTGATCATCTCCCTTGTGTAGTAGGTCCGGCCGGTACTCTGGAGGTTTGTGGTGTGGATCCTAATGATCTAGCTATGGTATGTTGAGGTCTCTACTGGTGAGCTCCTATTGAGTGAGCTCTCTAGGCACCTTGTGTCCTGATGGGACCCCTAGGAGGAGGCCCCATACTCTGACCTCTCTGTGTATCAAACCTCTGTGGAGGTCTATAAAGTGGGCGGGACTGCTGCTGCTGCGTGGTCTAACAGATGACTATCTTTGGACCCCGTCCACCATAAGGAAGAGGTACTCGACCCCCTCGATATATTATCCTACATCTGTTATATAAGGCTCTGGACTTGGTCTCTAGCCTACTTTGGGTCTTTCCCGAGTCTCCTCTGCTATATAGGCCTTCTCGACGGCCTCAGCTAATGTCTATTGACAATGGATCCGCACCGCACATCAAATGTCTAGATTCAGCCCGGGATGAACCTATGGATCTGCACCTACTCATCCTACATGTAATCAACATACTGGAGTAGATCCAGAAATCTACTCTCATACTCACCACTGTAAGAGATGCCTATTGGAGGTCATGAAACTCATCTATTCGCTTTGTATGAACCTCCGTGATAAATATCTACTCTAGAATATCTCTTCAAAGATCTCTTAGGTAATTGTCTCGGAAATCAACATGGAGCTTCTACTCCTCTATCCTCCACTGCACACCATCTCCATCCCTTAGTAGATGGATCGCAACATGAGCTTTCATTTTGCTAGAATAAGGAAAGATCTTGAAGCATACGCTCAAGCTCACCAACCAGGCCTCTGCTGCTAAAATCCACCCGAGTCACCAAAATAATGTGATGGCCAAAGCTTCAGGATCTCCCTGATGTGATCTATAGCTATGGTCTGACCGTCTCTAGGCCTCTTTGCATGCTCATCCCTAGGCCTAGGGCTCTGAGACCTATCTCTGTGTCCTGAAACCCGGTCTCCCTATCCCCTCTACGATGACTCTACTCTGACGAACTCCTCATGGGAGTTCTCTCCTCTATGATCCTCAGTATTCCAAGGATATGTACGAGCCTCAATGAATGGAACCCTATTATGTCCGACTGAGTGGGCCCCTAAGGTCACTCCGTGTAGAGCGGCATTGAAATGCTGAAGATTCTACAAAATATGTGATAGGATGGCTACTACATCATGATCTACCGGTGGTAAGTCTAGGTCTATGTGAGAATTAGTTCATCTTTCTAAGTTTTATTTAGTTTCCATGTTTACTAAAATATGTAATTTCTAAACTAAGGTATTTTCTATATTTAAAAGTGTGCTAGGTTTAAGGTTCATGTCTCAAGTTTTCTAATGTGCCCAATGGCCCAAGCTTTTGAACCACCGATCGATACCAAATATAACTCCCGTAAAACAACCCACTTGAGACCCAAGAACAACCTAGGATTAGTTAGGAAAATTATGGAATATTTTTTTTTTTAAAAAGAGTCTACAACCGGGTTACAAGACAATAGTTTTCTCAAGGAAGTTTTCAAGCCAATTAATATTAATAGCTTATAATTTTATTAATACAACAATTATTAAAGATCACAAGATCTAAACCTAGGGTTAGATTAATCAATTAGGTTAAGAGGGTAATTTCTTGCTATACCACTCTCTAACAGGATTAAAAGATTCAACTTTATTTTTCTCAAATATAATGCACTCAAAACTTCCCAAAAACATACCCATTAGATAGGAAATTTTCCCACCTTTCCAGTGATATAAAGAAGTCCTCCTAACTCCTCATATTTCTCAAGTTAGGGGCCGGCAAGACTTGGGGTGAAAATTTTCCCCAAGAGTGGGCTCAAGGGCCTAGGGAGAAAAATTTTCCCCGAGGCGGTTCTATGGGGAAACAGGGAGAAATTTTTCTCTAGGGGTAGGTATGCAGGCTGCAGGGAGAAATTTTTCCCGAAGGAGGAGTCGGGTTAGCGGAGTCTGGGGAGACATTTTCAAAGTTTTCCCGCTTGGGCGAAAAGCCACCTTTGCACCCCCAAGTCCGCAAGGGACACATGGCATCTCAAAAGTGAACGTAGGGAAAGCAGGATGGAAGGGATAAAATAATTTTAACGCTCAGAAGGGTGAAAAGGGTAAAATTCACTCGCGCCTCCACCGATGCCTCGCGATGCCACGTGGCAGATCCTGATTGGCGGCGGCTGAGCGGGGCCGCAGAGGAAACTAGGAAAAGTTTCCAAATTTTAATTTCGCAAGTGCCAAGGTTAAAATGGATTCTACCCTCTGAAAAATCTTTGTTAATCGATGTGGCTACACCGATTGGTTGTGGGCCTACAGGATGAGGGGAGAAACTTAGAAATTTTTCCCAAAAATATTTCCGAAGCGCTAAGAATTTTTTTCCAACTCCTCCACACTTATACATCACCAAAACACTTGTGCCTCCTATAAAATAAACCCCATAGTCTTCTCCTACACCATTCCTAGGCCATCTACCCAACATCCCACAAGCATGCCAAAACATTCACAACAATAACAATTTCATAAACAAAAAAAGAAGCATTTCAAGAGCCAAGCTCCTACCTCTCCATGATGGAGTTGTTCCAACTTCCAAAACAACAAGCTTTATCCCAATGCAAGAAATCCAAATCAGCCAAGCACAAGCATACAAAAATCTTCCAAAACTTCTTCAAAGCAAGAGCTCCAAAACAGAAAAATAATTCACCCCAAAAGGAGTTTCCAAAAGTGAAGCAACCCAAAACAAGGCAAGAAATTCAAATTTTATAGAAGAGGGAAGAGAAGAGGATGAGGTGGATCCATGTAGGATGCCACATCACACATCCTCAACTCCAACCCTAAAATTCAACTTCATTCTCCAATACATAATAAATAGGTGGGTGAATAATATGACAATTTACTTACATACTCAAATCCAACCCACACCCCAAAGGACTGAAATTAAACCATGTAATAAAAGTGAAATTACAACTTATAATTTGTCTTCTCAAAATGCATAATGAAAGTCTAAATTCAACTCTCCAACCATAGGTATGGTTGGTAAATAAATTTAAGAGGTATGGGACAAGTTTAACTTGTCCCACAAGCCTCCATAAATAGCCTCCAAGACAAATTCGAATTTCCAAGATGGTGGAGTGTTTCATACTATAAAATCAACTTACACATCACTTACAAATCTCTTACAACACTCAAACCAAGACCAACAACTCTATTAATTACATTCTCATGATATCTTTTAATTAATTAACTTAACAACATGATTACTCACAATATTAACACCACATTAAATAATTAATGAAAGGGGGTAAGTGCACCACATGAAACACATGCAAACATCAATAAAAAGGAACCAAATAAATAAATACACATAACCCTTGGTCACATTTAAAGGTGATCCCCCCCATGGGAATCCCTAACACAATCAAACACCCAAAACAATACAAGTTTCCATGGTGACCTTGTTGAATTCATCTAGAATTCCAATGTGGTTGGTCTCCAATCCCCGATATTTGTTGTGATATTGTAACTTTGAAAACACGAATACCTCCTTCGGTCTCATGGCCACATCAGAACATACAAAATGATATAAATAAAATTCCAAATTCATTTAGATATATGAATCACAACAACATCCAAGCAACGAACAAGATCATTTTCAATTTTACTCAACAACTATATCGTCATCAAATAATTTCCATTTCTAGGTCTACCCACAATATCCAAATATCACATGTCCGAACAACATCCATAATATATCCATGTCAAAAAGTATAACATCATCAACATATAAAATGTCTCTAATAATCATCATGCATCATAACTGAATCAAGATCAAAAATAATCCATGATCTAACATCTAACATCATACTAAATAAAAACCATAATATAATCATCGGTATTAAGATCATTATCAAAAATGTGTCAAAGGGAAGTGGGCACGACATTATTCTTCTTCTTGAGGAAGGATGTCGTTCAATGGATTTGCAAATTGTCTCTTTATTATGGAAGTTAGGATTAAAATAATGGAAATATTCTTGAGTATTTCTCCTTTCTAGTTGAAAAATTGGGTGTTTGAAATCTTCTCATTGTTTCTCCTTAAATTTTGGGTAGGTTATGTGACTAGCTTGAAATATCTTGTGTATCTTATTTCTATTAGTTTATAGGATTAATGTATAGAAGGGAATACTCATTAATTTTTATAAGAACATGGATAATGGGAGAAAGTCTTACAACCAAATAAGTTACTATAAAATAAAAAGAGGACTATAAAAACAAAAACTGATCTCAAGTTAAGGGTACCCTTATTGATCCTTCTACATGACACACATGCTATGTATAAAGGATTTTTTTCTTAGGTAGATAGAGGGGGTTGTAAAACCTCAAGGGAGATATAAGGGTTTGTTCCATGTGATCTATATGCACTTATAACAAGGTAACATTGGACTCTTATGCTCTAAAATTTATATTTAGGGACCTCTTAAATATTAGCTAATATAGACATATTTATGAGTCACAAGCATGTTTTCACTCAAATATAATCTATTTGGGATGTGTTTATCGCATAAAGGCATCTCGCTCGTTAGGGGAGCAACAATGATCTCAATGCATAAATAAGACAAAAATAAAGTCAAGGAAAGAGAATCAAGTTTGTGAGATCGAACAAATAATTTGGTTGATGTTTATAACCAAGAAGGGTCCAAAAAAATTTGTGAAGAAGAAAACCATGAGTTACGAGGTATGTACATTTATCATTAATGTAAAAAGGAGTAGAAGAACTAGGAGGTTTTCCATCGATGATAGAGCGGAAATTGTTTCCATATGAGTGTTTTAATGTCATTGATGTAAAGGACCATTAATGAAAAATGAGGACGAAGGATTATAAGAGAATTTTTTAGTTTTTATTAAAGGGTAGACCAATGAATGGCATGATATCATGGTGTTATTACAAGAATCACTCAGGGAAATCTTGTCTTCTTGAGAAACTAGTGACTAGTAGAGGCATAATTTTGATGTGATTACATGCTTTGGATGATGTATTAGATTATTGAGTAGGTATGTGATAAGGTAAGACAATCATCATAGTGTACACAATGGTGCATGAGTTGCATGAGTGAGATTATCTTGGTGTAGTTGGCCTAGTTAGCGGCATGATTTGGTATGTTGGAATTAAGGCATGATATAGCTAGATAAGCATGGTCAAGGCTTGGAAAACATGAAGAGTGTATTTTAAGATAGGTCCATGAGAAAAAAAAGCAGTGTTCATAAAACATGAGGTGAAACAGGATCAACTAGACTAATTCTAATACCCAGGTACATGCATAATACGGGAATGGAGTAAAGAAATCTATATAAGGGTAGCAAAATCATGGATTATATATAGTGATGGTTTATAGATGATGTGGAAGGTGGAAAAGGTAAATAATTGATTGGTAAAGGAATAATTGAGGTATTTTGGAGGCATATTATTGAGAAAAACATAATAATACATGTAGAAGTCATGGTGGATGATGAGTTTCAGAAAAGTGTAGAGAAAAATGAGCCTTGGAATATGTTAGAAATGTTGGAATATGGAGCAAGAAAATGAGTTTTGGCTCTATCAAGTTCCTAAGAAGTCCAAAACTAGCACGTTGGTGAACTTCATTTGCTCACACACATGTGTGAGATGTGAGTGGAAACCTAAGGCTTTCAAGGATTCTAGCATATGGGGTTGATAAGCCAAATAAAGAAGAATGAGGTAAAAAAACATTAAAACTTTATGAACGATGCTTAAGAACCTAAGTGAGTTCCACACCCTCCTAAAATCCTTCATTTAGAGTGATGGAGAAAAATTAAATATTTTAGTCATGAAATTATTTTGAAAATCTAATGTGATGATTTGGGAATGTAGAATAATCCTTGTAATTCATTTTGGTGGTGGTCTCATTCTCCAGGGATAGTTTCTAGGGTACTTCGAAATACCTTTTTTAAATAAAATTAATGGTACAAACATGCATATAAAAATTCAAGATGAAATTTATAATGTGGGATAAATATTGGGATGTGCCCTGAATGTCCATGAAGAGTTTCAGGTAGGTTATTTGCATAATTTTTTTGAAACATGTCAACTAATATGGCCTACCTCTTAAGGGCTAGAAGAGCCAAAACTAGTGAATTTGGATTGAATGAATGAGGATGTAAATGCTTGTTTTTTTAGAATGTTTTGAGCATAAAAGTTGATATAAATTAAACATGGTTTTTTAAATCTCATGAATTGATCGTGTGATTTTTTTTGCGTCCAAGTTCAAATGATCTAAATTTCCCTTTTTAGACCTATCAACTAGGTTTGAAAACCCATTGCAACGCAGATTATGAATTTATCCACACAACCGATGGAAGTGTGTGCTTTAAATTTAATTAGAGGACCTAATGATTTGATACATGCATGTGTTTATCATGAAATATTTTTTTGGAGTGTTATAAGATACTCTAAACAAGACTAGTTTTTAGGACCTAAATGTTAGGAAACAAGGGATCAAATATATGGAACAATCCTTCACAAAATCGCAACAGTATAAAATAATATGTAGAAAATATTACCGATATTAAAATAAAATTGCGAGAATAAAAGGAACACAACACAAAGAGACAACATTTAACATGGTTCACTAATTTGGGCTACGTCCAACCAAGAATCACTTGCCCATTTTATTATAAGTCACCTCTCTCTCAAAACAATACCCAAATTTGTTTGGAGCTATGCTCAACAAATTCTGCAAATTTACACTTCAAATCACACACATCTACAATGTTACATCAACCTATATATGCACATAACCACATAAGTAGATAACTACTTAAGCAGTTTTACAATACCATGGGCCAAAACCGTCCCATAAACCTATGGGTCAAAACATTTTGCCCATATGAAAAGAACACATTTCCCAAAATATCAAGCATGATTTTAAAGGATGAAAAAAATTCTCGAGGGTCTGCACTCTCCAAATCCCAGTTACTGGGGGATACCAATCAGACCCCCACTGGTCGTGCCTGGCCCCGAACCCCGGTGAAATAATTGTGGATAGTGTACAGTACTTTTAGTGTTCAATCTTCAACACTTCCACACATGAAAATAGGCTCCATAACATAGCAATCTCCCACTTGGAGACTATTTTTCCTTTGAGAAAGATTCTCAACCCTTCACTTTTGTCCATGAAGACCAATAAAAGCTTAACATAGCTTCAATTTCACCCTTGTGGCCACCTTGGTCATCATGTCCATAGGATTATGAGTGGTATGAATCTTCTCCAACTTCAATTTCTTTTCTTCAAAAGTTGTGCTAATGAAATGGTACCTTAAATGTATATGCTTCATCCTAGATTGGAAACCAAATTTTTAGCTAGGTGTATAGCACTCTAACTATCAATATACATATTATCCTCCTCATTATTATGCCCCAACTCCTCAATCTATTGTTGTAAAAAAATTATTTCTTTGGTTTACTCTGGCAACAACAACATACTCAGCCTCCGTGGTTCACAAAGCCACTAACTTCTATAGTCGTGAAATTCAGCTCACGGTTATCCCACCTATAGTGAAAATATAACCTATTTTTCTCCTCCTACCGTCTACATATCCCACCATATATGAATCTACATAACCAAGAAAAGTGGTGTCTCGATCCACTATATCATAAAACTATCCCCATGGTCCCTCTCAAATCAAGGATCCACTTTACTTCCCTGTCGTTGATCTCAGCACTGGATCACTCATAAATCTACTCACCACTCCCACCATGGGAAATATCAAGCCCTGTGCACACCATTCCAAACATCAAAATACCAACCATTGATGAGTAAGGTACCTTGGACATTTTTTTCTCTCTTTCTTTTTCTTGGGACACCGATCATTTGGTAACTTGAAATGGCCTTCCAAAGGAGTCCCAACCGGTTTAACATCTTAAATATTAAACCACTCCAAGACCTTCTTGATGTACTCTTCCGAGATAAAGTCATATTTTTTTCCTTCCTATCCCTATATATTCTCATACCAAGGATTTTTTTGGCTCCCCAAATCATTCATATCAAAGGATTCACTTAGCTTCTTCTTGAGAACTTTTATTTCCTGCATGTTCTTTCATACAACTACAATGTCATCCACATACAAACACATGATAATATAATTTCCATCCTAAAATTTCTTTGTATACACGTAATGGTTAGACTAACATCTAATAGAACTCTTTCTCCATCATGAAGATATAAAATTTCTTATACCATTGACGTGGAGCTTGTTTGAGCTATACAAGATCTTCTTCAGTTTGTACACCATATCCTCTTTATCTTTGACCTCATACCCCTAAGGCTGATACGTATATTAAAGAACATCCTCTAAATCACCATGGAGAAATGTAGTCTTTACATCTATTTTTTCTAAGTGAAATTCTTCAGCTACCACTACTCCAAGAACAGTTCTTATAAAGTCATTTTTACTACATGAGAAAAAATCTCATTAAAATATTTACCTTTTTTATGCAAATCCCTTGACCACCAACAGGGCCACGTATATTTTCTTTCCTCCTTCTTCCTCCTTGAATCAGACACCCAATTTTTTCTGAATGTTATTTTACCTTCTGGTAGCTTCACCAAATCCCAAGTCTGGTTCTCCATGAGAGTTTTATGCTCTTTATTCAAGGCTTGCTCCCACTTCTTCCTAACATCTACCTACATTACTTCATCAAATATCTCTTGCTCTCCATTGTCGGTGAATAATAAATAATAAAGAGAAGGAGAACAATTTTCAAGTTCTCTTCTTACCCTAGAAGACCTCCTCAATATAGGAGTTTGGGGTTCTGTATAGTAGGTTTCTAAACCGATTCATGGGTCAATTTCCCATCTAGAATATCCTCTACCAATGCATATTCTTTCTTAGATTCTACCCTATTTTCTTATAGTTGTTGCTATACATAACTTTCTCATTAAAGACCACATCCATGGACGAATGATTTTCTTGTCCGTAATACTTTAGCATTTAAATCCAATGTCATCACCACCATAACTAATGAAAGTGCATTTTTCTTATTTAGCCTCTAGCTTGGTCCTATCATCCTTATCAATATGAAAAAAATAACATCCAAAGACTCTAAGAAATGACTAATCAAATTTCTTACCATACCAAGCCTCCTCGTATACCTCCATCCAAGGAACTTGAGGGTCCTTTGTTTATAAAGTACACAGTTGTGCTCACCACTTCTTCCAAAAAGAAATAGGAAGTCATGCATGTAACCTCATGCTTCTAACACATTCCATTATTGTTTTGGTCATAATTTTTGACACCCCATTTTGTTGCAGATTTCTTGAACCATCATTTTCCTTAGAATGCATTCTTAGAATAATAATCATGAAACTCATTGCTACTGATACTACCCTCATTGTTTGGCTCGAGACATTTTAGCTTAAGAATTGTTTCATTCTCGGATTTCCATTTAACAAAAGTGTCAAATATATCATATTTGTATCTAATACAATATACCCAAACTTTCCTTTTTGCATCATCAATAAAAGTAACATATTAATTTGAACCCCAAGAGATGATACATGAGTCGTGCCCCACACATCATAATGTACCATCTATAACTTACTCTCTTTATTTTTAGGTCTAACCTTGAGAAATGTTACTCGGTTCTATTTCCCATATACACATTTCTCACAAAAATCTAAACCTATTTTTGTATATCCAGAAAATCCTTCTCTATGATATCCATGCCCTTATGGCTCATATGACTGAGCCTATACTACCACAATGTTGTATCTACATTTGAAGCCACAAAATTACAAGTATTAGTACTATCGGTGGTTAAATACAAGTTTCCAACCTTCTTACCTCTTTCCACAACAAGATCACCCTTGGTAACCTTCCAAGAGGTCTGTAAATATCACAATACAACCATCACTTCCCAGCTGTCCATCGATATCAAATTTCTTTTAATGTAGGTACATGTATGACATCCTTCAATAGCAAAGTATTCCCATTCTGCATATTAAAATGAAAAAACATTTTCTAACTATGCTTCAAGGCTCATCATCACCAAGAAAAACATGCCCAAAATCCCCTTGAACATAATAAAAAAATAATACCTATTTGGAGTAGCATGGAAAGAAGGTCTCAAATCTAAAACCCAAGATTTAATAATATTATAAAAGAAAGAATCAAACCATCCTAACATACATCACCTATTGCCACATTTTCCTCCTTGTTTTCTTTTTGTTGTTTCTTCTTATCCTCAAGCTCCCAATAGTCATTATTTGCATGCCCAAACTTTCCACAAGCCAACATACTATCTTTCTTTTGGATTTTGATAAATTTTCCATAGATTCATTTATTCTTCTATCTCCCTCCAGTTTTCCAATATATCAAAGCATTCCCTAAATTAGAATATTCCCAAAGATTTTTCTTCTTATTTCGTCGCTTAGAATCACCCCTAAAAATCCTCAAACTTTAACTTTGAGTTAGCTAGAACTAAATTAGTTACGCCATTACTGTGGCTATTCCAAGTCTTAGGTAAAGAGCACACAATTAATAAATCTCTAACTTCTTCATCAAGTTCTATTGTAACCAAATCTATCATATTTACAACCGTATTAAAATCATTTAAACGACCTGCCACTTAACCATTCTCGACATCTTCATATTAAACAAAATTTTCATTAAAAATATCTTGTTAGAGGAAGAGGTTTTTCATTCAACTTCCCTAATGAATCCATCCCTAAATTTATAGTCTTTTCCTTCAAAACATTAAATAATACTGAAGGTGAAAGACATAGCCAAATTGTCCCGAAGTGCCTTCTTATCCGGAAAATCCACCCCTGCACCCATCATGCTTGAGGGTTTGTTTACTTTATCGAAAATAGAATATAAAGATCCATTTTATAAAGGTAATATTCCATTTGCATCTTCCAAAGACTAGAATTCTTCCCTTTGAATTTATCAACCCTTGATCTTCGATCATCTTTCATAGCTTGCACTCAAGATAAAATTTTTCTTGTGATTCAACACTTTAGCAAACCAAACTAGGCTCACGATAAAAATTATTAGGAAATAAGGGATAAAATATGCGAGACAATCCATCATAGAATCGCAATAGTAGAAAATAATATGCGAGAAAATATTACAGATCTGAAAATAAAAGTACAAAATAAAAAAACACAACACAAAGAGACATTATTTAATGTGTTTTACCCAATTTGGGATACGTCCACCAAGAATCAATTTCTCGATTTTATTACAAGCCACCTCTCTCTCAATATAATACCTGATCTGTTTAGAACTATGCTCAACAAACTCTATAGAATTGACACTTGAACTCACTCACATATGCAATGTTACATCAACCCTACCATATGCACAAAACCACATAAGTAGACAACTTCTTAAGTAGTTTTAAAACATCCTGGTATGAAAACCATGGGCCAAAATCTGTCCCATAGACTTATGGGTCATAAACTCCCACCCATATGAGAAGAGCATGTTTCCCAAAATATCAGACATGATTTTCGAGGCCAAAAACATTTTCTTAGGGGATTCCACCCCATACTTACTCCCACTCGTGGCCCAAATTGACCTCGAACCCCAAAGAACAAAATTGTGGATAGTATACAATACTTTTAGTTTTCAGTCTTCAACACTTCAACACATGAACATAAGCTCCATAACATAACGCTAAAACCCGGTTGTATCTATCTCAAAATTAAAACCTATTCATGCTAAAAACCTTGAAATTAAGATTTCTAGTAAATTTTTAGTTGTAAAAGGATACGATATTTCCAAAATGGTACACTCTAAGCTATGATTAGGTTGATTTAGGGAAAACCAACTAGTTTTGTGAAGACCGAGTTTTTGTGTGTACAAGCATTTTGAGAACTTTTCCATATCAAGATGTCATTGTGAGAATAAAGGTGATTGAATTTATTCAAATTTTTAAGGTGAACCAAAGGTCCCTAAAAATATTATAAAATAATAAGAAATATTTTAATCTACATATATTAATATTTACGAAGTAAGCTTGTGAATATGTTTTTGGATCTTCTCCGATTGTGAGAAATCAACTTAGAAGAAGAGTGGATTTAAATCCTTATGCACTAACCTACATTTCTCCAGAATGTACTGATATCATGAAAATCATGAAATGTATTCCATCATTTTTTTTTGCATGACAAGTTCCTAAAGTGTGTTACATTCATCCAAGTTGTAAATTGTATTTTAAAAATATTGTACCTAGTTAATAATAAGATCTCTAATTAAATATTAAAGAGTAAATGGTGAGTTGTGGAGTTCATCAAGGATTTAGAGAGAAATGAGAGGTTTATTGTAATGTGCACACTTCATCATAACACTTGGCATGATTTACATTAGCAAGAAGATAAATATTCCTACGTTGGGAACCAAAAATAGGAATATAACAATTACAAATCATTTGTCTCAGATGTGCAATGAGTTAACAAAGGTTTTATAAGCGTTCCTCGGTTTCATAGGTTCCATGACAAGCTCAAGAATAATCCTAAATTGTAGAATCGACATCCTACGGATATAATGACGGAAATATAATTTTTTTGTTGATTTCATCTAAACATCTTGGAGCGAGTTGAGGAAGTTAAAAGGTTAAGATAAAGGGTTGTAAGAGAGGTTATTCTCATGTATAATAATATTTAAATGTGCTAGTAAAATATATTTTTGGTTATTGTAATTTTGGAGTATAATTAGGACATGAAAAGAGGTGAATCAAGGAGCATAGGAATGTGGTTCTGAACTCTACATTGAAAGAGTTATGAGATGAAGAGGGCATGAAGTGTGTGAAGTGAAAGATATTTTTATACAAGCATGTGTGAGTCTAATTATGGATATATTTTGAATATTTTATTTATAGTCAAAGGTGTAGAAGATAAAGAAGGTGAATCAAGGTGAGTGAATAAGAAAGATGAAGATAAGTGAGATAAATAATATATCACAATTTTTTGGTTTAAGAAACTAGATGAAGGTGATCAAAATTATGAAAAGTATTAGTCAATACTTAGGAAAGTGAAGAGTTATAGATTCCTTTTAAGTTGAAGCTTGCAAAATTCTAAGTTATCCTTTGACTAAACCGTCAGATTCGTTTCTTCCATGCAAGTAGGAGCTTAAAAATGGTCAAGTGGGTACTTGACTAAATTATTGGAGTCGTGCTTCATGTTGAGTGGGTGCTCAAATTTTTGAAATCCTTGTAATATCTAATGGTATAATTGTATGTGCAAAGGTGCATTGATTTTAGTTGGTTTTTATACCTATAATTTTTTCCCACATTAAACTTTGCCTCCATGTGTGTTTGATTGTTATGTTTCTCATGTTTCAATTCGTTTTTGCTCTCATAATGAATGTTGATCAACATTAAATAGTTTTTGATATTTGAAATTGGTTTCGTGGTTTCAAGAAGCATTGATTCAACCATTCGATCTCAATTATTATTTTTCCAACACTCCTCAAAGCATTCTATATACCTCTATATTATGAACGCAGCTTCTCTCGTTGACATTACTCGATTCTCAAATGATCCTTGAGATAGGATAACAAGGTGAAGACTCTATATCTTGATATTCTAGATGGAACAAATCAGCTCCATAATTTTCCAAACCTTCAACGAGAAAATCAAGACCTAAGTTCCTAATTTGGCAAATATTCTTTATCATATAATCTGCTTTTCCTTATCTTAAAATCATCCAAGAAGTAAACCAAATAATCTTAAATTTCAGAACTATAGTGTAATTCAAAGAGATTTATTTTTTTATGATTGTTTCAGATGTCAAAATAAGACATATATGTTTAGGCTAAGGAATTCAAGGAAGCTGCAATATTCAATACATATGCAAAACATTTTCAAGAATATATCATACGAGAAATGGGGAAAGACACACTGTTTTCTTATTGTTCTTGCATCTGTTATGAACTTGACAAAGCTTCGTAGACAACTCAAACATTAATGTTTTATCACCGAGATACTTGGGGATTTTTTTGAATAGGGAGATCAAAGCCAGAAACCTTGATGTAGGATAAATCTTAGATCTGAGTGAAGAAACAACCATATCTCTTGTTCAACTTTGTAGCTTGAAAGGATAACCTAGGCTTTGTGTTGCCTTTTAGAAGTCGGATAACAAACATGATGAGTGCATCATTCACCATAAAAACATGGTTAATTTCCTTGAGATTGATCTTAGGATAACTTTCATAGGTCATTGATACTTGAGAAACATTCATAAAGATATTTATCCCTTTGAAGGATCTTGTGCCTTCGAGAGCATACACCGGATCAAGGTGATCATGAACTATTTTTTGAAGCAAGGAACTGAAGTAGTTGATCTTGTGAATATTGTCATTTATAATCACATACAAAACAAGAACCATAATCATTTACATAAGCACTAACCATAACAAATTACATTAACAAAAAAAAAAAAAAAAAAGAAATTCCCCAATGGTCAATACAAAATACATAGCGTCTACATTTGAACTACCCTATCCCCAACTCTCTAGAAAATGTGAGATAAAGGGGTTAGTTTGGTAGCTAAGCTCATGGAGTGGGAATTGAACCACAAAATTGGTACAAAGGAATAGGAACCCTTACTAATCCACCAACTACATGTAAGTGGTAAAAAAATGGGAAATTAGTATTTGAAGAGGGTCATAGTTTCTATTATGTGTAATTTTTAAAAGGCATAATTAAACTATCAATTTACCAAAATAGGGTAATGGAATTTCTTGGAAAAGTAACCATATGTTAAGCTCATAATAGTGTAGTGAAACTTATTTAAAATTATTGTAGTCTTAAATAGAGCATTTTTCTAATCCATGAAGGAGAGTTTTGGAGATTTCGAGATGGTGACTTACATTTGTGGATTTGATTTTGGAGACAATTCTTGTGAATATTTTTTAGTAGTATTCCCTATCTTTCCTTGTATTCATTGGAAGTTATTTTTCTATTATATTATCATAATTTTTTAAATTATATTTGTAATATATTTTTAATTGATCATTTTGAATGAACCTAGAGATGTAGGGATTTTACGCCAAATCTGTAAACAATATTGATGTATCATCTATTTTATTTCAGTTTTCAGTATTCTTTCAGTTGATATCAACTTTAAATTATCATTAAAATATAATAATTAAAAATAGGAAATTGATTAAGAAGGCTAATTGAAAATATTGTTTACGAATTATATGTTTGAGTTGAACATTGGATTTGTATGAGTTTTCAATCACTCACTATCAATTTTTCTTCAAATTTTAAATGTTGACATTTAGTTTTAAGATGATATTTTTAATGTATTCTCAATTTCATAAATTGAGAATTTTATAATTTTAAAACAATATGTGTTTTTAAAATATTTGATAGTAGGAGCTCTACTACGATATACAAATCATTTATAAATACTTTGTCATGACAAATTTACTTATTTTCATCATGGTATTTTTAGAAAGTTGCCCAATTAACCCTATTTTGGTGTTTCTTACTGTTCCAAGATGTTTTGAATGTTAAAATTTTACTATTTTCTAAAATGTTGAAATCATAATGGACTAATGGAGGGGTGAGCTGCTCCTAAAAATTAATTATTTCATTTACCATTAGTTTAATCAATCAATTATGTTCATTTATTCACATAAATTTAACCATATCATATTAAGTGTGCACAATGCATTAAAATAACCATAACCCATGCAAGAGAGATCATAGACACAATATTTAAGTGGAAATACCTCATGGGAATAAAACCCACCTAAACAAAAAAATTATATTTACATTTTTCAAATTTAGTGAGGCACTGAAACCCCACAAGGAGAAGAAATCCCTAGTTTAGTAGAGCACCAACCCTGAAGGAGCACCAACCCTAAAAGGAGCATCAACCCCTAATTAAGTGAAGCACCAACTCGAAAAGGAGGATACAACCTCGTAATATGACCAAGTACCAAATCAGCCACCATATAATGTTTCTTACAACCGATGGAGATCACATATTCACTCACAAACCCTAGCCTAGCTCATAGCCTAGGGCATCAAACTTTCTTTATCTTATTCTTTCTCAAATTTTGTTGGCTCTAAACATTTTCTATCGTGTTTTAAATCAATATTCAAACTATCATTCTCTTCCTCAAATTTCATATCATGCACACATACCTACAAAACACTCTCCTCTAGGTCGAACTTCTTCCCTCTAAGAGTACTAGTTAAAAAATGAACACAAAACATCACTTTTAAATGTTTTTCTTCAGTCTAACCCAAAGGATTTCAGTCCTACACCTTTGTTTTGATAAAAAAATAAATAAAAACATCCCATCACTTTAGCGTAATATTCACAAGTGACCTATATAGGTAGGCTAGCCAAAACTTTTCATTCATGCATGAAAAATCCTAAAAACCTCGTGCATTGAAATGAAAAAATCCCTCATTCCAAAACTATGGTTTTTCATAAGCAAAATATAATCATATATTATTAAAATAAAATTTAACATCCATATATCTTATACAAATAAAGTATCGTAATATCCAACTTTGCTCAAAAATCACAAGAAATCGACCAAGTTTTGCCAAAACTTGCATGACTTCAAAAATCTTCTCTAGAATGACATGAAACTTGTCATGAAGAATCATGATAACATTCTCTACCTTTATGTGGTAATCACACACCCCATATATGAATCAAAATATATATCCATTGAAACAAACCTATATAAACATGCATGTTTCTCACTTCTTACTTCCCAAATACCTCATAAAAGGGCTGAATCAATGAATGAAGACCTAAAACTCACCATACATTCCATTTATACCATAAACAGGAGGATACCATGCTTGAAAAAAAAATATTGGGTCCAAATCTAACATATCTACCTCATTATACATGCACTAGGGATGGAAATAAGCCTGAATGATGTGACTCAACCAGAATAGATCATACTAACCACATAATGACCCATGTACACTCATGAAACATAATACCATCCATTTTTGACCTCATAACATAAAATAATGACCTCAATATAAGACTCATACCATGACTAGGCATACTTAAAGATGCTCCAGGACACCACGATAACTCAAAGCATGCTTGGCACACCCACTCAACCTCGACACATGACAGGACATCGTATGGGGACTTGCATAGGTAAAGCATGACACCCTTTTCCATTAATGGTGGTTTACATAAATGACATCACAAATCTGCAATGACCAACAATCTCCCTTTGTTATTGATGGAAACCATTATTCAAAACGTTGATGGAAGCCAACAATACAAACACCTACATGACCTTAATACTATGTTATGACTTCTCTCTCCCCATTTTATATATAGGAAAAATGATGCAATAAATACAAGGCATGAAAAATTAAAACACAAGACAAGAATAATGATAGAACCAACTTGACCAAGAATCTCCCCTCGACTAAATTCTCTCTCCTCTCGACTCGACAACAACAAATAAAGATCCATGGACCTATAATTAACCTCAAAAAGGATCCCCCTCAGCTAGTATCCTTCATTTTGTCCTTGAATCTCACTTCAATACCACTTTCTAGGTTTATTCCATGCACAAGAAATCAAAATATGGCTTGAATGCTACTAAATATATTTTTAGGACCTTTGTCCTAAATATATTCTTTAGTGCATAGTTAGCCAAATTATTCATGCCATATATAGACATCCTTCTTAAAACATCAACCTATATCTCACCTTTAACATGTAGCATTCTCCTTAAAATATGAATGCAAAAATAGGACTTATACTTTGCATACTTAAGATGAAAATTGATTCAACACAAAATACACCTCCTGAAGCAACTTTATAGTGTTTTTGAATTTTCTTCACAAGATCATGAATTGCCAAGATTATTTTGCAATGATATATAATTTATCACCAGATTTAGACTTCTTGGCTCCTAGGTATCATGCTTAAAATCTCATAACATCTTCCCTTCACTTATTTGACCTATATAAACTTGTAGATCATTGTTACAATTCTTCAATTATCACTATAACTTACTATCAAAGACCTCTCGCTAATAATAATTTACTCTACCACAATCATCTTGGATACTTCTTGACATACTCTTGTTTTCCTCTCTAACTTATCTCTCTCGGTTATGACTACCATCATTTCTTGTTTCCTTGATGAGATTAGTTTTCTCTTAAAATGTTCATAACTTCTTTAGATGAAATCATACTTAAATGGAATTGTACACCATCACATAAAAAATTGAGGGACACATACTAACCCTTCTCCTCATTCAAATCTAGGTCTAAGAAATCTCATGCATATTCAATATACCTTGATGATCTTAGACAAACTTCTCTTACTAACTTAGACTAATGATTCAACAAATTGATATTTAGTTTCATTATTTCTATAAGGTCTATACCTTTATCCTTGGATAAATGGTATTAAATGTCCTTTCTTATGTAAATATACCATTATAGGCTTATAGAATGATCCTAGATATTTATTAGCACCACCTAGACCTTTTGGAAACATATCTTATTCATTACCATACTTGAGAGTGACTGAATCTACTCAACCTTCCTTAAAGTAATTTATTAGGCCTCTAACATTGTCACTTGCACTTACTTAGACAACTACACCTATGAGATCTGTATACAACCTGAGGATACTTATAACTACTTTAACAATTAGATACTCTATCACACAATTTTTGGCCCACCTAGATATGTAGACCATTGGATGGTCTTGAATCATTTCCTCCTCCCCATGTCGATCATCATTAATGGTCCTGACATAGGTAGCATATATTATTTGAATTCTTCCAAAATTTTGCACAAGTTATAGACTTAAAGTTATTAGAAATTGTATAAAGAATATTAATATCCATATGCTTGTTACTCGACTTCATTCGCATTTGATTCATCCTTGAGGTTTCCTAAACTTGAGAGTAGTTCTCGACAACCCGAAAATGACATTTTCATTTTAATTGATCAATGTCTCTATCAAACCCTTCACTATCACGCATGTAGCATGTACTTTTTCTTTCAATGGCATATAACAAACATAATTTAACGCATACTCTACCAAATACAATCTTTCTCTACCCGTTGCTTCTATTAGACTTCTTGAACATATTGTAATGACTCATGTAGCTTACAAATTTTCGTAAAAATCAAATTCATCTCGCCAATGTGGTCTTCAAAATGTATGTATATTGGTAGAAACTTATCTCACTTGAAGATTCCCAACTTAGAAAATCCTTTTGAATCCTAATAAGGACACTACATTGAAGGTTTCCATGGAGTTTAAGATCTTGGATTTGAATTTAAGGCCCCCAAGTTTTCAATTCACTTCATTCATAAGAGGGTTTCATACTCAACCCCAGGAAGAATGATTTATTCATTGATAGATTTGAACATATATTTAATGCTTCAAATTCCTTTTACTAGGTATGTGTCATCTTAGAGATCCTAACAATTTGACAAAGAGCACCTTTTTAACCACACTGATCAAGGTGTCTCAATATGCACAAGCTATTCCCTTTGAAACATGACCTTTTCGATGCTACACTACATACTTCCAAATATGATCTAGATGCTCCTTTTTTTTACTTCATAATCTCATTACTAATACACATAGTTCTTTACAAATACCCTCAAAATATAACCTTCAGCTTTTTAATTCTTCATGGTTATATAATCGATCAAATTTTGACTATAGAGTTTATTCCATTCTTGAAAAATTACCATATCAATTATCTTCTCCACGAGGTCAATCTATTTTCAATGTTACTCCTATGAAGAATTAAGAGTTTTCTTTGACATTATTATGATATCCCTTACACAATCCTGACTCGATAATGAAAATATTTATTGACACTTGTGCATACAAGACAACATGACCCTCTTGCAACATGATCTCAAGGACTCAAATATTATAAGTACAAAAATACTCTTTCAATCTTTTCATTCTAACCTTTAATTAATGAATGATACTTTTGGAAATACCTTCAACATGACTCAACATACCTATTGATGTAGGAAGTATGTTCTTCCAAGCTTATTGCACTTTTTCATGACCTCCATATCCTTTGCATCATATCTTGGAGTTTATCGGATAAGCTACAAAACCCTTTATGCTGCCGAAAACACATACAACTAGTCATAATGACATACCATCCTCAAATATGACCTTAGACAAATAATACTCTTTGTGCAAGCTTTAAGTATGTTGTGAAGGTACACCATGATATGTCATTTCCTTATAGGCATTAATGATAGCATCTTAAAATTTTGACATATTCCAAATGATAAAACAGATCCATTTTGAATAATTTTGAAACTTTGAAACTTTTCCATATTTTTGAGGACTTGTACAAGGTATTCACAATCCTTTATTCAGCCAAGTTACCCATTTGGGCTTCAAGTATATTTTTCAAGTTGTTATTTACTTTATTCACAAGGACCTTATTGGATACCAATTATTGGAAGTAGAATTTACTTTTGTGGGGGGTTTAATCATTCCTACAAATTCCTTATTACATTTACCTTTATTTTTATCAATGAATCACATTCATTTATTCATGTACATAAAACCATATCATATTAAGTTTGGAAAATACATTCAAAAGAACTGCTAACACAAGCAAGATTGACTAATAAACACAAGATTTAAGTGGGAAAACCTCATGGGGAAGAAAACACACCAAAACACAAAAATTATACTACCATGTTTCAAACCTAGTGAGGTAAAACCCCACACGGAAGACCAGCCCTATTTTATTAGAGCACCAACTCCTAATTTAGTAGAGTATCACCCCCTATAAGGATTACTAACCCCTGATTTAGTGAAGCACCAACTAAACAAAGAATCAACTACACAAGGAGGATATAACACTATAGGATGAAAAATAAATAACTCAACCACCACATAATGTTTTATATTTGATAATTTTTCTATCACAATTGATGGAGATCACATATTCATCTCACAAACCCTAGCTCATACCCTAGGGCATCAAACTTGCTCTATTTTCTTCTTTCTAAAATTATCTTGGCTCTAAACATTTTCTCTCATGTGTTAAATAATTATTAAACCTATAATGATCTTCCTCAAATTTTAAATCATGCACACATACCTACAAATCACTCTCCTTTAGGTCACACTTCTTCTCTTCAAGAGCACTTGTTAAAAATGAACCCAAAGATCACTTTTATAAGTTTTCTTTCTTATAACCTAAAGAAAATATTTCCTACACCTTTGTTTTGACCAATTAATCACTAATAAATATCATAAATTTACCACAATATTCACAAGTGACCCATATAGGTCGGCCTAGCCAAAACACTTCATCCATGCACTAAAAATCCTAAAAACCCTTGCATTAAATGACAAAATACCCCCGTTCCAAAACCATGCTTTTCGTGACCCACAAATAAGCATGCATTATTAAAATAACATTCAAAATCCATACATGGTAACAATTTACACTAACCTATAAAATTATTTCATTTAATTGGACCACTAATATTTATACTTCTCAAAACAATTGTTTTCTACATGCTTCAGACCCTAAAGACATATTCATGCTACGAGCACTCCAAAACATCCAAAATATTTCATGTGAAAAATTTAGGTAAATGTAAGAAAATTTATAATTCTTATTAAAAATTTAGAATTCATGACACAATCACACGGTCAAACCTCAACCACTTTTTTCTTCACCAAATCAACATGCCCAAAAAGCTAGTTTTGAAGATCAACTAATTAACACCTTTCTTGGAAAACTAAAGACCTATAAATGGATTCATTAGATACCAAATGAATACATATTCACTCTCCATTTTATATAAAACATCACCTAATCCAACTCATCCTCAAACCAACTCACAACATCTAATAGATCCTATTTTGTCCTGCACCGGTAATAATCTTCTTATCTAGACTTAATCGACCTAGAAACCATAGAAAAATTCATCATCATGAAACAACCATTATATCACTATAAATATATCTGAAATATTTTTACAATAAAAATTTAATAAGCTCCTAACTCCTCGGGTATCTTCGTTTTCCCATTTTATTAAAGACTCTTTACCGCCTCAAAAACAACCCTTTGACGAGTCCAACCTATATAACGCACAACTTACACTTTTTCAAAGCATAACCATTCCTGAAACCTTAATTTACATCAATAAAAAATCCCGATATTTCATCAATGGTAATTTAGTAATTACCTCATTTGGACAACTTTACCACAAATTGGAACTCTTCAGAAACAAAATATTTTTGGTGGGGCCCACATACTATCATATGATCCATCATACATTTTGGGAAATCTGGAAGAGTCCTCTACAACATCCAATCATAATTATTTAAATATCAATCAAATCAGGCTCAGATATAGACTTCTTTGTAAGCTTCTCTTAGCTAGGGTTTAACTAGGGTTTCAAACCACTTTAGCTTCTTAAAGACCATTCACAACAACATGATGATAAAACCACATCAATATTATTTTGAAATATTCATAATTTACCTAATAATTTACCCCAAATATCTCATATCCCCATGAAAATTTCATAGATCATAACGAGCATTAGAAGGTCCAACCTTCCTTGAAAATCATCTTTTGAAACTTACTTGGTTTTCCAAAACTTTCATAACTTAAAATATATTCTTCGAATGACATGAAACTTATCATGAAGAATCATGAATACATCCTATACATGTTCATAATCATCACATAGCCCATATATGAATCAAAATATCCATCCACTCCAACTTAACTATGTAAACCTATATGTTTGTCACTTCTTACTTCCTAATGACCTCATTGAATGACTGAATCACTAAATGAAAACCTGAAACACACCATAAATGCATTTTATACCATGAAAAAAATTCTATCATGCTTGAACAAAACTGATTGGGTCCAAATCTCACATATCTACCTCATTATGCATGCACCAGGGGATAGAAACAAGCACGAAATGACCATATTCAACCATGAACAGACCATGATGACCACATAGTGACCCATTTACACTCATGACATATCATACCATGCATATTTGACTTTATAAAATCAACTAGTCACATCAATAAGAATCATACAATAACTAGGAATACTAAATCATGCTCCTGGACACCATGAGAACTCACCAAACATGGCACAACCACCAAACCTTCAGATTTGACACATTAGAGACATCATATGGGAACTCATACTACGTCATAAAACCCTTAGGTGTCAATTTCTACTGACATAAATGAAAAAAACACATAATTCCCAACATGAAAATTATTTTTAGAGTCTCAATCTTTTGAGCACATGATATTTTTAGAAATTTGACTTATCATTATTAGATTGTGATGAAACCACCATCACTATAGTTAGTTTTTTCACAGGGATCTCCTACTCCAATTTTAAAAAAATTACATCTGTTGAATCTCTTGGAAATAAAAAAGGTAAGTTTTAGAGATTAGGTTTTCCAATTTATGTATTTAAAAAGCCAGGAATTGTAGGACATATAGCTTCCATCTTTTGAAAAGTGTTCAAATGGAAAAATTTCATTGTATTCGGGTTTACGGTTTGAAGATACGAACAAAACTTATTTTTAATAGTTGTGTCTATTCTAGAAATTTTTAGTTAGTATATTTGGTATAAAATAGGGCTTTTCAAAGTGTGACATTAGAAACAATGGAGGAATGGTGACCTATGTTGCGGGTTAAAAATATATTTTATTTCATTTTTATAATTCACTTTGCTAATCATAGATCAAAATTACACCTTGGATCAAGATGGATAGAAACAGGAAGCACGGGTTAAAGTTTGGATGAGATGAGCGGATTGAAAAACCACGTCATGCAGAGCACAGGTGGCACCATGAAATTCCAAAGGATTCATCTTGAGCATGGGAGAATTTTCTTATCCCTATTTTCCATTTGGAAAATGAGGATACAAAATATTTCCCATGGTGATGGAGTGAGGCAATTGGAAAAATGGAGATAGGGTGGATGAGAGGAAGGGGCTAAGGAAAAGGATTTCTCAGACAAAGAGGCCATATGGAGGTCCATGAGATAAGTTTTGCACATCGGTGTATTTTATTTTCCCTCTAATCTCTCTCGGATAATAACGACAATTGGGAAAAAAAAAAGTGTGCCCATGGTGATAGAGTAAGGGTGCAATTTTGTGTCCCTCATGTCCCCCTTGCACCATAGGTGCAAACGAGACACAGAGAGCATTTACGACACCAAGTTATCCATGTCCCTCATTTCTTCCATGTCCCCAATGGGATAATAGGGACGTAAGGAGGTTAAAAAGGTGCCTTTCTATAACTTGAAAGTATGATTTTACACTAGTTGGACAAAAATAGAATGAAAACATACTTCTTTCATCTTGGAGGCTTAGGATGTTGTTGTAGGGTAAAATATAATATTATTTTGACTCAAAAACACATTCCACAATCAGTGGATTAATTTTAAGACCTTTAATTGACTAAAAATTCAAACTGTTCACTCCTTTCGTTCAAAATGTCAAAGGTTAACTGTATTGTTTGGAATGTCTCAAGAAAACTTCATATTTCAGATCAAAACGAATGTTTCCACCATGTATAGAATTATTAAATATTTAATTTACCTACTTTTCTCCTATTTAATCCTTACAAAGATCCTGGAATGATTTGGGGAAGTTGAGATGCATCATGAAATTGCTCATTCATTGCACTTCAAAAACCTATAATTGAGAAAACTATCCCTAAATGCTAAAAACATTCCTAAATCTTACTAAATTTTTTCAAACCCCTTAAAATATCCCCAATAACACATCTAAATACTTAGGAATTTTCATAACTCTTTCGGGAATGCACACATGTTTCATAATGATCAAAAATGGTCTTTATAGGATTCTACCAAGACTAGCATTCCTTATAACCTCATTGGATCATCCGATGATACTTGTTACACTTATTTTCAAATTGATACATGTTCACTAGTGCATTTGGACAACATTAAAGACTAATATGATGATGATACATGAGGTAGGTTGGCGAGGAGAGATCTTGGAGGGTTGAAAGAGAAAAAAAATACATTATGGCCTAGTTTTCACATGTTAGTTTTTTTTAATTTTTGGGCTAGTAAATTCACATGACAACATGTGGATAACCGTAAAAAAACTCAAGTACATTAATTTAAATTATTTATTTCAATTATTCTTGGAATGAATGTAGGAAGAACCAACACAAAAAAGGGGTGCAAATGATGAACTTGATGTTGAGTTATTAATTTCCATTGAAGCAAGAGCCATGTTAACCTCTAATATTTGGATAGATGTATGTATTTTAAATGAATCTATAGGATATATTCAAAGAACATTATACGATCTAAGGAGTGTGCCACTAAAGCCTCTAACATATGTTATGGTTTAATTCAATAGATACTTCATAATACCATTTCAAGATCAAACTCCGCATAAAATAACAATTACACCAATACAAAGAGGACGCACACACCAATTACCCCTATGGATGGCTTGTGCATAGAAAATAATAAAAAAACATTATACTATTGTAAAATCTACATTTTTCGAATATAATATAAGCGAAGAACAAGTTTCACATTTTTGGTAATTTCTAATGTAAAGTTGTTAGAAGGAATATGAATATGATTATCGTTTTCATATGATCACTTTGAAAATATGAAAAGAGGAAAAATACTTTCGAAATGGAAATATGAGAAAGAGATACAAATTTCTTTAGAAAATAATCAATGACATCTATTTATTACAATTTCCATACTATGAATTTGTCATGTTATGTTATGTACATGACATATTTTCATTAATATTAAATCATTGTTAATTTTTCAGATTATCTTATGTATTTTTCCTATTTTGATAACTTTTAATCACTTCTCTTACTATCATTTTTGTCATATATAATATGCACTTTAATTTTCATGAAATATTTCATATTATATAGTAAACTAAACTGATATACCCACAAATCCCAGTAAGCATACCTATCTTAGACTAAAATATGTAAAAGATGCCTACATGCATCATTCTCAAGTACCTATTTCATTTATATATTAATTATAATATGGGTTGATAGAGAATAATACATATTATTGTCTCTTACATAGATTCATACAATATATGTATGTCACTGTATTTATTTTATAAACTATGAGTTGTGCCAAGGACAATAATTTGATAAAATGGGCCCATAAAGATACATAGTAAATTATACATAATTGTAAGGGCACGAATTTTCTGTAGAAACAATCCAACATGGATGTGATGAGATAAGCATGACCATCCTTTATGAACATGGTTATTTATTTTATTTTGATATGATTACACACATAAGAATGGGGCATTAGGTTCATGACATGCATAGTCTTGTATATGAACTTCAATCTCATATAACCATCAAGAGATATTCTCTCCATTATCTGCAAGAAGTAGATTCATTGTAAGCCCTTATACAACTTTCTTTAAATATAATTATAAGTAATTTCTACAAAACATAGTTTTTTTATAGAATGATGTAGCCTATTTGTATACATGTTTGATTGAAGAACATACATTACAGTATTTTGAAGATCCAATTGAAAAATAATTGTTTTATTTTATCATGGCTCCATATTCTTGATTTATTTACATGCAATAAATAGACACATCCATGCACATTCTATTTTTTTCATACCCTTTAAGCTTGGTATTCCATGAGATAACATATCTTTGAGGAATTTCCTTTAATTTTTCATATATCTACAAAGAAAAATGAACCTTATATGAACGAGGGTATCTTCAAGAAAAAGTATTAATTTAAAGAGTTGTATTCACATGGGTTATGCATGTGTCCACATTTTTTATACATATCTACCATAACACTTCGAATTAATACAATTGAAAAAATAGATTCTCCATAATACTTTGGTGGGTTTCATTAGTATCGATTCCTTGAAAGGATCCTTGGAAAATTCATTGTATACATATCATACAATCATGATAGGCCACGAGCCATATCAATTTTTGGTAGTTTGTCAAATTTGTTTGCATGCATTCTATATACCTCCAAATTTTTTATACATGCCTACAAATAAACATACAAATTCATCTAAAAAAACATATCTTTCTATTAGGATTTCATGGATTTATACACATAGTGAATATCCCATTTTAGCATGACATGGGAAGCTAGCAACAATGGTTATCGAGTTCGGACTTAAACCTAACAAGCATATTTTTTGAAAGGTTTGAATACATACTAAAAAAAAACCATTTTGTGTGTATTTTGTAATCATTGCATTTTTTTTTAAATACATTATAATAATTTATTTTAAAACTAAATAACAATATGAAATCAAGTTTTTATACAAAATTACTATTCATAAAGTTAAGTTGCGAAGAAAAATTAGAAATCTCTAACCATAAATCATTAAATGAAAACAACAAGTTTCTAATCTGATCAGTTCACCTTTTCTAGCAGACTAGCATATCTATCATTAAAATAATGCACATCATGTGATAGGTGAAGTGTTAAATAAGGGATCTCACATTGAAAAACCTTTCCAAAATGAATTAACATTTACAACCCTTTTGGAGTAATCCAAAATTCATGTGAAACTTTTATACCAACACCCATTTAATTTCCGCATACTAAATTCCAAGTTACATACTGAGTATTTGTTCCTCTACCCTGGTGATTTAGACCCATATAATTATTGATGAAGTATTCATTTCTGAGCAGTAAGAAACTCATGTGAAATACTAATTGCATGTGATCAGTGCTCTTTATATTGTACCAAATTCGTGTATGTGATTGGTGTTTCTAAGTGGATGTTATTAATTACGGTGATATGAGTTTACACTTACGGGACTCATTTACCTGCAGTAAATCAATTGATGGTATTATTTTCAGCTATATATAGGGACGACCATTGATGAAATCTTGGTCATTTAATAGGCATAAAATATTTTTATTTTTCCCCACTTAACCATCTATTTTAGCCATATGATGCAGATGTAATATGGTCATCCAGTCCTTAAATTCTAGTATGAGTTCATTTAGTGAAGGGATATCTTAGGTGGATTTTTTCCATTGTGGTAGAAGAGGTAATCAATGAATTTTCATTGTAGGTACCATCCACTTGAACATTAATCTCTTCCTCCATTGAGAAATTAGTGGGTCTAGTTATACCTAGTTGAAATGTGGAGGGAAGAAGTAGCCTACAAGAGATAAGACCCTTCAATTTTTACGATTTTATGCATTTATCTTCTGAATGGGGTTTATATGGGTAGAATATATGAAAACATGTTTTTTTTTGGTAACGATGACATTTGAAATAATCTTGAAAGAGGAGCATGTATTATATATTTTTCTTCATATGCTCAAGGTTTTCAAATGGTTTTTGATGCCTATGACTGCTCCATATGGATGTCCTGCTCTATTTGGTGATCTATCACATGTTTTTATCAAATATAATATGAAATATTAATCAAATAATTAAATCTTCTGTATGAAAACTGAGAGATGATTTAGGATGATCAAATCCTAAAAATGCAGATGGGTCGGTTTGAAAGTTTTTAGGTATTCCTTATTGTTCCTAAAAATAATGCGCGGAAATATAGGAATTTTGTCATTCTAAAATATTTTCCACATTTATTTATGGTTTTTGGTGGAAAGGACAGTAACAATTTAGGATTTACAAATTTTGTATGTTCTTTTACCCTATTTTTCAGTGGTTATCTTTTCATAATTTTAAGATTTGTTTTTTTAATATTTTTATTTTTATACCTTTTTTGCTAGATTTTTGCAATGCCATGAATGAACATGGACTCCTTAATATGTTTTAGGAAAGTATTTTTGTATTTTACTAAAATCTATACTTGTCATTTTATAATGTGACTTTATTTTTATATAGAGGTAAAATATTTCCAACTCTAAAAAAATACTAGAATGAGATTTACATAATTAAATTATTAATAAGGTTAGATAATTCAAGGAAAATGCATCATTTTTAATGAAAATTTTAGTATTTGGACATGTTTTGAAGTTAATTCCAAGATAAATAAACCTCATAAATTAACTATAAGAAGAAGATTAGACACGGTAGTAAAAATTACATCCTCATCCTCCATCATATAAGAAATTGATTAGTATATATATTCTTAGTTCAAAAAATGGGACTTTTGTTTTTAAAGACATCGCATCTCTAATATGATCTATGGTGGATATAGCAAGTTCTTAATATATTATTATTTTTTATCCTCAATTAAGTTGAGCCCTCAAAGATATACATAAATTTATAAAATTATTTCTTAGGAATCATCTAAATTTTTCATATTTTATGTTATTCATCCATTTAAAAATTGTGCAATTAGAATATATTTTATAAATGAGATACTGATATTGATATCGATATGGATTGTGAAGTACATGTGTTCTTGAATGTAATAAAAAATATAGTTGTAGGAAAGATACTAAATTTTGACAATATTAATGATATCATTTTTATTGCTTCAGTAGTGTACCATGAAATATAAAATAGGTAATTGCATGTGGTCATATATAAAGGTAGAGGAATAAGGTTTTAGGTAATATGAAATAGGGAGTATTTATTATATTAGAGTAGTTAAGAAGAATAACGAGACACGTAAGAAATAAATGAATGTTAAAAAGAATAAAATGTTAAAAATATTTTCAGAGGAAAAGAAGATTTTATGTTCACTTTTATTTACATTTTTAGCTGAAAATATATATGTATTATTTTTAATTAATTTATATGATAGATGGTTGCTTATTTTATGATTTTAGTCCCAATAAGATCTTCTATATGCCATTCTTAGAGTGTGAAATCAAATAATATATTGTAGATTGTCTCTAGATCATACGTATTTATCAAATTTGCAAATGTTATCATATTATTTTACTACTCTATCTTTCAAACTACAATATTTCCTTTTGATTTTATTATTTCATGGAAGTATAAGATTATCGATGTTTTTTTCACTTGAATTAAGGGTTGATGAAGTGATATAGCTGAAAGGAATATATCAATATGACACGGTGAAGGATATTTAACATATAATAAATATGCTTACATAACATATAATAAATATCCTACATAATATTTATTAAGGTGTTGTAAGAATATATGAATATGACATGGTTTAAGGTTAAACGTGTTGTAGGATATTTATTATATGTTTCTACAGCCCATATTTAAAATTTAAAATATATCATGTATACATATATTTTAAACATTTGTGGTGAAAGTTTCATATGCTTCTACATCTTTCATACATATCTACCATGGTAGTTGCAACTAGAATATCTTCACAAATTTATTTCTCCATAATATATTTATTATTTGTCTAATAATACGGTTTTAATGTTGATTTCATGTTTTATCATACAAAAATAATGTTTTAATGCTCGTGTGTTGAAAGAAAATGTTTTTTTCCGCTTAGCTTTATGGTTACTAATTGCATTTTCTTGAAAGCTACCAAGGTATTTTAGAAACCTTTGTGAACTACAAGACCACAAATATTTTAAGCAATTTATTGTTTTGTTCCACGTAGCTTCACGGGTTTTCTTGCATCCTCCCTATATGAGCGGTAATTCATCTACAAAAAAGTTAGCTTGTTGTCATATTAAAAAAATAGTATGAGAATTGAATTTATATTAACAAACATATATAAATTCGATGAACTACACTCTGCAAACTATGTTTCATTCTCTCTAGCCCCATGCTTGGATTTTCGACTTATTAGAAAAACGTTTCTTAGATAATTATATATAGTATGAATAAATAAAAAGAAAAATAATATTGTTATTTCAGTAGTTGCATATATAACAATTTAGAATCATGTGGCTATTTTAAATATTAAATAGTGGTGTAGAATAATCAAGTATTGGCGTATGTGAAGCACGAGTCACGAGACCCATGTGAGATACTAATTTCATGTGATGGATTTTCCTCATATTGGAATTTTTTCTACATGTGACCTTGGAAGAGAGATATAGTAATGTCTTGAGATGGTAAGAATTTACATACCTTTATGGATTGTTTCCGACTGATGATTATAGATATATTGATGCAAGAGCATCCATAAGGATAACTGAAATTTAAAATTTATTGATTCATGGATTTAATGTGAAGTGTTGGTAAGATTTAAAGGTTCAAATGGAATCATACGAGGCATTTCAAGCTAGTGGTGTAGATTGGCAAATTTGAATTATCCTTCTTTCACCTTTCCTTCAAAAGGGTAATTTGAAATTTAGAGGCATGTAATGAACCTATGATCTTTTAAAATGTGTTTTAAGTGTGTTAGAGGGTGATAGTAGTTTTTAAAAAGGTTTGAAAGTATCTTGTTAGGTTATAAGGAGTGTAGAGTGATTCCTTGTGTGTGGAGTGCATAATTAGGATGTTTAAAATAATGTAAGACATGGAAGTTATATATTTAGAAGGTAAATGGAAGTTGAAAGGTCACAATATGATAGTTAGAAAGCATTTAGGAATAGGTATACTAGGTAATATAGGTTAAAATATAGCAGAAGGTAGGGTATGTTTGGAGTCATTCCTAATGGGGAAGAAGATGGAATGAAATAAGATAGAAGGAGAGAGTCGAGAGATATTGTAAGAAACATATGTCATGATAATAAAGAACTTTATTTGTGATTATATATGTAAACTTCTATTAGAATGTTGTGCATATTATTTATGAATGTATGTTGAATGTTTTCTTCGAGTGTGTGGGGTATGTTTTGGAGTCATTCCTAATGGGAAAAAGATGGGTGACCCGACATACGATAGAAGGGGAGAGGTCGGAGATATTGTAAGAAACATATGTCATGATAATAAATAACTTTATTTGTGATAATATATGTATACTTCTCTTAGAATGTTTGTGCATATTATTTATGAATGTATGTTCAATGTTTTCTTCAAGATCCCATGCGAGGACGTGTTTGAAATCCTTGTGTAAACTAGAAAGATGCGAGATAAGAAACTCACGTACAACTTGAGAAGAAAGGTATGAACTATGTGTATGTATGTCATTATTATTTTGACTACAATAATGTACTGATGAAATTGGGTTGTGATGTGTAATAGAAGGCAATGATAGGGACTATGTGTTAGGAAGGTGATAATTATGCCATTTTGGAGATAAAACTTATGTGTCCTTGGTTAAAGGCTTGATAAACCTCTTTAGAGAACTAATACGATGATTGTAATCACCTTTACAATGTATATTGAGTACTTAAATTGTTGTATCAAGTGTAAGAATTTTTTTATAATAATTTTGTAATATTTAGAATATGTATAGCATGAAATATTCCTTTAACTTGTTGGAATTTCCTCGAAGAAGTGAGTTATGATTGAACATGTTATGTCTATGAGCTAATTGTATTAATAAGGTTCCTAGTTGTTTTAGAAGACCTCAGAAGGGTAGATATAAAATACATTGTGTTTCCATTGTTGTGAAGGATAACTAAGAAGTCCATGCATGTAGGGTTAGCAATTAAATACAAACACTTGTTTTCATATACATTGAAGCGTGTGATCCTCAACACGAGTAAGGAAGAAAAGTTTAAAGGCTTGTGTTTTTGGATGCTTCCATTCTTACTGGTAATAAAATACCCTACCTAACATTGAACTATACCTCTAGTACAATTAGTAATACGTA